>AP025058.1:21176318-21545504 GCA_036186865.1 Eustoma russellianum | reverse complement strand
ATGCAGCTAAAACTCGCATTTGCTAAATTTTGCATTCAACTGTCTTTCTCTTAAAATATTCAAAACTGTCCTCAAATGGGTTATATGAGTTCCCTCATCTGGTGAATAGATCAAAATGTCGTCTATGAAGACCCTACGAACTTGTCCAATTGGTCCTAAAAAAATCAATTCATGAGATCTATAAAGGCGGCATGAGCGTTGGTTAAGCCGAAGGGCATGACCAAAAATTCGTAGTGTCCATAGCGTGTCCTGAAGGCACTCTTTGGAACGTCTTCGGCCTTAATCTTCAATTGAAAGTATCCAGATCGCAGGTCAATCTTACTGAAGATTCGAGATCCCTGCATTAAGATTCTTTAGATAGGGTTTTGTAAATTTAAACCTTAATTAAACTAAAACTTGTTAGTTACTTACCCTGAGTTGATCAAATAAGTCGTCCATCCGGGGCAATGGGTACTTATTCTTTATGGTGATTTTGTTAAGTTCCCAGTAATCTATGCATAAGCGCATACTCCCATCTTTCTTTTTACGAATAACACAGGAGCATCCCAAGGTGAAACGCTGGGGCGAATGCGCTTCTTTTCTAGCAGCTCGTGTAACTGCTCCTTTAGCTCTTTCAGTTCTGCAGAGGCCATCCGATAGGGGGCTTTTGATAAGGGTTCAGCTCCTGGGACAAGGTTTATCTCGAAGGCAATTTCGCGATCAGGAGGTAACCCAGGTAATTCGTTCGGAAAGACATCGGGGTATTCATTAACAACCGGAACTTGAGCAAGGGTGGGACTCGCTTGCTCAGCACTTAGGACACAAACAAAGAACCCTTCATGGCCTTTCTTCAATGCTCGGCTGGCACGAGCCGCGTTAACATAGACTTTCTTGGATGGTTTCTTTAACTTAGCTCCTCCTTGGAATGACACTTCGTCTCGAGCTGGGTTCTTAATTATAACTTGACTACTTCGGAAATTAATGTGAGCATGGTTCCTTGAGAGCCAATCCATTCCAAGGATCACATCGAAATTGCTCATGGGTATAGGAATCAGGTCGCCTTCAGAGCGCTGTTCATCGAACTCAAGCACGCAATTTCGGAAGATATGATGAGAGACAAGCACCTGATCGCCGGCTGCTTGTACTCTATAAGGTGATTCTAGTCTAACTGAGTTATGATCTATATTCTTAGCAAACTTTCTGGAGATAAATAAGTGGCTGGCGCCACTGTCGAACAATACATTCGCAGGTATGCTACATACTAAGATTGTTACTGAATCATGCATATTTAACTAAGCAATAGTATATACATGTATAAGTAAAATGTATTTAAGGCGTAAAACTTTAGATCTTACCAGTCACTACGTATGCCGTCTCCTCAACATCTGGTTTTGTCATGACGTGCATCCTTGCATTCGCACGTGGTCGCTGGTTCTTTGGCTGTTGTTGCTGTTGCTGCGCTCCTCTTTCTGGGCAATCCCTAATCAGGTGACCATCCTTGCCGCATCCAAAACATTGTCCAGTCTTCCATCGACACTCACCCATGTGCCTCTTCTGGCACTAAGGACATACTGGTATAGCTGGCTGCTGGGGTGGAGTCTGATTCTTTTGCTGATTATTCTGGTGCTGCTGGGCGGCGCTGATTCTGACACTGGGATTTTCCTTGTCGAACTGATCCTCTGAAATTCTTCTTAGCTACCTTTATGTATTTCTCATTTCTAGTCCGTTGTCTTTCTTTCTTCTGTCCCACATCGTCTCGGCGGATAATGTCTCTCTCAATCCTATAGCAGGCGTCCAAAAGAGCTCCAAAATTCGTGGGGTTTGCATTTACCAAACATGTCCTGGTTCTTGGATTCAGGCCTCTTTCAAATTTCAGCATTTTTGTCTCTTCATCATTCATGGTGACAGGCTGAAATCTCCCTAATGCGATGAACTTATTTGCATACTCTGATACCGTCATTACCAGGCTCTTGCTTCAGTGATTCAAATTCATGCCTCTTTTGTAGCTTTACTGACGGAGGGATATAGAACTTGTGGAATTCTTGCAGAAATCTCTCCCAGGCAATTGGTCTAGGCAATGGATGTAAATTCGTCTTCCACCATTGGTTGGCTTAACTTATCAGGAAGGGTCTGATAGCTTGGGCTTTCATCTCGTCGGGGGCTTGGATTAACTCGAAACAGCTTTCAACTTCGTCCAACCACTTCTCCACTGTATCTGGATCTGGCTTTCCCTCAAAACGGTGGTACATTAGATCTCTTTAATTTCTCAAAATAATACTGGGCATCTCTGACAGGCTCGCGTGGATGAGGTGGAGCATTCTGATGGATTAGACCTTGCCCGATCTGGGTGACCACTTGTCAAAAGGCCTGAAAGGCATTAATGTCAGGTATAACCGGAGGACCAGGTGCTTGCGGTGGTGGTGGTGGATTATTCTGAACTGGGGGATTCTGGTCCGGCTGTGGTGGCGGCGGAACCTGAACCGGTGGTGGAGGAATGGGGCCTTATGGCTGAGGAGGAACGGGCTCCTGAGCAGCTGGTCGAGCCCTAGGAGGTCTGCCACGAGGTCGTACCATCTGCACTACGGAGTGTTAAAATTTATACAAAGGTTGGGATATAACCAAGTTATTTTGTGCAGAGGCCATAATTCTCAGAAAAATTTAAATGAGGAAGAGAAAAGTCTCACCTTACGTTAGAGATACGGATTTAATAAGGCGGAATTCATTAATAAATTATATTCTAAATCTGGTCTAAGTTGTCCTAATCTAAGGCCACAACTCTTCTAAGATCATGACTTAAGTCTAAGATCAAACTTATATTCTAAGATCATAACTTAGTTCTACGTTCTGCCCGTAATCTAGAGCCTGGGCTTTGATACCACCTATAGCGCTCCGCACCCGGACCTTGTCCGAACATGGTGCACTTGCCGTACTTCACTAAGGAGAGTACAAAGCGTCATGCATAACATGCAAAAATCCATAACTTAAGCCATGGATTCCCATGCTAACATTTAACATGGTAGAAAAATTTAGGCAGAATTAAAACTTTAAAATAAACATGCATTACGGGATATTAAGTCCCCAAAATAGTAGTCCACAGAACTACATAATCGAAATCCCAAAGAGTTCAACATGATTCATAATACATCAACATAGCAGCACAAAAGTTCTTAAGCGTGATATTCTCCTGATACCTCGACTATGGGTATGGCACTTTCGGCTCATCCTCGATCCATTCAACCTTAGCATTCACTTGCTCTGGGGGAAAAAATAAAGGTACGAGTGATAAAAATCACCCATCAAGCATACAATAAACTACCATGAGATAAATAAAGAATCTATGACAATATAGCCCAAGCATAACTTTAAGTAATACTATACCGACAATATCATATTACCTACTAACTGAAACGTACAACACGCCAAATTGCTTATGAAGTATGCAAGATGCAATGCATGATATCATGTCATGTCAAAACATCATTTTGGTCCCATAAAATAACGTGTCAGAAAAACGGAGTATCAGATCAATTAACCCCGAATCTGAACGGGTCCAGAACATGTCATCAGATCAATTAACCCCGAGTCTGGGACGGGTCCAGAACATAATATCAGGCCGATTAACCCCGGGCCTGGATCGGGTCCAGAACATATAATCGGACCAATTAATCCCAGGTCCAGAATGGGTCCAGAACTTATCATGTCATCAGACCTATTAACCCCGGGTCTGGAGTCGGGTTATGAGCATGCTTAGCCGGCAAGAGAATCATAAAGCATTTCTTTAAAAACATGGGATCACAAATAACTTATATGCATAACGAAAACTTGCTTGCTTGAAAAGACTTGCTTGCATATGGAAAATTCATAAAAATCAGATTCATGGTGCATGTGATCATGCATGATACATGAAATGTTATGAAATGCAAGTCATGGCATGGATTGACTTAGAAATTACTTAAGTCATAACATAGACATGGTTTCCATATGCTGAACATTATTCCAGATTTGTCGTTCTATTCATGAGGCTTCCAAAATTATTCAAACATGCCTATTTTCTTAATCTTTTGTCATATACATGCATCATAGGGTCTTATGTTCATGTCATAAAATTTTCGTAATGTTTTAAGATGAATAAGACCCTTAAATCATTAAGATTGTTAAAAAAATGTACTGCTGAATTCAGCAGTATAATAGCCATGTTTACCTTAATTTTCATGACCTTAAAACCTTAATTATTTTGGGCCACAGCCTGGAAAACATAATAAAATCCTCAACGACTAATATCCATGGGCCCAAACCGTTCATATAGGTCAAAATCCATAAAATTAAGGCATGTTAACCTATTCCTCTGGTCTGCCCAATTTTCCAGTTTTAGTGCGTCAACTTTAAATCAATAGCTACCCATCGAAACGATAATACCAGGTTGATTAATTTACATGGACATACTCCTCTATGTCTTAGGTGACTATCATAAAATTTCCAGAGTAATACAATAACTTTAAAGGGGTCATTTAATTATTTTCCCGAAATTAGTCACATGCTGATTCTGGACTGACCAGTTTTACTAAAAACTTTATTGTGACAAAACCATAATTCATATTTCCAAAATTCCAGCTCCCCAACGTCATACACATGCAGGGCTAGCATCCTACCAAAATTTAGCACATTTGCACTTTCCTAGCATCCATTTCCAGGTTACACAAAACACTACATAAAACTGCCCCGTTCCAGTAGTTTGGTCTTTTGTTGCTTTTTCATGTTAAACATATAACCACTAACCTTATTCTTATAAGATAACTTACTAGCCACTAAATACACCCTTTTAACATGAATATTACAGATTCCCTACCTTTGTTATGTCACATTTAAGTTACCACAAAACAGTTTGCAACTTATACATAATACTTCTCATTTTCGCTCACGTCGCATTCCATTGAGTTTATTATTGCTACAACTAATTTATGCATCATTCAACCTCCAAAACAGCCCGTGTTCTTGCACCAAAATAACCCATGTCACATTTCAATTTGTGCGCAAACTTACTCTTGTAATAAATCATCTAGCATGCAATTTCACACACCTTAATGCTCACAAAATGTGTTCTTTCTTGGATTCACAACTCTCCCTCACCTTCCTCTTCTTGGCCGAAACATGTAGGATGCAAGAAACATATTTTACAATGCTTACATAGACATGCAACACATTTATATGCTATTTCATTTCAACCACACTAAACAACCTTGTAAAATTACAACTAGCAAATGCATACCATCTTGGAGCTTCTCAAACTTCACCTAAGAACCATTCTTGCCTAGAATAACTTTGTTGAGTCTTGTTTCATCCTAAAACAGCCTCATACTATATTGCATATAGGAAAAGATTTCATCTTGGAAGGAATTAAGCATGTGCAAGACATTTTTCTTAAGGAATCAATAAGGTCTCATGCTTAATACTTAGTATATTCACTAAAGTTCATATATTAGAAATAACTAGCCATTCAAGTTACTAATTCTTCAAATAAATCATGAGAGTCAAAGGTATACTTGCCTCTTCAAGCTAGAGCCTTTTCTTAGCTTGGATATTGGATGAGATGAGTTGAAATTTTTCTCCTCCTTTACTCATGAAGCATACGGTTTTTGAAGGGAGGAAAAGAAGAATGTTAGTCATCATTCTTAAATGAAAATAGAGCCATTTTGATATTAGATCTACTTACCAAAATGAGATTTTGAATGAAGCTTCAATTAGCAAGAGCTTGCACCACCTAAAAGGGTTGAAAATCTTGCACCTAGTGACCATAAAGGTCATGGGTTTGGGGTAGGAGGGGAACCAAATGAGCTTCATTCTTTGAAGATAAGGAATTCACTTAAGAGGTTTGGAATAAACTCACCTAGATGCCTCTTTGAGCTTGAAGATGGAAGAAGTGTTGAGTTGAATTCCCTAGCTCCAAGATGAAGGGGCCGTGAAGTTGGGACTGAAGGAGATGGAATAGCCTAAGTGTTGTATTTGCTTGAGGTTTCTTGAGAGAGTGTAAGATGGATATAGGGTGAAGCTTCTAGGTTTTTTTAAAGAAGGAATAATGGTGGATGGAAAGGGGGTAGCCGGCGCATGGGGAGGTAAAGGAGACAAGGTTTCATGAAAAGTGTAAAAAGGTGGTGTTTTGCCTCCCATGCTTGCCCCTTTTCATTATTTTATTATTTTGGTCTTGCATGCTTACCTTTTTGTTTTATTATTTAATTAAAATTTAGGTAATTACTTTAAATAATAGAAATGGCTAGAGAGTTCTAGAGCCCTCCATTGTCTTGGCCGAAATTTTGGGGGTCTTGGGGGGTATTTTGGTCTTTTCACATTTATCATAGCTCATGCTTGTATAATTTATGCCGTTATTTATTTTATCTAATATGATTTTAAATTTGCTTTGTGAGAACAATTTAGGTTTGCCTTCTTATAAAAACAAAATTATTCCAAAGTTTATCAAGGCCTCTTGGCCGAATTTATAGGGGCTTCACATACCTTGTGACATCTACTTGTACAACTATTTAGTATCCATCTTAAATGAATTTAAGTAGGGAAGTGCTAATGTAACTTAATTAAAATGAACTTAGGAGAATCAATATTTCATTATTGTTTCAAGTGCGGTACAGTTGGGTACAACATCTCTCCTCTGTTTTAATTATATAATCATATTTTAACTTATTAAATATTGAAGACTCATATATTTCCTTCTTCTTAATCTTTGGAATGATCCAGTTATTAATTACTGCTCAGTTTTGACAATTTTATTCTTATTTGCACATGTTACAGAGTTGCATGAAGCAGATCCTTCGAACATATCCTCCATTTTTATATATGCTTTCTTTTATATTTGTTTGGATCTTTGGCCACAAACACTTTAACGCATACAACATTTATTGCTCTTCAGATGAGACTTATAACCCAGCGTGTAAAAAGCAAACACTCACCAAAGATTTACACAACTATAATTAAAAGATATATAAAACTGAAGAGTTGTCGGTAAATCTGAACCAATTGGCTCTGATACACACCACAAACAGGAATATAAAATACCAACACTAGTAGATAAATAACAAATAAATAAAGAAGCAAAGCCATAATCATCTTCAGGATGGACGAATGCAGTTGAAGAGGACATTGATTTAATAGAATAAGTTGATCATTGTAATATTTGTAATATTTGTAATATTGATGTAATATTTCTTTTTATATCATTGATGTACTCCTTGTTATATCTCTGATATAACATGAATTCAAAATTTTTTTTGCCAAATACAAATATCTGAAAAAGATAGATATAAAACAGCATTTATACCAATATGAATAAATCAAATACATCAATAAAACAATTGATATCAATATGAATAAATGAAATACATCAATATGAATAAATGAAATACATCAATAAATCAAATACATCAATAAAAACAATGTTCTTAGTTGTGGATGATATCCATCATGCAGTTATACTAGGAACATCTTTTATGAATTTAATTACACCATATAAAGTAGGAATTAATTATACGTAAAAGAAATTTTTTATCTAACAAATCACTTTGAAATACACTCTGTATGTATATATTCAAAATACATCATGCAGTTATACTAGGAACACCTTTTATGAATTTAATTACACCATATAAAATAGGAATTAATTATGCGTAAAGAAATTTTTTATTTAACAAATCACTTTGAAATACACTCTGTATGTATATATTCAAAATACATCATGCAGTTATATATTCCCCTCCTTCTCCGGCGAATGCGGGCGACAGGCGGCGTAAGCTTGCCGCTGTCTGTTTTTTTGATCGATCCGCTACTCTTGAAAATTGCATTTCGTTGTTCTGTTATCTGCATATTCATCTATGGATCTGCCAAGCAAGTGTCCACCGTAGCCAAGCGCGATCACTTCGGGGACAACGTGATCCTTTGCATCTCTGTTTTCACCGTCTTCAGCCTCCACCATTGAACCGAAATCCATTCAAAAACATAAAGGAAGCCCATTGATTATTTTTACAGAGGATGAGATCAAAACCCTAGCGGCACCATATCGCTTTATGTTGGTGGGAACCTTCTGGTATGGCCAACCACCGTTTGCCACCATCCGGTCAACACTCGATCGCATATGCTTCACTTGTCAGGTACGTGTTGGTCTTTTAGATTCGACACATGTAGTGCTGCATTTTGATCAGGAAATAGACTATTTGCGTTGCTTTGCGTGGCAAAGTTGGACAGGACAATAGCAAGCAAATGTATGAGGGTTACTAAATAGACTCCAGATTATAATCCAAAAGTGGATGTGCCAATTGTTCTTATATGGATTTCTTTACCAGGATTGCCAATTCATTTTCATCAAAAGGAGGCCTTGTTTCAAATAGGTCGCATGCCAGGAACACCATTGAAATTGGAAGCAGCAACAGCTGAGGTGATCTGTCCTTCGGTAGCCTAGCTATGTGTGGAGGTTGATATATCTCAAGAGCTGCCAAGACGAGTTTGAATTCAGGTCTCTAATAGAATGCTCTCTCAAGCTGTAATTTATGAAGATCTACCAATGTATTGTGCCTCATGTTGTCATGTTGGGCATAAGGCAGCTATGTGTGGAAAACAGGACAAAATTGACAAACCTACTCATGACAGCACATTATTGGATAAGAGTGTTAATCGTGCAGCAAAGAAGCTTGCTCAATGTTGGACACCGAAAAAATCAACCCCTGAGCAACCGGATGCCCAACAGCCCACTATGATGGCTTCACAACCATCAGCTATGGCTTCTCCCAAGATGCATCTGCCTTTCATCTCATATGCTCAGGAGGTTTTGCGATTGAAAGGTATTGATGATAGGTTGCTCAGTGAGTTGCCTGCTAATCCAGAGTCTTTTCATTATCTGATGGGGAGGTCGAACTGGTCTGGGGTCATGCGCAATGGTCTCAAGATAATAATCATGCCATTGGTACTTTCATTAGAGACTTAGTTTAGGAGGTTTGTCAACAAGAGGCTCAGCGACTACGTGGACTGACTCTCATGAACCCCCGAATACCTCTCCATTGTGAGGAGTTGATGGGATTTTTCGACTTCCACCAAGATTATTACAGTGCCCAAATAAACACCCTCAGCAGCCGCTTTCACCACCACTCACACGATCAAGGGCAACTCTCTCCAACTCTTTTGACATCTTGTCTTCTGATTGAAAACCATGCTGTGGAATGTTAGAGGTATTCGTACCTCAATTGATCGTTTACTATCGTTAGTTCATCGTTATAATCTGCATATTCTTGTTGTAATTTAGCCTAAATCTCGTTCATTGTCATTGGTTTCATTTTGGCTAAAATTTGGTTTCTCTCGAGCCATTTCGGTTTGTAATGATCATATTTGGATATTTTGGAGAGATTCAGTTTTTCAGCTGGAGGGTGAGCGTACCGGTGTTCAGAATCACTCACTTAGCTTACGCTGGTCACCCTCTGGTGATCTTTTTTGGTTCACAGCTGTTTATGGTCTTCATTCCGTTGTGGCATGCCCACCGTTGTGGGAGAATGTTATTTATTTCCATGGTATTTTAGATGATCCATGGCTGGTTAATGGAGATTTCAATACTTTTCTCACGCTGGATGAACATAAAGGTAGGTTATCACCATCTATTCGGTCCTTATAGGATTTTATTGATTGCCTATCTGTCTGTGAATTACAATCGATTAATTACCAAGGATCTCCATACACTTGGTGTGATGGTCGTGGATTAGGCCGTGTTTGGAGACACTTAGACTGCTTTGTTTGCTCCCAAGATTTCTTTGATCTATTTTTAGCAGTACAATATCAACATCTTAACCGTACTACTTCAGATCACTCGCCTCTTTACCTCATTTGTTCCATGGAGGACTCGTCTGTGGCTGCACCTTTTAGATATTTAGATGTTTGGACTTCTCATCCTGACTTTGACAATTTTGTTTGTTATCATTGGCACTCATTTCTGACAGTGGGAGGAATGTGGGGATTTTATGATAAACAGCGGAAGCTCAAGTGTCTTCTAAGACAGTGGAATAAGGATGTATTCGGGAATATATTTGACGCAGTGGTGGCGGCTGAGACTGAAGTAACACGGCGGGAAAAAGACTTTGATGCGGCACCTTTGGATTATACGCGATTTGAGTACCATCGAAGTATGGCGGCCTTACGTCTTGCTTGGAAACAGAAAGCCAATGTTAAGTGGTTGAAGGAAGGAGATACAAATACTCATTTCTACCACCAGACAGCGAAAGACCAACGTAGGCGGCAAGAAATAGTCGTATTATCCGTGAGTACGGGGTTAGATGTGATTCCACACATGATATCGAAATGGAAGCGGTCAGATTTTATCAATCTCTATTTTTGGCAAGCACTACTTCTCAACATGACTCCATTCTTCAGTATATACTGCGTCTAGTATCAGCCGATGATAATTACTTTCTATTATCCATACCAACATTATAGGAAGTAAAGCAGAGAATATGGGATCTTAGCCCTTCGAGTGCGGCTGGCTCAGATGGATTTCCCGGATCATTTTATAGGCGATTTTGGCAGGATATATCTCTGGATGTTCTTAAGACAGTCTAAGAGTTTTTCTTGGGTATTTTTCTGCCTCATCTGGTAGCTTCAGCGTTTATCACATTGATTCCTAAGGTTCCAAATCCACAGTCTTTTCCAGAATTTCGGCCAATATGCCTTACAAACTTTTACCTAAAGTGATTACTCGATTGTTAGCTACACGGTTCACAACTTTGCTACCTCGCTTAATCTCTCTAGAGCAGGCGGGATTTATGAAAGGGCGTGATATAATAGAACAGATACCTCTAGCCTAAGAAATGGTGCATGTTTTAGACCGGCCAGTTCGTGGTGGATAGGTGATTGTTAAATTAGATATGACTAAAGCATTTGATAGGGTATGCTGGAATTACCTTGAAAAGCTGTTTCTTTGCATGGGTTTTCATACGCGGTTGGTGAGGATAATCTTGAATAATTTTTCTGCCACTCATTGCTAAGTTTTGATCAATGGAAAGCCTGTGGGCTATTTTCCTGTAGCCCGTGGAGTCAAACAAGGTGACTCATTATCTCCGCTACTTTTTATCCTAGCATCTGAGGATTTCTCTCGTGGCATTAATGCATTACTGATGACGGGATACATTCGTGGTTTTCAGGCAGGCAGGGTGTGTAGCGCCCCCGCACCCGGACCTCGTCTGAATACGATGCACCAGCCGTACTTTACTAAGGAGAATACAAAACGTCATGCATAACATGCGAAAATCCATAACATAAGCCATGGACTCCCATGCTAACATTTAACATAGTAGTAAAATTTAGGCAGAATTAAAACTTTTCCAAATAAACATGCATTACGAAAATACTAAGTTCCCAAAACTAGCAGTCCCACAAAATGACATAACCAAAATTCAGAGAGTTCAAACATTGTTCATAATACAAACGCCTTGGCTGCACAAAAGTCCTTAAGCTTTGCCTTCATCAAATTCCCCGCCTACGGATATGGCACTCTTGGCTCATCCTCGATCCACTCAATCATAGCATTATCTGGCTCTGGGGAAAAATAAAACTGTGAATGATAAAAATCACCCAGCAAGAATATAATAAACTACCATGAAATGCATAAAGAATTATAACATGAATGTAATAACCCGAAAACCTCAAATAATAATTCATACCTGGTCTTTAATCCTGAATTTGCTTGACGATATAGCCTAAGCATAATTCTAGATAGTGCTATACCAATAATATCTTAATAACCATTAACCCTAACATACCACATGTCAGCGTGCTCATGGATTACGCAAAAATGCAATGCATGATGTCATGTTGTGTCAAAACATCATTTTGGTCCCATAAAATAACATGTCGGAAAAACGGAGTGTCAGATCAATTAACCCCGGATCTGAGCGGGTCCAGAACATATCAACAGACCAATTAACACCGGGTATGGGACGGGTCCAGAACATGTATCAGATCAATTAACTCCGGATCTGAACGGGTCCAGAACATGTATCAGATCAGTTACCCCGGATCTGAACGGATCCAGAACATATCATATCAACAGACCAATTAACCCCGGGTCTGGGACGGGTCCAAAACATGTATCAGATCAATTAACCCTAGATCTGAACGTTTCCAGAACATGTATCAGATCAGTTAACCCCGGATCTGAACGGGTCCAGAACATATCATGTCAACCGACCAATTAACCTCGGGTCTGGAGTCGGGTTAGTGGCATGCTTGGCCGGCAAAGGAATCATGAAGCTTTCTTTAAAACATGGGACCATAAAAACTTTTATGCATATACCGAAAACATAGTTACTTGTAAGACTTGCTTGCATAAGCAAAATTCATAAAATCAGATTCATGTAGCATATGATCATGCATGATACATGTAGTGATATGCAATGCAAGTCATGACGTGAAATTTCCTGATAACATGTCAACATGCATGGTTTCGGAAACTAAGAATTCCCAAATTCCTACGTTATGTTCATAGGCGGCTAGATTAACCTTTTTAAACATTAAAACCTTAATTATTTGGACCACAACTTGGAAAATATGATAAACTCCCTAAGGCTTAACACTCATAAGCCCAAACCGTATATATATATATATATATATATATATATATATATATATATATATATATATATATATATATCCAAATCCTTCAAAATTGGGCCTTTTTAAATTGATCCCCTGTTCCGCCCAATTTCCAGTTTTAGTACATCAACTTCATGTCCATAATTACCCACCAAAACGTTAAGACCCACTTGATTAATATACATGGTCTTGCTCCTCTATGTCTTGTGTGATTCCCATAAATTTTCCAGATCAATCCAATAACCTTAAAGGGCTCATTTAACTAATTTTCTGAAATAGGTCATGTGCTGAAACTGAACTGACCCTTTTTACTAAAAATTCAATTGTGGCAAAACCATGATTTCTTTTTCAACAATTCCAACCCACACATGTCATAAACATGTGAAACTAGCATCCTACCGAAACTTAGCCCATTTTCATGTCCCTAAGGTCCATTTTTGAGCCAAGCAACACGTTACTCATTTCTGCCCTGTTCCAGTGATTTCAGCTAGAACAGTTTTACCAAATAATTCCTTAAAAATAATTCATAACTCATTTTACCAAAATTCCAACTCTCATATTTACTAAACACCTAAGGTTGTCACCATACCAAAAATCAGCTTTATTGGACATCTACAAGATCCATGTTTAAGCCACTCAAAAAGTTATACAATTCTGCCAAGTTCCAGAATTTTCAGCCTGAGCAGTTCCACCAAATATTTTATTAAACATAATCCATAGCTTATTTTATCGAACTTCCAACTCTCATATATGCTACACCCATAAGGCTAACTTTGTACCAAAAATCAGCTTTATTGAAGGTCTATAAGATCCATTTGTTAGCTATTAAATACGTTGTTCAATTCTGCCCAGTTCCAGTGGTTTGATGTTTTGCCATTCTTTCATGTCAAATGTCCATAATTTGTCTTATTCTTATGAAATAGCTTATTGGTAACCACATACACCTTTTTCCCAAGAAAATTCAGATTTCACTCTTTTTATTGTGTCACCTTTGCACCATACCAAAACAGTTTATAGTTTGAACATAACAAGTATCATAATTGCTCCAAGACAAGTATTCTTTCTTGAAGCCAAGACTTATCATCACCTTCACCTCTATGGCCGAAAGTTATGAGGTGTCACACACAAAGTTTACAACATTTTTTTGGACATGCAACATATTCACATGCTAGTTCATCTTAAATCCTACCAAGTAAACTTGTAAAATCACAATTAGCACTTGCATGTCATTTTGATGATTCTTAAATTTCATCCAAGAGCCATTCTTGCCTAGGGTCACTTAGTTGATCCTTAACTCATCCCAAAACAGCCTTAGAACATATTGCATGTAAGAAAAGATTCCATCTTTGAAAGAATAAACCACATGCACGGCATTGTTCTTAAGAAATCACTAACCTACAATCTTGAACTTAATATATTCAACTAAAGATCACATCTTAGGAACTTCTAACCATTCAAGACACTAATTCTTTAAGTAAATCATGAGTGATTAGTGTACACTTGCCTCTTCAAGCTAATGCTCCTTTCTTAGCTTGGATTTTTGGATAGGTTGAGTTGAGATCCTCCTCCTCCTTTACCCTTAAGCACACGGGTTTGAAGGAATGGGGAAGAATGCTAGTCATCATTCTTTGATGAAAATAGAGCTATCTTGAGTTTAGATTTTCTTACCAAAGTAGGCTTTGAATGGAGCTTCAAGTATCACAAGATGGCACCACCTAAGAGAGTTGAAGGCTTTGCACCTATTGAACATGAAGGCCATGGTTTTGGTGGGTATGAGAAGGAATCAAGTGAGCTTCATAGAAAATTTACCTAGGATTCTTGGAAGGAGACTTACCTAGATACTCCTTTGATCTTGAAGATGATGGTTGAAGTGAACCTCCTAGCTTCAATGTGTTGGTCGAAAGTTTTGTGTGTGGTGGAGGGAGATGGAAAATTTCCTAAGTGTGGTCTTGGTTTTTCTTGAGAGGGATTTCAAGATGAGATTGAAGTGAGTTGTTCTTGCATTAAAAAAAATCTAGAGGGGGCAAGGGGATGGGAATCCGGCGGGCATGGGGAGAAAGGAAGGCCTAGGCTTGTAGGCTACAAGCTTTTGTATCCATGCATGGTATTTCTTGAATAGTTTATTATTTCTTTTCATGCATGCCTCCTTTATTTTATTGTTTTATTTTGCATGCATGCTTGTTTTATATTTTAATTATTATTTAGTTAATTAATCTAAGAATTATGTGGAAAAATATGGAGGATTCTAGAATCCTTGGGGGTATGGCCGAAAATTGGGGGTCTTTGGGGGGTATTTTAGTCATTTCATATTTATCATATCCCAACTTAATTAATTTGTGATATTATTTATTTTGCCTAATTATGATTTTAATTTTGTTTTGTGTGAATCGTTTATGTTTGTATTATTATAAAACGAAATTGTTTCATGGTTGATCAAGGCCTCTTGGCCGAAATTCATAAGGTATTACAGTACCTTGTCACATTCCCTTATATAATTATTTAGTATCCATCTCAAAAGTATTTAAGTAAAGTAGTGCTAAGTTGACTTAAATAACATGCACTTGAAGGAATCATTGTTTTCATTACGTCACTCAGTCATAGTCTCGAGTACACTGTCATTGGGGTACAACACCGCCCCCCTTATCATAAGTTTCGTCCTCGAAACTTCAGAAGCTAGTCAAAAAGGTGGGATATCTACTCCTCATGTCTTCCTCCTTTTCCCATGTTGCTTATTCTTTCGAATGATGCTTCCACTGAACCTTCACCATGGGTATGGTTCTCTTTCTTAATGCTTTCTCTTTCCGATCAACGATCCTCAGGGGCTCCTCTTCATAAGATACATCTTCTTCAACCTTCAATTGTTGATCTTCAAGGATGTGGCTAGGATCATATACATATCGGCGAAGTTGGGACACATGGAATACATCATGTAACTGAGAAAGAGATGGTGGCAACGCCAAGCGATACGCAACTTCGCCCACTCTCTTAAGTACCTCATAAGGTCCAACAAATCTTGGGCTCAACTTTTCTTTGATGCCAAATCTTTTGACTCCTTTGGTCGGAGAAACCTTTAGGAAAACTTTCTCTCCTTCTTGAAACTCTAAAGGTCTCCTTCTTTCATCTGCCCATATCTTAGTCCTATCTTGTGCTGCTTTTAGTCTTTGTTGGACCAACTTCGCCTTCTCTCGTGTTTGCTCAACAATGTCGGGTCCCGTATAGATCTTATCTCCAATCTCGTCCCAATAAAGTGGGGACCGACATTTTCGACCATACAACACTTCATATGGTGCCATTCCGATGGATCGTTGGAAGCTATTATTGTAAGAAAACTCAACAGCTTAAGGTTCTTATCCCAGGTTCCTCCAAAATCAAGGATGCAAGCGCAAAGCATATCCTCAAGGGTTTGGATTGTTCTTTCTGATTGGCCATCTGTTTGAGGATGAAACGCGGAACTCAGTCTGATCTCGGTGCCCATTTCCTTTTGAAAGGCTGTCCAAAATCTCGAGGTAAAACAGGGATCACGGTCGCATACAATACTTATGGGCACCCCATGCAAACAAACAATCTGGTCAATATACATAGAGGCCAACTTCTCCATGGATGTCTTAATCGTCATAGCCAAAAAGTGGACAGACTTAGTCAATCGTTCCACGACGACCCATATAGCATCATTTCCATACTTAGTCTTAGGTAGATCGGTCACGAAATCCATGGTGACGTGGTCCCACTTCCATTCTGGCACTTCTAAAGGTTTTAATAATCCAGCAGGTCTTTGTTGTTCGGCTTTTACTCTTTGACAGATCAAACATCGCTCAACAAATTCTGCTATTTTATTCTTCATTCCGTGCCACCAAAACTTTTGCTTGAGGTCTTGATACATTTTATTAGCTCCAGGATGTATAGATAAGCGGGAGTTATAAGCTTCCATCAAAACTTCATCTTTAATTTCTTTGTTCTCCGGTACACATAATTGTCCTCGGTACTATAAACTGCCGTCACTACGAACTTCAAAATTATCTCGTGGCTTATCTTTCATCCTTTCCTTGATTTTTCTTAAGGCTTCATCATTCCCTTGAGCTTCTTTGATCCTATCAATCAATGAAGGAATAAGAACTAACTTGCCGAGAACTTCATCCACTGAATCTACTTCTTCCAAGCCAAACTCTTCCATGTCTCGCTGAAGAGGAGGTTGCCGTGGGTGGCTGGTCTTCTGACTCAATGCATCAGCAACCTTATTAGCTTTCCCAGGGTGATATTGAATTGAGAGATCATAATCTTTAATCAACTCCAGCCATCTGCGCTGCCGCATATTGAGCTCTTTCTGGATAAAGAGATACTTTAAGCTTTTGTGGTCTGTGTAAATCTCACACTTCTCGCCATACAGGTAATGTCTCCATATCTTTAATGCGAAAACCACTGCGGCAAGCTGAAGATCATGGACAGGGTAGTTTTTCTCAAATGGCTTTAACTGCTGGGATGCATAAGCTATCACTTTATCTTGCTGCATAAGGACACATCCGAGGCCATTCTTTGAAGCATCACTGTGCACCATATATTTCTCACCAGGAGTGGGCTGAGCTAGGATAGGGGCGGATGTCAACTTCGCCTTTAGCTCTGAGAAACTCCTTTCACTGTCGGCACTCCACTCAAACTTGGTCTTCTTTTGGGTCAATCTGGTGAGGGGGACAGCTATCCTCGAGAATCCTTCAACAAACTTTCGGTAGTACCCGTCTAGTCGAAGGAAAATTCTCACTTCAGTAACATTTGTTGGTTTGGGCCATTCCGTGATAGCTTCAATTTTCTTGGGATCCACTGAAATCCCATCTTCTGAAATAACATGGCCGAGAAAGGATACACTTTGCAACCAAAACTCGCATTTGTTAAACTTGGCATACAACTATCTTGCTCTTAGAATGTTTAATACTGTCCTCAAATGGGCTGCGTGAGTCTCTTCGTCGGGTGAATAAATCAAGATGTCGTCTATGAAGACCACTACGAACTTGTCCAACTGGTCTTGAAAGATTCGATTCATGAGATCCATAAAGGCGGCAGGGGCATTGGTCAAACCAAAGAGCATGACCAAGAATTCATAGTGTCCATAGCGGGTTCTGAAAGCAGTCTTAGGGACATCTTCCGCCTTAATCTTCAGTTGAAAGTATCCAGATCGCAGGTCAATCTTACTAAAGATTCGGGATCCCTGCATTAAGATACTTTAGATAGGGTTTTGAAAAGATTTAAATCTTAATCAAACTAAAGCTTATTAGTTACATACCCTGAGATGGTCGAATAAGTCGTCAATCCGGGTCAATGGGTACTTGTTCTTTATGGTGATTTTGTTAAGCTCCCGGTAATCGATGCATAAACGCATACTTCCATCTTTCTTCTTCACGAATAGCACCGGAGCACCCAAGGTGAAACACTGGGGCGGATGAGTTTCTTTTCTAATAGTTCGTGTAACTGCTCCTTTAGCTCCTTCAGTTCTGTAGGTGCCATTCGATAATTGACTTTCGATATGGGTTCAGCTCCTGGAACAAGGTTTATTTCGAAGGCAATCTCGCGATCAGGAGGTAGTCCAGGTAAATCATCAGGAAATACATCAGGGTATTCATTAACGATTGGGACTTGTGCAAGGGTAAGGCTCGCTTGCTCAGCACTTAGGACATAAACAAAGAATCCTTCATGACCTTTCCTTAACGCTCGACTGGCTCGAGCCGGGTTAACAAAAACTTTCTTGGATGGTTTCTTTAACTTAGCTCCTCCTTGGAATGATATTTCATCTTGAGCTGGGTTCTTAATGATAACTTGCCTGCTTCAGCAATTAATGTGAGCATGATTCTTTGGGAGCCAATCCATTCCGAGAATCACGTCAAAATCACTCATAGATATGGGGATCAAATTGGCCTCAAACCGCTTATCATTAAACTCGAGCGCGCAATTTCTGAAGATGTGATGGGAAACAAGCACCTGGTCACCAGCTGCTTGTACTCTATAGGATGATTCTAGTATGACTGGATCATGATCGATATTCTTAGCAAACTTTCTTGAGATAAATGAGTGGTTGGCGCCACTATCGAACAACACATTTGCAGGTATACTACACACTAAGATAGTTCCTGAACCATGCACATTTTACTAAGAAATATAATAGGCATGTATAATTAAAACGTATTGAAGACGTAAACTTTAAATCTTATCAGTCACTACGTCTGCAGTCTCCTCAACATCAGCATCCGTCATGGCGTGCACCCTCGCATTTGCACGTGGCTGCTGGTTCTTGGGCTGCTGTTGTTATTGCGCTCCTCTTTCTGGGCAATCCTTAATCAGATGACCATCTTTGCCGCATCCGAAGCATTTACCCGTCTTCTATCTACACTCACCCATGTGTCTCTTGTGGCACTGAGGGCATACTAGTATAGCCGGCTACTGAGGTGGGGCCTGATTCTTCTGCTAATTATTCTGGTATTGCTGGCGGTGCTGATTCTGCCCTTGGGATTGTCCCTGTCGAACTGACCCTTTGAAATTCTTCTTAGCTACTTTCTGTACTTCTCATTTCAGGTCCCTTGTCTTTCTCGTTTTTGTCCCACATCATCTCGTCGTATAATGTCTCTCTCAATCCGGTAGCATGCATCTAAGAGTGCTCCAAAATTGGTAGGGTTTTCATTCACTAACCACGTCCTAATTCTTGGATTCAGGCCTCTTTCAAAATTCAGCATTTTTGTTTCTTCGTCATTCATGGTAACAGGCTGAAACCTCCCTAGTGCGATGAACTTATTTGCGTACTCAGCTACCGTCATGCCCGGCTCTTTCTTTAGGGATTCAAACTCATGCCTCTTTCGTAACTTGACCGACGGAGGAATATAGAACTTGTGAAATTCTTGCAAAAATCTCTCACAGGAAATCGGTCTGGGCAAAGGTTGCAGATTTGTCTTCCACCATTGATTTGCTCCACTGATCAGGAAAGGTCTGATGGCTTGGGCTTTCATCTCGTTTGGGGATTGAATTAAGTCAAAACAATTTTCAACTTCATCTAGCCACTTCTCCGCGGTATCTGGGTCTGGCTTTCCCTCAAACGGTGGCACATTAGACCTCTTGAGCTTCTCGAAGTAATACTGGGCATCTCTTACCGGCTGGTGTGGATGAGGGGGAGCATTCTGATTAATTAGGCCTTGTCCTATCTGAGTGACAACTTGGTATAAGGCCTGAAAGGCATTCATGTAGGGAATGACCGGAGGAACAGGTGTCTGCGGTGCCGGTGGTGGATTATTATGAACTGGAGGATTCTGGTCCGGCTGAGGTGGCGGCAGGACCTGAGCTGGTGGTGGAGGAATGGGATCCTGAGCAGCTGGTCGTGCTCTCGGAGGTCTTCCACGTGGTCTCACCATCTCTTCACTATGGGGTTTAACATTTACTTAGAATATCGGAATAAAACCAATTTATTTTGACTAAGGACCATAATTTGAAAATTTAAAAAAGAGAAGGGCATGTCTTTCGTCATAGACCTGGCTTTCACAAATCAGGATTAATTATTAAGTTGCATCCTAAACCCGGTCTAAGTGGTCGTAGTCTAAGGCCATCACTCATCTAAGATCATGACTTAGGTCTAAGATCAGACTTAGGTTGCTAAGATCATAACTTAGTTCTACGTTCTGCCCGAAATCTAGAGCCTGGGCTCTGATACCACCTGTAGCGCCCCCACCCGGACCTCGTCCGAATACGGTGCACCAGCCGTACTTCACTAAGGAGAGTACAAAGCGTCATGCATAACATGCGAAAATCCATAAGCCATGGACTCCCATGCTAACATTTAACATGGTAGTAAAATTTAGACTGAATTAAAACTTTTCCAAATAAACATGCATTGCGAAAATACTAAGTTCCCAAAAGTAGCAGCCCCACAAAATGACATAACCGAAATTCAGAGAGTTCAAACATTGTTCATAATACAAACGTCTTGGCTGCACAAAAGTCCTTAAGCTTTGCCTTCATCAAGTTCCCCACCTACGGATATGGCACTCTGGCTCATCCTCGATCCACTCAATCTTAGCATTATCTGGCTCTGGGGAAAAATAAAAGTGTGAGTGATAAGAATCACCCAGCAAGAATACAATAAACTACCACGAAATGCATAAAGAATTATAACATGAATGTAATAATCCGAAAACCTCAAATAATAATTCATACCTGGTCTTTAATCCTGAATTTGCTTGACGATATAGCCTATGCATAATTCTAGATAGTGCTATACCAATAATGTCTTATTAACCGTTAACCGTAACATATCAGATGTCAGCGTGCTCATGGATTATGCAAAAATGCAATGCATAATGTCATGTCGTGTGAAAACACCATTTTGGTCTCATAAAATAACATGTCGGAAAAACGGAGTGTCAGATCAATTAACCCCTTATCTGAGCGGGTCCAGAACATATCAACAGACCAATTAACCCGGGTCTGGGACGGGTCCAGAACATGTATCAGATCAATTAACCCTAGATCTGAACGGGTCCAGAACATGTATCAGATCAGTTAACCCCGGATCTGAACGGGTCTAGAACATATCATGTCAACCGACCAATTAACCCCGGGTCTGGAGTCGGGTTAGTGGCATGCTTGGCCGGCAAAGGAATCATGAAGCTTTCTTTAAAACATGGGACCATAAAAACTTTTATGCATATACCGAAAACATAGTTACTTGTAAGACTCGCTTGCATAAGCAAAATTCATAAAATCAGATTCATGTAGCATATGATCATGCATGATACATGTAGTGATATGCAATGCAAGTCATGGCGTGAAATTTCCTGATAACATGTCAACATGCATGGTTTCGGAAACTAAGAATTCCCAAATTCCTACGTTATGTTCATAGGCGGCTAAATTAACCTTTTTAAACATTAAAACCTTAATTATTTGGACCACAACTTGGAAAATATGATAAACTCTCTAAGGCTTAACACTCATAAGCCCAAACCTTATATATATATCCAAATCCTTCAAAATTGGGCCCTTTAAAATTAATCCCCTGTTCAACCCAATTTCCAGTTTTAGTACATCAACTTCATGTCCATAATTACCCACCAAAACGTTAAGACCCACTTGATTAATTTATATGGTCTTGCTCCTCTATGTCTTGTGTGATTCCCATAAAATTTTCAGATCAATCCAATAACCTTAAAGGACTCATTTAACTAATTTTCTGAAATAGGTCATGTGCTGAAACTGAACTGACCCATTTTACTAAAAATTCAATTGTGGCAAAATCATGATTTCTTTTTCCAAAATTCCAACCCACACATGTCATAAACATGTGAAACTAGCATCTTACCGAAACTTAGCCCATTTTCATGTCTCTAAGGTCCATTTTTGACCCAAGCAACACGTTACTCATTTCTGCCCTGTTCCAGTGATTTCAGCTGGAACAGTTTTACCAAATAATTCCTTAAAAATAATTCATAACTCATTTTACCAAAATTCCAACTCTCATATTTACAAAACATCTAAGGTTGTCACCATACCAAAAATCAGCTTTATTGGACATCTACAAGATCCATGTTTAAGCCACTCAAAACGTTATACAATTCTGCCAAGTTCCAGAATTTTCAGCCTGAGCAGTTCCACCAAATATTTTATTAAAAATAATCCGTAGCTTATTTTATCGAAATTCCAACTCTCATATTTGGTACACCCATAAGGCTAACTTTGTACCCAAAATCAGCTTTATTGAAGGTCTATAAGATCCATTTGTTAGCTATTAAATACGTTGTTCAATTCTGTCCAGTTCCAGTGGTTTGATGTTTTGCCATTCTTTCATGTCAAATGTCCATAATTTATCTTATTCTTATGAAATAGCTTATTGGTCACCACATACACCTTTTTCCCATCAAAATTCAGATTTCACTCTTTTTATTGTTTCACCTTTGCACCATACCAAAACAGTTTATAGTTTGAACATAACAAGTATCATAATTGCTCCAAAGCAAGTGTTCTTTCTTGAAGCCAAGACTTATCATCACCTTCACCTCTATGGCCGAAAGTTATGAGGTGTCACACACAAAGTTTACAACATTTTTTTGGACATGCAACATATTCACATGCTAGTTCATCTTAAATCCTACCAAGTAAACTTGTAAAATCACAATTAGAACTTGCATGTCATTTTGATGATTCTTAAATTTCATCCAAGAGCCATTCTTGCCTAGGGTCACTTAGTTGATCCTTAACTCATCCCAAAACAGCCTTAGAACATATTGCATGTAAGAAAAGATTCCATCTTTGAAAGAATAAACCACATGCACGGCATTGTTCTTAAGAAATCACTAAGATACAATCTTGAACTTAATATATTCAACTAAAGATCACATCTTAGGAACTTCTAACCATTCAAGCCACTAATTCTTTAAGTAAATCATGAGTGATTAGTGTACACTTGCCTCTTCAAGCTAATGCTCCTTTCTTAGCTTGGATTTTTTGATAGGTTGAGTTGAGATCCTCCTCCTCCTTTACCCTTAAGCACACAGTTTTGAAGGAATGGGGAAGAATGTTAGTCATCATTCTTTGATGAAAATAGAGCTATCTTGAGTTTAGATTTTCTTACCAAAGTGGGCTTTGAATGGAGCTTCAAGTATCACAAGATGGCACCACCTAAGAGAGTTGAAGGCTTTGCACCTATTGAACATGAAGGCCATGGTTTTGGTGGGTATGAGAAGGAATCAAGTGAGCTTCATAGAAAATTTACCTAGGATTCTTGGAAGGAGACTTACCTAGATGCTCCTTTGATCTTGAAGATGATGGTTGAAGTGAACCTCCTAGCTTCAATGTGTTGGCCGAAAGTTTTGTGTGTGGTGGAGGGAGATGGAAAATTTCCTAAGTGTGGTCTTGGTTTTTCTTGAGAGGGATTTCAAGATGAGATTGAAGTGAGTTGTTCTTGCATTAAAAAAAAATCTAGAGGGGGCAAGGGGATGGGAATCCAGCGGGCATGGGGAGAAAGGAAGGCCTAGGCTTGTAGGCTACAAGCTTTTGTATCCATGCATGCTATTTCTTGAATAGTTTATTATTTCTTTTCTTGCATGCCTCCTTTATTTTATTGTTTTATTTTGCATGCATGCTTGTTTTATATTTTAATTATTATTTAGTTAATTAATCTAAGAATTATGTGGAAAAATGTGGAGGATTCTAGAATCCTTGGGGGTATGGCCGAAAATTGGGGGTCTTTGGGGGGTATTTTAGTCATTTCATATTTATCATATCCCAACTTAATTAATTTGTGATATTATTTATTTTGCCTAATTATGATTTTAATTTTGTTTTGTGTGAATCGTTTATGTTTGTATTATTAAAAAACGAAATTGTTTCATGGTTGATCAAGGCCTCTTGGCCGAAATTCATAAGGTATTACAGTACCTTGTCACATTCCCTTATATAATTATTTAGTATACATCTCAAAAGTATTTAAGTAAAGTAGTGCTAAGTTGACTTAAATAACATGCACTTGAAGGAATCATTGTTTTCATTACGTCACTCAGTCATAGTCTCGAGTACATTGTCATTAGGGTACAACACCTCCCCCCTTATCATAAGTTTCGTCCTCGAAACTTCAGAAGCTAGTCAAAAAGGTGGGATATCTACTCCTCATGTCTTCCTCCTTTTCCCATGTTGCTTCTTCTTCCGAATGATGCTTCCACTGAACCTTCACCATGGGTATGGTTCTCTTTCTTAATGCTTTCTCTTTCCGATCAACGATCCTCAGGGGCTCCTCTTCATAAGATACATCTTCTTCAACCTTCAATTGTTGATCTTCAAGGATGTGGCTAGGATCATATACATATCGGCGAAGTTGAGACACATGGAATACATCATGTAACTGAGAAAGAGATGGTTGCAACGCCAAGCGATACGCAACTTCGCCCACTCTCTCAAGTACCTCATAAGGTCCAACGAATCTTGGGCTCAACTTTCCTTTGATGCCAAATCTTTTGACTCCTTTGGTCGGAGAAACCTTTAGGAAAACTTTCTCTCCTTCTAGAAACTCTAAAGGTCTCCTTCTTTCATCTGCCCATATCTTAGTCCTATCTTGTGCTGCTTTTAGTCTTTGTTGGACCAACTTCGCCTTCTCTCGTGTTTGCTCAACAATGTCGGGTCCCGTATAGATCTTATCTCCAATCTCGTCCCAATAAAGTGGGGACCGACATTTTCGACCATACAACACTTCATATGGTGCCATTCCGATGGATCGTTGGAAGCTATTATTGTAAGAAAACTCAACAGCTTAAGGTTCTTATCCCAGGTTCCTCCAAAATCAAGGATGCAAGCGCAAAGCATATCCTCAAGGGTTTGGATTGTTCTTTCTGATTGGCCATCTGTTTGAGGATGAAACGCGGAACTCAGTCTGATCTCGGTGCCCATTTCCTTTTGAAAGGCTGTCCAGAATCTCGAGGTAAAACAGGGATCACGGTCGCATACAATACTTATGGGCACCCCATGCAAACAAACAATCTGGTCAATATACATAGAGGCCAACTTCTCCATGGATGCCTTAATCGTCATAGCCAAAAAGTGGACAGACTTAGTCAATCATTCCACGACGACCCATATAGCATCATTTCCATACTTAGTCTTAGGCAGATCGGTCACGAAATCAATGGTGACGTGGTCCCACTTCCATTCCGGCCCTTCTAAAGGTTTTAATAATCCAGCAGGTCTTTGTTGTTCGGCTTTTACTCTTTGACAGATCAAACATCGCTCAACAAATTTTGCTATTTTATTCTTCATTCTGTGCCACCAAAACTTTTGCTTGAGGTCTTGATACATCTTATTAGCTCAAGGATGTATAGATAAGCGGGAGTTATGAGCTTCCATCAAAACTTCATCTTTAATTTCTTTGTTCTCCGGTACACATAATTGTCCTCGGTACTATAAACTGTCGTCACTACGAACTTCAAAATTATCTCGTGGCTTATCTTTCATCCTTTCCTTGATTTTTCTTAAAGCTTCATCATTTCCTTGAGCTTCTTTGATCCTATCAATCAATGAAGGAATAAGAACTAACTTGGCGAGAACTTCATCCACTGAATCTACTTCTTCCAAGCCAAACTCTTCCATGTCTCGCTGAAGAGGAGGTTGCCGTGGGTGGCTGGTCTTCTGACTCAATGCATCAGCAACCTTATTAGCTTTCCCAGTGTGATATTGAATTGAGAGATCATAATCTTTAATCAACTCCAGCCATCTGCACTGCCGCATATTGAGCTCTTTCTGAGTAAAGAGATACTTTAAGCTTTTGTGGTCTGTGTAGATCTCACACTTCTTGCCATACAGGTAATGTCTCCATATCTTTAATGCGAAAACCACTGCGGCAAGCTGAAGATCATGGACAGGGTAGTTTTTCTCAAATGGCTTTAACTGCCGAGATGCATAAGCTATCACTTTATCTTGCTGCATAAGGACACATCCGAGGCCATTCTTTGAAGCATCACTGTGCACCACATATTTCTCACCAGGAGTGGGCTGAGCTAGGATAGGGGCGGATGTCAACTTCGCCTTTAGCTCTGACAAACTCCTTTCACTGTCGGCACTCCACTCAAACTTGGTCTTCTTTTGGGTCAATCTGGTGAGGGGGACAGCTATCCTTGAGAATCCTTCAACAAACTTTCGGTAGTACCCGGCTAGTCGAAGGAAAATTCTCACTTCAGTAACATTTGTTGGTTTGGGCCATTCCGTGATAGCTTCAATTTTCTTGGGATCCACTGAAATCCCATCTTCTGAAATAACATGGCCGAGAAAGGATACACTTTGCAACCAAAACTCGCATTTGCTAAACTTGGCATACAACTGTCTTGCTCTTAGAATGTTCAAGACTGTCCTCAAATGGGCTGCGTGAGTCTCTTCGTCAGGTGAATAAATCAAGATGTCGTCTATGAAGACCACTACGAACTTGTCCAACTGGTCTTGAAAGATTCGATTCATGAGATCCATAAAGGCGGCAGGGGCATTGGTCAAACCAAAGGGCATGACCAAGAATTCATAGTGTCCATAGCGGGTTCTGAAAGCAGTCTTAGGGACATCTTCCGCCTTAATCTTCAGTTGAAAGTATCCAGATCGCAGGTCAATCTTACTAAAGATTCGGGATCCCTGCATTAAGATACTTTAGATAGGGTTTTGAAAAGATTTAAATCTTAATCAAACTAAAGCTTATTAGTTACATACCCTGAGATGGTCTAATAAGTCGTCAATCCGGGTCAATGGGTACTTGTTCTTTATGGTGATTTTGTTAAGCTCCCGGTAATCGATGCATAAACGCATACTTCCATCTTTCTTCTTCACGAATAGCACCGGAGCACCCCAAGGTGAAACACTGAGGCGGATGTGTTTCTTTTCTAATAGTTCGTGTAACTGCTCCTTTAGCTCCTTCAGTTCTGTAGGTGCCATTCGATAATTGACTTTCGATATGGGTTCAGCTCCTGGAACAAGGTTTATTTCGAAGGCAATCTCGCGATCAGAAGGTAGTCCAGGTAAATCATCAGGAAATACATTAAGGTATTCATTAACAATTGGGACTTGTGCAAGGGTAGGGCTCGCTTGCTCAGCACTTAGGACATAAACAAAGAATCCTTCATGACCTTTCCTTAACGCTCGACTGGCTCGAGCCAGGTTAACAAAAACTTTCTTGGATGGTTTCTTTAACTTAGCTCCTCCTTGGAATGATATTTCATCTTGAGCTGGGTTCTTAATGATAACTTGCCTGCTTCAGCAATTAATGTGAGCATGATTCTTTGGGAGCCAATCCATTCCGAGAATCACGTCAAAATCACTCATAGATATGGGGATCAAATTGGCCTCAAACCGCTTATCATTAAACTCGAGCGCGCAATTTCTGAAGATCTGATGTGAAACAAGCACCTGGTCACCAGCTGCTTGTACTCTATAGGATGATTCTAATATGACTGGATCATGATCGATATTCTTAGCAAACTTTCTTGAGATAAATGAGTGGTTGGCGCCACTGTCGAACAACACATTTGCAGGCATGCTACACACTAAGATAGTTCCTGAACCATGCACATTTTACTAAGCAATATAATAGGCATGTATAATTAAAACGTATTGAAGACGTAAACTTTAAATCTTACCAGTCACTACGTCTGTAGTCTTCTCAACATCAGCATCCATCATGGCGTGCACCCTCGCATTTGCACGTGGCTGCTGGTTCTTGGGCTGCTGTTGTTATTGCGCTCCTCTTTCTGGGCAATCCTTAATCAGATGACCATCTTTGCCGCATCCGAAGCATTTACCCGTCTTCCATCTACACTCACCCATGTGTCTCTTGTGGCACTGAGGGCATACTAGTATAGCTGGCTGCTGAGGTGGGGCATGATTCTTCTGCTAATTATTCTGGTATTGCTGGCGGTGCTGATTCTGCCCTTGGGATTGTCCCTGTCGAACTGACCCTTTGAAATTCTTCTTAGCTACCTTTCTGTACTTCTCATTTCCGGTCCCTTGTCTTTCTCGTTTTTGTCCCACATCATCTCGTCGTATAATGTCTCTCTCAATCCGGTAGCATGCATCTAAGAGTGCTCCAAAATTGGTAGGGTTTGCATTCACTAACCACGTCCTAATTCTTGGATTCAGGCCTCTTTCAAAATTCAGCATTTTTGTTTCTTCGTCATTCATGGTAACAGGCTGAAACCTCCCTAGTGCGATGAACTTATTTGCGTACTCAGCTACCGTCATGCCCGGCTCTTGCGTCAGGGATTCAAACTCATGCCTCTTTCGTAACTTGACCGACGGAGGAATATAGAACTTGTGAAATTCTTGCAAAAATCTCTCACAGGCAATTGGTCTGGGCAAAGTTTGCAGATTCGTCTTCCACCATTGATTTGCTTCACTGATCAGGAAAGGTCTAATGGCTTGGGCTTTCATCTCGTTTGGGGCTTGAATTAACTCAAAACAATTTTCAACTTCATCTAGCCACTTCTGCGCGGTATCTGGGTCTGGCTTTCCCTCAAACGGTGGCACATTAGACCTCTTGAGCTTCTCGAAGTAATACTGGGCATCTCTTACCGGCTGGTGTGGATGAGGGGGAGCATTCTGATGAATTAGGCCTTGTCCTATCTGAGTGACAACTTGGTATAAGGCCTGAAAGGCATTCATGTCGGGAATGACCGGAGGAACAGGTGTCTGCGGTGCCGGTGGTGGATTATTCTGAACTGGAGGATTCTGGTCCGGCTGAGGTGGCGGCCGGACTTGAGCTGGTGGTGGAGGAATGGGCTCCTAAGCAGCTGGTCGTGCTTTCGGAGGTCTTCCACGTGGTCTCACCATCTCTTCACTATGGGGTTTAACATTTACTTAGAATATCGGAATAAAACCAATTTATTTTGACTAAGGACCATAATTTGAAAATTTTAAAAAAGAGAAGGGCATGTCTTTCGTCATAGACCTGGCTTTCACAAATCAGGATTAATTATTAAGTTGCATCCTAAACCCGGTCTAAGTGGTCGTAGTCTAAGGCCATCACTCATCTAAGATCATGACTTAGGTCTAAGATCAAACTTAGGTTACTAAGATCATAACTTAGTTCTACGTTCTGCCCGAAATCTAGAGCCTGGGCTCTAATACCACCTGTAGCGCCCCCACCCGGACCTCGTCCGAATATGGTGCACCAGCCGTACTTCACTAAGGAGAGTACAAAGAGTCATGCATAACATGCGAAAATCCATAACATAAGCCATGGACTCCCATGCTAACATTTAACATGGTAGTAAAATTTAGGCAGAATTAAAACTTTTCCAAATAAACATGCATTACGAAAATACTAAGTTCCCAAAAGTAGCAGTCCCACAAAATGACATAATCGAAATTCAGAGAGTTCAAACATTGTTCATAATACAAACGTCTTGGCTGCACAAAAGTCCTTAAGCTTTGCCTTCATCAAATTCCCCGCCTATGGATATGGCACTCTCAGCTCATCCTCGATCCACTCAATCTTAGCATTATTTTCTCTGGGGAAAAATAAAAGTGTGAGTGATAAGAATCACCCAGCAAGAATACAATAAACTACCATGAAATGCATAAAGAATTATAACATGAATGTAATAATCCGAAAACCTCAAATAATAATTCATACCTGGTCTTTAATCCTGAATTTGCTTGACGATATAGCCTATGCATAATTCTAGATAGTGCTATACCAATAATGTCTTATTAACCGTTAACCGTAACATACCAGATGTCAGCGTGCTCATGGATTATGGAAAAATGCAATGCATGATGTCATGTCGTGTGAAAACACCATTTTGGTCTCATAAAATAACATGTCGGAAAAACAGAGTGTCAGATCAATTAACCCCGGATCTGAGCAAGTCCAGAACATATCAACAGACCAATTAACCCGGGTCTGGGAAGGGTCCAGAACATGTATCAGATCAATTAACCCTGGATCTGAACGGGTCCAGAACATGTATCAGATCAGTTAACTCCGGATCTGAACGGGTCTAGAACATATCATGTCAACCGACCAATTAACCCCGGGTCTGGAGTTGGGTTAGTGGCATGCTTGGCCGGCAAAGGAATCATGAAGCTTTCTTTAAAACATGGGACCATAAAAACTTTTATGCATATACCGAAAACATAGTTACTTGTAAGACTTGCTTGCATAAGCAAAATTCATAAAATCAGATTCATGTAGCATATGATCATGCATGATACATGTAGTGATATGCAATGCAAGTCATGACGTGAAATTTCCTGATAACATGTCAACATGCATGGTTTCGGAAACTAAGAATTCCCAAATTCCTACGTTATGTTCATAGGCGGCTAAATTAACCTTTTTAAACATTAAAACCTTAATTATTTGGACCACAACTTGGAAAATATGATAAACTCCCTAAGGCTTAACACTCATAAGCCCAAACCTTATATATATATCCAAATCCTTCAAAATTGGGCCTTTTTAAATTAATCCCCTGTTCAGCCTAATTTCCAGTTTTAGTACATCAACTTCATGTCCATAATTACCCACCAAAACGTTAAGACCCACTTGATTAATTTACATGATCTTAGTCCTCTATGTCTTATGTGATTCCCATAAAATTTCCAGATCAATCCAATAATCTTAAAGGGCTCATTTAACTAATTTTCTGAAATAGGTCATGTGCTGAAACTGAACTGACCCATTTTACTAAAAATTCAATTGTGGCAAAACCATGATTTCGTTTTCCAAAATTCCAACCCACACATGTCATAAACATGTGAAACTAGCATCCTACCGAAACTTAGCCCATTTTCATGTCCCTAAGGTCCATTTTTGAGCCAAGCAACACGTTACTCATTTCTGCCCTGTTCCAGTGATTTCAGCTGGAACAGTTTTACCAAATAATTCCTTAAAAATAATTCATAACTCATTTTACCAAAATTCCAACTCTCATATTTACTAAACACCTAAGGTTGTCACCATACCAAAAATCAGCTTTATTGGACATCTACAAGATCCATGTTTAAGCCACTCAAAACGTTATACAATTCTGCCAAGTTCCAGAATTTCCAGCCTGAGCAGTTCCACCAAATATTTTATTAAAAATAATCCGTAGCTTATTTTATCAAAATTCCAACTCTCATATTTGGTACACCCATAAGGCTAACTTTGTACCAAAAATCAGCTTTATTGAAGGTCTATAAGATCCATTTGTTAGCTATTAAATACGTTGTTCAATTCTGCCCAGTTCCAGTGGTTTGATGTTTTGCCATTCTTTCATGTCAAATGTCCATAATTTGTCTTATTCTTATGAAATAGCTTATTGGTCACCACATACACCTTTTCCCCATGAAAATTCAGATTTCATTCTTTTTGTTGGGTCACCTTTGCACCATACCAAAACAGTTTATAGTTTGAACATAACAAGTATCATAATTGCTCCAAAGCAAGTGTTCTTTCTTGAAGCCAAGACTTATCATCACCTTCACCTCTATGGCCGAAAGTTATGAGGTGTCACACACAAAGTTCACAACATTTGTTTGGACATGAAACATATTCACATGCTAGTTCATCTTAAATCCTACCAAGTAAACTTGTAAAATCACAATTAGCACTTGCATGTCATTTTGATGATTCTTAAATTTCATCCAAGAGCCATTCTTGCCTAGGGTCACTTAGTTGATCCTTAAATCATCCCAAAACAGCCTTATAACATGTTGCATGTAAGAAAAGATTCCATCTTTGAAAGAATAAACCACATGCAAGGCATTGTTCTTAAGAAATCACTAAGATACAATCTTGAACTTAATATATTCAACTAAAGATCACATTTTAGGAACTTCTAACCATTCAAGCCACTAATTCTTTAAGTAAATCATGAGAGATTAGTGTACACTTGCCTCTTCAAGCTAATGCTCCTTTCTTAGCTTGGATTTTTGGATAGAGTGAGTTGAGATCCTCCTCCTCCTTTACCCTTAAGCAAACGGTTTTGAAGGAATGGGGAAGAATGTTAGTCATCATTCTTTGATGAAAATAGAGCTATTTTGAGTTTAGATTTTCTTACCAAAGTGGGCTTTGAATGGAGCTTCAAGTATCACAAGATGGCACCACCTAAGAGAGTTGAAGGCTTTGCACCTATTGAACATGAAGGCCATGGTTTTGGTGGGTATGAGAAGGAATCAAGTGAGCTTCATAGAAAATTTACCTAGGATGCTTGGAAGGAGACTCACCTAGATGCTCCTTTGAGCTTGAAGATGATGGTTGAAGTGAACCTCCTAGCTTCAATGTGTTGGCCGAAAGTTTTATGTGTGGTGGAGGGAGATGGAAAATTTCCTAAGTGTGGTCTTGGCTTTGCTTGAGTGGGATTTCAAGATGAGATTAAGGTGAGTTGTTCTTGCATTAAAAAAAAATCTAGAGGGGGCAAGGGGATGGGAATCCGGCTGGCATGGGGAGAAAGGAAGGCCTAGGCTTGTAGGCTACAAGCTTTTGTCTCCATGCATGCTATTTCTTGAATAGTTTATTATTTCTTTTCTTGCATGCCTCCTTTATTTTATTGTTTTATTTTGCATGCATGCTTGTTTTATATTTTAATTATTATTTAGTTAATTAATCTAAGAATTATGTGGGCAAATGTGGAGGATTATAGAATCCTTGGGGGTATGGCCGAAAATTGGGGGTCTTTGGGGGGTATTTTAGTCATTTCATATTTATCATATCCCAACTTAATTGATTTGTGATATTATTTATTTTCATAATTATGATTTTAATTTTGTTTTATGTGAATCGTTTATGTTTGTATTCTTATAAAACGAAATTGTTTCATGGTTGATCAAGGCCTCTTGGCCGAAATTCATAAGGTATTACAGTACCTTGTCACATTCCCTTATATAATTATTTAGTATCCATCTCAAAAGTATTTAAGTAAAGTAGTGCTAAGTTGACTTAAATAACATGCACTTGAAGGAATCATTGTTTTCATTATGCTACTCAGTCATAGTCTCGAGTACATTGTCAATGGGATACAACAGGGTGCATCCAATTTCCCATCTAGGGTTAGCCGATGATTTGGTAATATTTCTCAATGGTTCTACCCAGAATATGCAGCTCTTCCGACTCTTTTTGGATTCCTATCAGCAGGCTTTGGGACAGTTAGTCAATTACCATAAAAGTCAGGTGGTAGCGAGTTCTGATATTTATTTGGCTTTGATTCATCAGGTGTTAGGGATGCGGTTGTCTACTTTGCCTTTTAAATATCTTAGTTCTTTTCTATATAAGGGAGTCAATCGAGCGGATTATTGTGTATCACCGCTAGCACACTTCGATGTTAAGCTCAACTCGTCGTCTTTCAAGCTTCTTTCCACGGCTGGAAGAGTGGTACATGTATGAGTTAAATAAGCACTTTTATGAATTATATGTATGAGTTAAAGAAAGAAAATAAAGATATATGATATATTAGAAAAAGTGTACCAAGAAGACATTTTTATGCATATGTTCATTGTTTTCCGTAAAAATCATCATTTATGTGTTTGTTTTTGGTTGTGGTTTCTTGATGATCTAAAATGTTTATTTATTTTTTTTCCAAAAAAATTTATTTATTGATAAGCCTCATTTGTGGCGGAGGAAAACCATATTACATCGAATACAATCGTCATCGTATGAAAAGAAGTGAAATAGAAAGCATATAATGGTGTATCTCCAGTCATATATGATATGCCGCATTAAAACCTTGTCAAGAAAAACCACCCTTGTGGATAAAACCTTGGCGAAGGAAAAAGCGTACATATTTATATGACTATCATTGATCCTAAAGCTATGTAAACACGAAGACAATGTCGCAGTGGCCGTGCTGAAGACTCGACTTTGTGGATGGAATACTGGTATTGGTGAAGTCGACAATGGTGTATAATGATCCACAGTGAGATGTACCTCAGGGGAAAGCAGTGAAACAGTTAGCGTCATAGTAAGAAAGGAGGAAATGAGAACAGTAGTATCAAACAAACGTGTACCGAGGTCGCCCTGGCTGAATTGATGCCAGGGCGACGTTCGCTTATGGTTGCACCCGGTACACATCCTTCGGTGATATGGGCATGAAACTTGGGTGCGCATGAATAGTCTCATGAACAAAGCGATCGTTGAAGTAGTCTTCTTCGTGGAAAATAGTTCAGGCATCGAGCTCAGGGACGCCAGCGTGCGGAAATGGTCCAGCCATACACAAAGATGGAATCCGAAAGCGTTATGACCCAACATGTAGTGTAGCATAATAGGGAAGAGTAATAAGTAAAAAAACATACCGTGTCTGCCTGTATCCCACAGGATACAGGTAGGAAAAACTAATATATGCCAATCCATGTGGAAGACATAGAGACATCAAGTAACACACAAGTTGACCGAAGAAAGGTCCAATGATATGGAACTGCGGACTAATGGAGGAATTGAGCGAGAATCATAGATCTGAGTGCTTGGATATAACATCGCATGTTGTGCAAGATAATGAGCTGCCATATTTGCCTCTCTGTAAATATGGTAATACTCCAATCGATGCTGATGTACAAGCATATACAACAATCGAAGACAGTAATTCCCATGACCCAGCTGCGTCTGTGACAAACGTGCTGTGAGCATTGCGCAATCTGACTCCAGAATAATCGATCGATGCAGGGGAAGAAAATATAATAATCCAAAAACTTCTGCTTGGATCTCTGCATGTAACGGGGAACTCGGAGGTAGACAAAACGAAATTGCACCCACACAAGAGCCTGTATGATCACGCAGGAGAGCACCCCTGCTCCGTATTGTCTACCAACTGCCATATCTGTATTTAACTTGAATCGTCCTGGAGGTGGCAGCCGCCAACGTACTAGCAGGGGTCTATGTACCCGAAGTGGAGGAGGCCAGGGAAGTGTCTGTCGAGGAGATGTCATAATCTTTGATCCCGCTTTAGATTTATACCATATATCTAGATCATGTTGTATGGTTGCCCGTAGAGTGGGCAAAGTAAAAGTGTTTTGGTCACCATAAACTAAAGATGCATAGGATCGCCATATATTATAGACTATGAGTGCAGGGATAACAATGCGCAAGACTCCAAAAAGAGATGTAGTAGTAGATCGGTACCACCATGAAAGAAGATATTGGCAAAGAGTCAATGACGTTGGGAAGGGACAATGTAATTCACCCGCAAAGAATTTCCACAATGCACATATACCCGGACAGTAGATGAATACATGGTCCACCTTGGCTGACGACTGCTTACAAAAAGGACACTGGGTTGGGCATAACGCGTAATATTTAATTGTGTAATTTCAAACGGTAGCGCTGAATGAAAAATACGCCATAAGAATATCCGAATTTCGGGCTCATGATGCTTGGACCAAATGAATCTCGTTGAAATAAGTATTGGGCGGGAGGAACGGCAGATGTCATATGCGCTGCGTAAGGAGAATTCCCCCGTTACAGTAGGCTTCCATGTAATGTGAACCCCCTGACCTTCCGTCTGAGCAATGCAGGTAGGATGGATTCTACAAATCATTTTCCAAATGGGGGAGTCCGGCAGTCGAGGTAAATAATCTCCACAGTGACCATATTTTCCATGCATGTATTTACTCTATAGCGTTGTTTGTTGGTGATAAGACCACCAAATTCGACATTGGTATGCTTGTTGTAATGTAGAAAGGTTCCGAAGCCCCAGACCGCCCTCTTCCTACGGCTTAGTGATCGAAGCCCAGGAAATCCAGTGATGCTTATTTCCCCAATAAAAGGCTGCCATTTTACGATTGATGATATTGATCACAGATTTGGGCAATCCACTAGCAGCCATGACATGCAACGGGAGAGATGATATGACCGAACGAAGTAATACAAGGCGAGCAGCAGAAGATAATAATCGAGAATGCCAACCCTGCAATCTGTCATCGATATGCTGTAATAGAGATATACAATATCTCGACCGAGTTATGCCTTTATGTAAATAGGATCCAAGATAGCGAAAAGGTAGACTTGAACACCTCATGCCTGTGATATTCGCGAAGGACTGCTTCTGGTGAGTTGTTACTGCTGCTGATGGAATAAAGTTACTCTTTTGAAAATTTATCTTCTGATCAGTTACAGTTTTATATTGTGCTAAGAAAGCATGAAAACGGCGTAGATTACGCTGGGTGCCGCGTAAGAACACTAGGAGATCATCTGCATATGCTAAATGTGTTATAATAAAAGGAACGCGGCCAAGTCTGAATGGCTGCAGTGCACCGGAATGTATTAATGCTTTTAATCCCCTGCTAAAACCTTCAGAAGTGATAATGAATAACAAAGGAGACAATGGATCGCCTTGTTTAACCCCCCTATATGGCCGAAAGGACGCTGAAGGCTGGCCATTAATAGAACAGATAATGTGGTGGCACGCAAGTGATTTAATATAATACGAATAAAAAATTCCGAGAAACCAAACGCACGTAATAACCGTTCAAGATATTCCCAACTGACTCTGTCAAACGCTTTCATCATGTCTAATTTCAAACATAGTTGTAAGCCACCTTTATCCAACATATGTATCATCTCACGTGCTAGAAGAACTTGCGTTGAAATGTCCGAACCCGGCAGGAAAACCTGTCTGTTCTGGTGAGATTATTTTTGGGAGTAAAGTGTTCAGTCGAGTAGAAATGATTTTGGTACAGACTTTACTCAAGAAATTGGTGAGGCAGATTGGCCAAAAGTCACTAAAAGAGACAGGAGATGATTTTTTGGGAATCAACGTAATAAGAGCACTCGCCATTATTGAAGGTTGTTGAATTCCCAGGAAAAATTCATGCACAGCTTTAACCACATCAATATGAATCGTCGACCAACAAGAACGATAAAAGTTACCATGAAAACCATCAGGTCCTGCTGCACTGTGGGGGTCTAAATTCCAAACTGCTTCTTTAACTTCAGCCTCCGTGGGAAGTTGAGTGAGCATCAAACTATCCTCTGCTGTGATCAGGTGTGGAATGTGACGGAGCAAGACATCATAATTACTTGTTGGTTCACAAGCAAATAGTGACGTATAGAAGGATACCGCTTCTGCCTTGATATCTTCCGGGGTGGTGCATAGTGTTCCTTCAGGTGTTCTGATTTGTTGTATACGCAACTGCAAACGTCTCCCTTTAACTATAGAGTGAAAATATTGTTTATTTGCATCCCCATCTTGTAGCCATCGTACCTTAGCTTTTTGTTTCCAGAAATGAAATTCATAAGAAGATGCTTGAAGATATTCCGCTTCTGCCCTATGATACGCTTCCCTGTTCTCGTCAGTTGGATTGTCGTCTAGGCATTTTCAGCGATAGCAAGTGTAGCCTCTGTTTGTTTAACTCTAGAGAATATATTGCCGAATATCTCTTTATTCCACCTCTGTATGTCTCGTTTGAGATGTAACGACTTTGAATAAAAGCCATACATACCTCCTGTTGTTGGGTAAAATGTCCAAGCATGACTCATTTACGCCTTAAAATCTGGATGGTGTAACCATGAGTCTAAGAAGCGGAAACTCCTGCGGCCCTCCGGGGCTTTCAACCGACATACAAATAGTAATGTGGAGTGATCCGATGTAATGCGGGAGAGATGTGAAAGTTTCACGTCATTAAAAGCATCTTGAAAGGAAGAGTTGAGAAATAACCAATCTAGGCGTCGTCGTACACGCCCAAGCCCTCTACCATCCATCCAAGTAAATCTTGACCCATCAAACCGAGGTGCCATCAAAGAGCACGATTAAACACAATCATTGAAATCTTGTAACGATGAGAGAGTGGGATGGGACCTGCCGTCATGGTCATCTAGCGAGCGAAAAGTGTTGAAGTCTCCTCCTACTACCCATGGCAAATCATTAGATTCCGAGAATGTGCGCAAAGAGTGTCATAAGGAACGACGCAATGAAGTTGTATGATTAGCATAGACCACTGATAACACGAATGTGAGATGCAGTTTCCGAAATAAAAGAGTAAAGTTGATGACTTGATTGTGATCCTGCAGTGCAATCAAATGATAATCCGAGTCACGCCAGAAAACCCATATATGTTCCGATTGAGAAGAGAAATAAGTTGAAAAACCAAGTTCCAAAGCATAACGACGAATATGTGATAGCGAGTGTTTTGGTTCTATTAGCGCTATCAAATTTAAACGGTGATCATGTATCAAAGTGTGTAACCGCTTCAAAGAGGCACGCATGCCTCGAATGTTCCATATTAAGATATTCATTGAGAAAGGTTAGAAACACTTCCGTGGATCGCATGAGACGCGCTACGAGTAAGGATAGTCGAGGGTGGTAGTGGAGGGATGTCCTTTCGAGCTCGAGGTTTTCGACGTGGGACCACAGGAATAAACTCGGCAGCTTCTGCTGGATCATCAAGACAGGACAATAAAATATCTTCATCCGGCGATGTTGGGATGGATTGCATTCGGCGGACCACCTCATCCGGGACATGCGTTAAGTCAGTGTGATGATCATTTGGGGGCAACTCACTATCGGAGCAATGTCCAAGCTCTTCAGGATCAGAAACTTCATTCAATAGGGCAGTGGCTTCACAAACTGCTGGAGGATCGTCTGTTTCAACTGATGGGGGGATCGCAGAGGGTACAATATTTGACGGATTCGAAATAATCACCGGATGTTCTTGAGTGGCAGCCGGATGTTCCTGAGTGGGCACAGAATTAGCATCCAGGGGCGGATTTGCTGCTGTTTGATCATTTGCTTTCTTTTTTACTGGCGTCCATTGTTGTGCCCGTGTTCTGGGCGGCAGAGGTGGTGGCGGAGGTGGAATCGTAGAGTGCTCTTTCGGAGGGCAATCTGACGCTGCATGGCCCAGTCTCCTACATGACGCGCAAAATTGCGGAAAATCTTCATAAACCACAGACTGCAAGATCAACCGATTTTTAGACTGCAAATATATCTTTGGAGGCAAATCCTGTGAAATATCCACTTCGACGCATATCCTAGCAACGAACGGCCTTAATCCATCTTTAGTCACAACGTCAAGTTTGATCGGAGAACCTATTGGACGAACTACTTCAAACAACGCCTCCTGACGATGAAGATGGATCGGCAAACCAGGAAATGCGATCCAAACCGGAACAATAGGAACATCTTCAGTGGGATCAAAATCTACTGTCCATTTGGTAATACGCATATGACAATTGGATATGTGCCATGAACGACGATAGAAACACCTCAAATAATCCGCTTCATTGCGGAAATTTAGCAGAATGTGCATTTGATCAATTAAAGTGATACGCAGATCGTGATGAAATCCGATTTTCTCGAACACCTTGTGTATAATCTTCAATGGTGGACGGCCAATCCAAAAAGTTCCGACAAGAGAGTATTTGAATGCTGCAGCAAGGGCATCAATTTCCGAATCGAGAAAAGAGATCATTGGGAGGCCCTTGTTCCTTGAGACCGTCTTTGGTGATATAGGGATCGGTTGTGATGAAGATTGACCAGTGAGCACCGCTGCAAAAGATGGCGGCGGCACTGACGACATTGCAGCGGAAATTAAAAAAAAAATTCTTTAGGCAGAAAACTGTCGGCGGACAGCAGAAAGTATGAGGATTGCAGAGAGGAGGCGAAACGGAGATTGCATAAGCATTGCTGCTAAAATGTTTATTTATCTATATATATTTTATTTTTTTTATGAAAAGGAGATTTTATTAAGAAAAGCCCTCACTTATGGCGGAGGAATACCATAGTACATCAAAATAAAATACGAAAAGTATAGCAGTAAATGATTATCAAGAACCAATCTATATATGATATGCCGCATTAAAACCTTGCCAAGTAAAACCACCCTTGTGGATAAAACCTTGGCGAAGGGAAAAGCGTACATATTTATATAGATGGGATGTTGATATGCGCTATTGTACAATGAGTTACAAAATGCAATCCGAATACGTCTGTAGTGGAAAAGTATATAATGCCATATAAACAGCCGCCCATGTATGTCAAAACAATGTAGCGTGGTGCTGATTTCCATCCTTGCATTCCCAAATACCTCAGTGCAGCTACGGGAAAGAACTTGAATGAGAGCATCCCGCCGTCGAAAGCCTAACAAGATCCAGATGATGTTGGCATAGCATACATGTAGAAGTAGGACGATCCAGGCTCGCATCCACTCACAAGAAATATGTATGTCTAAGTAAGTTATCAGTCCAGGATATAGTAAACCATACAAGATAATCTGAAGACAGATCAAACCTGATCTGCCGGCACGACTCAATGTGCCGGCAGCAATATTTGATACACGCCGATCCTTATGGAAGACTTGCCTGCAGAAAGAATAGCGCGTACAACCCAAAGACGTCGGATGGTGAGCAGGACGAGGGTATTTGTTCACGTTATGAAGGAGTCTCACAGCCATAAACCCCCATGGCATGTATTTCGGGCAAACACATATCACGAAACCAAACGGCAAGCGTCAGCATGTGAGAGATAATATGCTTGCAGCACAAAGAGAGAAAAGGAAACGTACCAAGGCTGCCTGTACTGCATATAGTACAGGCAGGTAAAAAGATTCGTTGCCAATCCTTATGGGTAACCGCAAATATACAAAAAGGGCACCTCCGCACCAAATGGACATCCATGACAGCGATAAAAATTATAAGTATGTTCAAGGTGCAGAATTGAAGCAAATGAATGCAATGCGTACCGTGCCTGCCCGTGACTGTTACGCTATGGACAGAATGCAGTAAAAATTGGCTAGCCATCAGGTAGAATAGGGTTTCAAGCGGTGCGCAAGCTGGCCGAGGTGACATCCAACATGATTGATGCCCGAACCATAGGAGGAAGATTATGTCCGTTGAAAGCAGTCGTTGCGGGATGAATCATCGCATGGTGCGCTAGATAATGAGCGGCCATATTAGTCTCACGATACGTGTGAATAAGTTCCAGTCGATGCTGCTGAATCAGTGAATGGAGTTGTCGGAGATGATAATTTCCAGAAACATGCCGTGGCTTGTGAAGGCATGAGAGCATTTGAGCGCAATCAGTCTCAATAATTAGCAAACGATAGAACGGAAGAAAATACATCTGTCCAAAAAGTGTAGCCTGAATCTCTGCCTGCAAAGGTGTGCTAGGAGGCAGACGAAAGGAAAGGGCACCCTTACAACAGCCCTCTGTATCACGTAAAATGGCCCCACCCGCCGCATAGAGACGACATACTGCTGCATCCACATTTAACTTTAGCCTTCCTGAAGGAGGTGTTTTCCATCTAATAACTCTGAGGCGCGGATGGCGAATGTGAAGGATCCAGGAGAGAGATAATGCAGGACCCGCTGCCAGTTTGGAGCCCTGAATCTTCAGCATCCACATGTGAATATCAAAGTGTATCGAATTCCGCAGAGCCGCTGTCGAAAAGATTGTGGCGTCCCCATACATTAGCTGCGCGTACTGACGCCAAATGTTTGAAATTACAATGGATGGAATGACTATTTTTAAGATGCCAGATAGGGTTGAAAAAGTTGACCGATACCACCATGCCAACAAATACTGGCACAGAGATAAAGATACTAGAGGGACACCATGCAGTTCAGCAGCAAAGAAACTCCATAAATAACGAATGCGGGTACAGTAAATAAACACATGGTCCACTATGGCTGAGTATTCCTTGCAAAAAGGACATTGTGTTGGGCGTGCCACCAAATATTGTCCAATGTAATCCTCAAATGGCATGGCTGAATGAAAAAAAGCGCCACAAAAGAATGCGTATAGATGGAGATAGATGCTTCGACCAAATAAATTTTGTCGACAGTTGTGTTGGTCGTGACATCCTACATATATCAAAGGCCGATTTGAGAGTAAACTCTCCTGTGGGTGTGGCTGTCCATGTCATAAATGATCCTGCACCAGTTGTATGAGATATACAAATGTGATGAATGCGACAATTAGATTTCCATATCGCGGAGTCTGTAAGCCTCGGAGTATAATCACCGCGCTGTCCGTATCGCAAATGCATATATTGACTCCATAATGTGTCATGGCGTTGGTATGTCCACCAAATGCGACATTTATACGCCTGCTGCAATTCACTGAAATTACGTAGTCCTAATCTGCCTTCTTCAACTGGAATAGCGATGTTGTTCCATGCAACCCAATGATGTCTATCTCCCCAAAAATATGCCGACATTTTCCTGTCAAGTATGCGAATGATGGACTTAGGCATACCGCCGGCTGCCATAATGTGCAGTGGAAGTGCCGCTATGACGGAGCGTAGAAGGACGAGGCGCCCCGCCGAGGAGAGAAGGCGAGAATGCCAGCCGTGTAACCGATCATCCACATGTTGCAAGAGGGTTGAACAATGCATAACCCGTGTGATGCCCTTATGAAGATAAGAACCAAGATATCGAAAAGGCAGTGTTGTTGATCTCATGCCTAGAATGTCTTTAAAGTTTCGGCATTGACGTGATGTGATATTTGCCGATGGTATGAAACTGCTTTTATTAAAATTTACCTTTTGTCCTGATGCTGTTTCATATGCAGTAAGAAAAGAGTGGAATCGCCTGAGATTTCATTGTGTGCCCCTCAAGAATATAAGCAAATCATCTGCATAAGCCAAATGCGAGATGGACATAGGCATTCGCCCTAAGCGAAAGGATTGTACGCGTCCCGATGCAACCAATGCCTTCAATCCCCGACTGAACCCCTCAGATGATAGTATAAATAATAACGGTGATAAGGGATCTCCCTGTTTGACTCCCCTGAAAGGACGAAAATAGGGTGATGGCTGCCCATTGATTAAGACTGACATCCTTGTTGCACTTAGGTGATTAATGATAATCCGAATGAAAAAGTCTGAGAAACCGAATTTCCGCAATAGTTGCTGAATATATTCCCAGCTTACCCCGTCAAAAGCCTTCATCATATCTAATTTCAAACACAACTGTGGTCCGCCTCTGTCCAACATGTGCACCATTTCTTGGGCCAAAAGCACTTGAGTCGAAATATCATGGCCTGGGAGAAAACCTGTTTGCTCTGGTGAAATTAACTGTGGCAGCAGCTGACCCAATCGAGTGGCAATAATACGAGTGCAGACTTTGCTTAAAAAATTTGTCAGGCAAATAGGACGAAAATCTGCGAAGGTATGTGGCGACTGTATTTTCGGAATGAGCGTAAGTAATGCACTAGCCATAACAGCCGGCTGCGGAACACCAATGAAAAATTCTTGCACTGCTTTAGTTACATCCAAATGTATGATGGGCCAACATGAATGGTAGAAATTTCCATGAAACCCGTCTGGACCCGCTGCACTGTGGGGGTCTAAACTCCATACAGCTGCTTTTACCTCTGACTCCAACGGCAACTGTGTAAGCATGAGATTATCCTCCTCAGAGACTAAATGAGGTATGTGCGATAATATTTCGATATGATTATGCGTATGCACACTTGAGAACAAATCCTTATAATATTCAACCGCGGCTACCAGAATATCATCCTGCTGTGTCAGTAGTGCTCCCTGCGAGTTTCGGAGCTGGCGAATACATAGATGTGAGCGTTTACCTTTGACTAGGGAGTGAAAGTATCGAGTGTTAGCATCTCCTTCTTGTAACCATTTTACACATGCCTTTTGCTGCCAAAACTGTAACTCATATTTTGATGCGAGTAAATAATGTGATTTGGCCTGATAAAAAGCCTCGCGCGCCGCTTCCGTGGGGTTAGCGTCCCAATAAGCTTCAGCTGTATTAAGATGTTCCTCTGCATCCTTCAGATTGCTGAATATGTTCCCAAAGATATTCTTATTCCAAATTTGAATGTCTTTCTTAAGTGAAAATAATTTGGAGTAGAAGCCCCGCATGCCGCCTGTAGTTGGGTATGATAACCATGCATGCTTCACATAATTATTAAAATCAGGATGAGAAAGCCATGCGTCAAGAAATCTGAAGGATCGTCGAATATTTTGTGCACTCAACTGGCACTGTACCAAAAGCGGTGTATGATCCGATGTAATGCGTGGTAAATGAGAAAGCCGCAGAGTGTCAAACAGGTCATGCATCAAAGAATTAATAAAAAGCCAGTCGAGTCTCCGGTGTACCCGTCCTAGACCGTGGCCTTCAGCCCAAGTAAACCGTGTACCTTGATAGGGTGGCGACATAAGAGAGCATGTCTCAATGCAGTCATTAAAATCCTGTAAAGCAGACAATGAAGGGGTGGATCGGCCACTATGATCTTCAAGGGTGCGAAACATACTGAAATTGCCTCCAACCATCCAAGGTAACTGTAACCCCTCAGAGAAATCACATAATGTGCGCCACAGTGGTTGACGCTGCGTAGCAGTGTGTTTTGCATAAACTAAGGAGAGAACGAAAGTGTGCTGCTGCGAAACAGATGACAGAGTCAGGTGGATCACCTGTTCCTGATCCTGTGTGGCAAGCAATCGAAACTCATTATCACGCCAGAAAAACCAGATACGTTCAGACTATGAAGCATAACTATGTGAAAATCCAAGACACAAACAAAATCTATGTACTTGTGATGGGGTATGCTTAGGTTCAATTAAAGCTACTAAATTCAAACGATGTTCCCTAATCAATTGTTGCAATCGAGGTAATGACGTGCGCATGCCTCGAATATTCCATATTAATAAATTCATTGATTAATGCTAGAGTCACTTCCCTGAATGGCGTGAGATGCGCTGCGTGTCAGAATAGTCGATGGTGGCAGTGGAGGCAGGTCCTTTCTAGTTCGGTGCTTCCGCCGAGGCACCACTGGAATAAACGGCTCCTCCTCCGTCCGATCCTGCAACCTAGATATTAATATGTCATCATCAGGCGACGGGTCAAGCAGTTGCATGCGACGTGCAACTTCTGCGGGTACCGTTGAAATTGTCTCGGCCTCAGTCATTGGATCATCTGGCAAATCATTATCCGACATATGGCCAATATCTGTATTGATAACGTCATCTGGCATTTGATGATATGTGGCATCACAGAAAGCGTCCATAATCTGTCCATCCTCCACATCCGCTGGAGCTTCACAGGCAGCATTATTATCCGATGGATGCATCACAGCTGGTGACACGTCGGCCATATTAACTGGAGTTGGCGGGGAAGGCGATGTCACCGTTGGAGGTGGTGCTGGTACGTGCTTCTTAACAGGTGTCCATCTTTGTTTCGGTGGTCTAGATGGGGGTGGCGGTGGAGGCGGTGGAATTGTCGATGGCATTGACAGCTTCGACGTGCAAGTCGATTGCTCAGGTCCAAGCCGATGACAAGCAGTACAAAATTTGGGCAAGTCCTCATAAATCACTGACTGCAACATTAGCCTTTTCTTTGCCTGAACATATATCTTTTGTGGCAGGTCCTGCGATACATCAACCTCAACGCATATTCATGCCACCGAAGGCCTAAGGCCATCAGTGGTTGCAACATCAAGCTTGAGTGGGCTGCCGATCGGCTTCACTATTTCAAAAAGTGCATCACGGCAATGCAGGTGGATCGGCAAACCAGGTAGGGCAACCCAGACTGGAACAATGGGTACATCAGCAGAAGGATCAAAGTCCATAGTCCATTTTTTGATACTCATATGACATCCGGAGATAAGCCATGATCGACGATAAAAACATCGGAGATAATCCTCTTCTAGATGGAAATTCAATAAAATGTGGGTTTGATCAATGAGCATTATGCGCAAATCATGATGAAAACCTATTTTTTCAAAAACTTCTCGAATGACCTTCAATGGAGGCCGTCCATACCAAAACGTGCCAACCAAGGAATATTTGAATGGCGCGGCTAGAGCATCGATTTCAGAATCGAGAAATGAGATCATGGGAATACCTTTGTGTCTTGAAACTGTCTTGGGTGAAATATTGATAGCCTGCGCGGAAGTGGTGTCGGCAACAATGTCGGCGAAAGATGTCTTCGATGCCGAAATTCTGAAACTACTATTGATTAACGAAATAGAAGGAAGTAGCAAATATGGCGAAAGCCTAGAAGCATACGCTAGCGGTGAAGATCGGGAATGCGGCGGCGGCGGCTATAGCCGCCCGGATTTTCGCCAGAAGAGGCCCTGCGCCATTTTTCTTTAAAATTCTGAATGTTTATTTATCTATATATATATATATATTGAAATTAGGCAAAAATTAGGGTTTCGTACCCTATTTACTTTATTTTTATGGTTATCATCACTTTATATGCTTATGCATTTCATGATGATTTTACGAGTCATCATGATGATGAAAACAAATATGCTTCTAGTGGAACAAATATCAAACAAAGATATAAGTAAAAGTTGTGATAAGAAAAGAATTAGGTTATATATATACATTATATATTTTATTTCAGCCAAAAGTCTAAAAAGGAAGAGAGGAATAAAAATTATTATATATTATAAATATATATCTGTATGATATGAAAAGATATAGCCATAATATAAAAATATGGAATAATGAAGTGTGGTACATTAAAAGAGAATTCTAGATATGTCTATTTATACATATTTCGGCCAAAAAGGCCATTTTGATTATATATACACACACACATTCGGTTTTATCTACATTGTGACATGGAATAAATTATTTTGTGCATATTCATGGATATAAAAGGATATAAAATAAAGTATGATAGAGAATATGATCACTTTATGTATGTTTATGTGCAATATGAAAATATATGGAATAGAATAGGAAATTAGGTTTTACCCCTTTTTATTTAATATAAGATGTGATGTTTAAGGAATTATTAAAAGATAACTTATGCACAAAAAGGGGGCTGTTGGCCGAGAATATGTAGAAGGAATAGAAGATGGATATTTCATTATTTAAGACATGGATGATATGCATATATGTGGGGATTTTAGAATATGATGATATGAGAAAGTTTAGTGCATATAGATGGTGACATGTATAAGTGGTTAAGGCATATGCATACATTTGTCACATTTCATAAAGTGTTTTGAAAATTTCATCATTCCACGTAGAATTATATCGTATAGCTGAATATCCCATGACATGTTACAATATTTATATGTTCAGTTGGTGCACCGTCATGACATCAGAACCGAGGTGGTTGATGTCATAGGGCATATAGGATGTTATCGATGATTGAAGCGCCGCATGATATCGGAACCCAAGGGTGTTGATGTCATTGGCATGCATGCAGAGTGTATTCCTTGTCGACGGACAAGGGATTACCAGCATACCGAGTTACCATAAGTAATATGTACGTATGATGTAATCCTATGTGGACTCATCAGGATTCATATTCGTACATATTTCTATATAGGGGATTATTTCGTTTCTATGATGATATAATTTACATGCAAGATAATGTCACAATTACCATATGAGAAAGGTCATGTTTGCAGAAAAGTTGTGTTTTGGTATGTTATAGAAAAATGGATAGCATTACATGATTTACAGTTATGTTTCAAAGATGCCGCATCATAATGGTATTGCATTTACATGGCTTGTATAGGGACTTGATTTATTTGGATGATAAGATTTAGGATGATGATATCTTAGAATCTGATTGAAATTCTAAGAGTGGATATACACGATTGTGGCATTCTCTAAGAACTTGACAGTATAGATGTTTACTGGATAGAAATGTATGTGTTAACTATTATTTGTTTATTTTTATGTTCTGTCACTTTATTTGTAAATGGAGACGCGTTTTATTATGTTCATTATTATGATTATCATTACTTTGTTACCCCAACTTCACATGTATGATCCATATGTCGTATATAGTAGGACTACTTGCTGGACGATTATGTTTTATCGCTCATACTTGCCTTATCACTATTTGCAGAGAACAGGTAACAGTTATAAGTTTATCGAGGATACTCTTGGTAGATTACCGACATAGACGCAGTAGACCGCGAGAGTAACTTTGGAGGTGTTATTCATTGGATTATCATGTATTCAGAGTAGTTTCAGATATAGTATGGGGTGATTTGTACATAATTTTAATGTATAGTAGTACATGTCGATTATATTTTTGTTTATGTTTATGTTTCTTCCGCGTATCGATTTATTATTCATGTTGACATGCACATATATAGTATGGATGTCTTGTACTTCTCGTAGCAGAGTACGGCGAATGCATCGGGCCAAACCCTAGCTTCGGGAGGGCACTACATATAACGCAAGATGCTGACAAGATGGACATAATGCATGTGAAGTAAGACGTCGATTGACATGTAGACATGATTTGCGCATTACATGAGGTTGGCTCATTTTTGTAGATATTTAATGCAAACGATGATACTGCCGTCAAACTTTTTACTTTAATCAAAGTAGGAGGAGGAAATATTGGGACGACCTTTCGACAATCCTTGACTTTAAAAATCTTAAATAACCGAGTTTTGTAAGGCGTACTCCGGTTAATGATTGTTCTATGCAAGAGCGCAGTCATGTTGCAAAAACAAAAGTTTAAGTTAAATAAAACTGAACAAATATAAAGGAAATACAAATGGCAAGGCGCACATATAGATACAGTATATACACACACATATAGATATATATACATACACACACACATATGTATACATATATGTATTTTTAGGTGAAGGACGGTGGGTACCGTTTGAGATTTTATCAATAATAATAAACCTTCACTTGTGGTGGAGGAATACCGTGGTTACATTTGTTGCAGGAGACTCTCCCACGTGGAAAACGAGTAAATGAATGAAAATGCCGTAATCCGAAATTGTCAAATAATAATAGTAATATAAATCTAAGGTTTATAAAACAAGAATAGAAATGAATAAAAGAAATCAGCAGCTTCAAATCGTCGAGTGTCTGGAGTATCCGCCAATGACTCCCTCGGAAGACGCATGTGTCATAGGAAAATAAACAGTTATTAGAATATAATGAGAAATAGCTTAAGGTCAGGGTAATGGGCTTGTACATACCGTCGTTGTCTGTATTCCTAAAGAACACCGGCAGCATTAAGTTGTTCAAGTCCGTGGTCCATGCCCTCCAAAGCCAATAGCCCGTAAGCAGCCAAATAGTATCCTCAGCAAAGTCAATGAAAATTTGGTTGTTATCCTGATAATGTATATGGTATAATGTATTGTATAAAGCAAGCAGTGCAAAAACAGTAACATACCCAAGTTACCTATGCCAAGAGATGACATAGGCAACGATTTCATGTGACCGCCAAGCCTTCGGGAACACAAGACATAAACGATGTTGATGTGGAGAGATGTGCAAAAGAACTGAGTAGCAAACCTCCACCAATGTCTAGCACAACATCTCTGAAGCAGGCAATGAGATATTTCAGCATAATCAGAAAAAGAATATTCGTCATCTTAAGTGTGACGACGAGATATTGTATGGAAGAGAGTGATAATATATGGAAATATAACATACCAACGTTGCCTATGCTAAGTTATGACATATACGAGAACCCTCCAAGAAGACACATACGGGTCCCTTAACAAGAAGCCAAGCGAGACAACTAGGTTTTGACACTTGGGTTTTCTTGAAAAGGCATGTGCAAGAGATGCCACCATATGGTGGGCAGCGTTGGGTACTCGTCATTGAGGCCATGATTTGGTTATCCTTGAGTTTAATGCATATCATAAGATGTAAGGGTTGGTGGAAAGGCATGATGGTCATTTCATGCGTGCACGTCGTAGTATCGAGTCTAGTTGTTTGTTTCTTCTTTGTTTAGGTATAGGATCATTTATAGACTCTTTTAATATGTGTTTAATGTGCTAAAGGTCATTTTTGAGTGTCTTCATAGGTGCCAAGACTAGAAAAGGAAAGTGGCTTGGGAAATCCCTATTTTCAGGAGGACAGCCAGACATCTGTTCGGTGTTTTGGGCATGCAGGTCCGAGGACAGGTCCAAATGGGTTAAAACCACTTGGAGGTGTTACAAAAATTCAATTTGGGACGACTTTCATATTTTGAACTTTTTCTAATTCAGACTACAAGATGGTTCAAAGTCAACAGGAAAATTGGAGTCCAGAATGAAAGTATTCAAGCCTACTGGATTGATACCTGAAATTTAGATGACCATATCTCTGCGAAGAAGAGTCCAAATAAGGTGATTTATGAGCCCGAATTCAAGGGGCTTTTTTGAGCTACAACGTTGCCGAAGAGTGTAAACCCTAATTCGGTGACTACAAGTGGGTAGAAATCAAACACCGACAGGGTGTATTCCATTAGTAGATTTTAGGAAATTTGATTGTACACTCTTTCATGATTACTTTTGACTTATCTTTTTGTGTAGATTTAATTTAGATTGATAGAGAATATTCTGAGGACTTTGATTGATTGGTTATCTTTTAGAAACTAGCAAAATAATGCCATTAAAAGGCATGTAGGCGGCAGTTAGGGCAAACAGTTTTTCCAAAAATTCTGAACCTCATTTTTGGCAGCGTTGTGCTCCCTATTTGTGTTTTTCCTTTGGTTTTAACAAACAAAAATCAAGGCTAGATCCAATCAAGATTTGAGCAAACCTAGTTGGTGAATCACAATCCAAGGATACGGAACGACATGTTGGATTGAGAGATTTGAATTGCTCATTAGAGGCCTTTTTTGACAACTCTTGTCCAAGAAGATGACGTTTGCACCATTGTCCCATGCAAGGGCTGTTTGAAGGTACTTTTGGAGTTGGAAGGAGCGATCGTCAAATTCAATACGATTCATGATCGTATCAAAGTGGTATTAGAGCAAAGATTTCTTCTTTACAACTTACATGTCCTTTTGGAGTTCGGACCTTTGCAAATATTTTTGCTCTTAACCTATCAAGATCATATCCAACATACACTTGAAAATAGGGTTCATTGTATTAGGGTTATATTCAGCCATAACATATAAATCTAGTCTATTTCTTAAAAGTACTACTTAGTCACATGTAAATCTTGTCGCTAACGAAGCTTTTAGTAGATCATAGACTTTTGTGGCTTTGATTACATTATTTGCTTGATTTATATTGAATATATCTTGTATCCAAGGCTGACCTTATCACCCCACATAGACGGCCACTCTTGAATACAAAAAAAGATCATCTTTCAAGCCACGCCAAACCATAAAAGCTTAATCTTGGTTACAGGAAAAAGCTGTTTTGATATCTACCCTAAAACAGCCCCTAAAGTGCCATTTTTTGCTTTGAATCACGAGAGAGGGTCATCCAAAAACCCTAGTTTAAGGGTTGTTCTTTGTGCTACAAGAGAATTCCTTGGTGTTTTTGCTACGAAAAGTCAAAAGAAAAAAAGAAAAGTAAAGCCTCGGCAAAACAGTGAGTCCGAAGACAAAATAAGAAGTATTTCAAGAATCTGAGGCACGAGTTGCTGGGAGGGGATTGGAAAGTTAGTTGTCAAATTTCTTGTATAACAAGAATTCCAAAGTTCACTTAACGCCAAGTACTCATCTACTTTAAATGACACTCTGGTTTATTGTTTTAGAACTTGGATACTTGAGTATTGCAATTGATCAACAACTTTGTAATCAATTTGCAAAAGGTTAAGATTAACTAAAGATTACCCAGAGAAACCCTTAGTTTCATTTAGCTTAGCCTTTGACGTAGTTTTTGGTCTCTTTTCCTTTGATTCTTAGAAGGTTAAATGTGTTAAATTGTCTTGTTACTTGTCTTGATACCTTTGTTTATTGGTTGCTGAAAATTGGTTGATACGTTGGGAAAAAAGGTACATTTGACATTGGATTGTATTAGCCACTTGAAAAGCTGGTTTTAGTTGAATCTAGCTCAAGATTGCCAAGGAAACACAAACTGTGAGTGACTATACAATAGAGAGAAAGGAACATACGCATTGAGTTTGATTTTCACCAATGTAACGAAATGCTTTTGTCTTTGTGTTAGTTTTCCTTTTCTTCTATTCTTTATTTCGTTTCAGGTGAAAATATGTCGTCGACCAACGCCATAGCTGAGGAGACAAGGGTTGAAGTGTCCCTTGAAAAGGTGTTGGAGAATCTATAAGAAATCTCCAATAAGGTTGAGGAGTTGGATAGGAGAACATCCAACCAAAGTTCAACACACGCGCATCCACAAAGCCCCAGCCAAACCTCACATGGAGGGGAAGCCATATGTTCCATAGCAATGGGAAGCTGGGGGAGAGTGGATCAAGGCAAGGCGCCCATGAGACATCATGAGCCAAGAGAAGAATGCCCACCGCAGGAGTTCTACGAGGAAGAGATGGACGAGGCGCAAGCATGGCACTAAGGCCGTGTGCAGCCAAGGAGAGTGCCACCCCACAAAGATGATTTCCTTAAGACCAAGATGAACATTCCTTCATTTTACGGTAAGAGTGATTCCGAAGCATACCTTGAGTGGGAGAAGAAAGCCGATCTTATCTATTCGTGCACAAACTACTCCGAATGGCAAAAGGTACGTTATGTTAGCATTGAATTTATAGAATATGTATTATTTTTTGGGATCAAATTAAAAATATAAGAAGAAGAACCATGCGAGATCCGATTTCCACTTGGGATGAAATCAAATTTGAAATGAGAAAAAAATTTATTCCCGAGTCATATGAGAAAACCTTACACCAAAGATTGCAAGGACATGCACAAGGGTCTAAAAGTGTTGATGAATATTTTAGAGAATTCGAAATTTTGATGATAAGAACCAACACAATAGAACGTGAGGAGGCAACTATGGCATGGTTTCTAGGTGGATTGAACATGGAGGTTGGCTTCCAGCTTGAGCTCACAAACTCGTGGATCTGAACTCTATGGTACACAAAGCTCAAAGGATCGAGAGACAGTTAAAGATACATTCTTCTGCTAGTGGTTTTGGTTTTAGAAGTAATATATCTACTTCTACTATATTGCAGCCTAGGTCAAGCCCTAGTGGGGGAAGCATTCGGCCAACCACAAACATGCCCTACCGAGGTCCAGGCCAAGCTCCAAGCAAGGCAAATTCTTCTCCAACGAGTGGTGAGAAAGAAAAGACTAGTATAAGAGAGAACAAAGTAGGAAACCCTACTCCTAGATTTCGAGACATTCAGTGCTTTAAATGTCAAGGTAGGGTCCATTATGCTAGAGAGTGCCGTAATCCCAAGAAGATCATGTACCTAGACGAGACACATACATACCACACTAACGAGAGTGAAGAGGAGAAGCCTAAGCCGAAGGAGGAAGAAGAAGAGGTCAGTGAAGAAGAGATCAGGGAGAAAGAGGGTGCCTACAGAGACTTCTTAGTGGTCAGAAAAATCTTGAGCCCACGTGAAGGAAGAAGAGGAATCCCTACAACGAGAGAACATCTTCCACATCCATTGCATGGTGAAAGGTAAGTGTTGCACTTTGATTATTGATAGCGGATCCTGTGCTAATGTTGCTAGCATAGAACTTGTTAGAAAACTTGATTTGCCTTTGATCGATATCCTCACCCATATAAACTATCTTGGTTGAATGATTGTGGTGAGTTAAGCGTTTCCAAACAAGTTTTGCTATCTTTTTCTATCAGTGGTTACAAAGATGAGATTTTGTATGATGTTGCACCTATGGATGCTAGTCACATCATTCTAGGTAGACCTTGGCAATTTGATAAGCATGTTACTTTTGATGGCCGTCTTAATGTCTATTCATTCAAGTTTAACAATAAGATGTTTAAACTTCATGCATTACCATCGCACAAAGTTTTTGAGGATTACCAACGAAGAAAGAAAACTCAGAATGATCCAAAGGAAAAAGGGGCCGACAAGAGGTTCCTAGAGGACCTCAAAAAGGGAAAAAGGAGCCCGGGAGAGAGCTCCAAGGCCTCGGCCAAGGGCACCACACCCTGGGCCATGACCCCCAAACCCACATCCCTTTCACTTGTTTCACATCCACCCACAAAGCACGGGTTCTTTGAAAAACCTAGTGAAATTACTCATGCAATGCATTCTCAAAAGATTGTTTACGTACTTTTGTTGAAGGAGAGCGCTGACTGCCTAGTTTCTAGTGATGACTTGCCATCTTCTTTGCCTAGTGGTGTTGTGACCTTACAAGAGGAGTATTCTAATTTGTTTCTGAAGAAGAACCCTCAGGACTACCCCCTTTGAGAGGCATCGAACATTGAATAGACTTGATTCCAGAGGCCAAACTTCCTAATAGGCCAGCTTATAGGTCCAACCTTAAGGAAACAAAAGAGATTCAGAGGCAAGTAAAGGAACTTTTAAGTAAGGGCAAGGTGAGAGAGAGTATGAGCCCTTGTGTTGTACTGGTGATACTAGTCCCTAAGAAAGATGTAATTTGGAGAATGTGTGTGGATTGTAGAACCATTAATAAAATCACAGTGAAGTATAGGTACCCCATCCATAGACTTAATGATATGCTCGACATGCTGCACGGTGCTAAGTACTTTACTATGATTGATCTTAAGAGTTGCTACTTTCAAGTGAGAATAAAGGAAGGAGATGAGTGGAAGACGGCTTTCAAAATGAAATTTGGGTTGTACGAGTGGTTAGTGACGCCTTCTGGGTTAACTAATGCACCTAGTACATTCATGAGGTTGATAAACAAAGTTTTGAGAGCTTTCATTGGCAAGTTTGTCGTGGTGTACTTTGATGACATTTTGATCTATTCTAGGAGTTTGCTTAATGATCTTGACCATCTAAAACCTGTGTTTGACATGTTAAGGAAACAACAATTGTATGCCAACGTTAAAAAGTGTTCTTTTTGCATGGAGAAGGTTTTTTTCCTAAGGTTTGTAGTGAGTGATTCAAGGATAGAAATGGATCAAGAGAAGGTGAAGTCTATCATAGAATGGCCTACGCCCAAAACCGTGGGAAAGGTTAGGAGATTCTATGGTTTGGCAAACGAGATTAACAAGAAAGATTTTGGCTTTCATTGCGGAGAAGCTCAACAAAAGGCATTTGATGAATTGAAAGTAAGACTCACCTCAGCCCCTATCTTACAATTACCTAACTTTGATGAGACTTTAGAGATTGAGTGCAATCCTTGTGGAGTTGGGACAGGTGCCGTTCTTACACAAGGAAAAAAACCTATTGCATACTTTAGTGATAAATTGAAAGATGTGTCATTAAATTAGTCTACTTATGACAAAGAAATGTATGGATTAGTGAGATCTTTGCTTGGCAGCATTACTTGAAACCTAAGGAATTGTGATCCACATTGATCATGAAAGCCTTAAGTACCTTAAAGGCCAAGGAAAATTGAATAAGAGGCATGCGAAATGGGTAGAGTTTATTGAGCAATTTTCTTATGTCATTAAATATAAGCAAGGTAAGGGTAACATTGTAGCTGATGCATTATTTAGGAGATACACTTTGATCACTAAGTTGTCTTCATATTTGTTGGGTTTTGAGCACTTTAAGGAATTGTATAGGGACGATACTGAATTTGGATCTATTTACAATGCATGTCTTGAGTCACCCTTCGGTAAGTTTTATGTGCATGATCATTATCTGTTTATGGCACATCGGTTGTGCATACTGAAAAGGTCTATGAGAGAGTTGCGTGTGAGAGAGGCTCATGGAGGCGGCCTAATGGCACACTTTGGGGTTTTTAAGACTTCAGAAACCCTAAAAGAACACTTCTTTTGGCATCACATGAGAGTGGACGTTGAAAGAGTTTGTGGGAGTTGCACCACCTGTTAGCAAGAAAAATCAACCACCCAATCCACATGGACTTCAAACTCCCCTAGACATTCCTTCTTTACCATGGGTAGACTTGTCTATGGACTTTGTCTTAGGCTTGCCTAGGTCCCAAAGTGGAAAGGACAGTGTGTTTGTTTTCGTAGATAGATTTTCTAAGATGGCACACTTTATTGCATGCAAGAAAGCCGATGACGCTTCCCATGTTGTAGACTTGTTTTTCAAAGAGATTGTACGTTTGCATGGTATGCCTAAAAGGATTATGAGTGATATGGATACCAATTTTTTGAGTCATTTTTGGATAGTCCTTTGAGAAAAGCTTGGTACTAAACTTTTTTTTCTACCACGGCCCATCCTCAAATTGATGGTCAAACTGAGGTTGTTAATAGCACTTTATCACAATTGTTACGTGCATTAATTCAACAAAATCTTAGGCAATGGGAAGAATGCTTACCTCATATTGAGTTTTCATATAATAAAGTTGTGCATAGTGGTTCTTTGTATTCACCTTTTGAGGTTGTTTACGGTTTCAAACCCCATTCCCCGCTTGACCTGCTCCTAATTCCTGTGAATTAACGTGCTAGTATTGAAGAAAAAACAAAGCTGAAATGATTAGGAAATTTCATGCTAATGTTACATTGCAACTAGAACGTAAAAATGAACAATATGCTAGGAAGGCTAATAAACACCGCAAACATGTTTCTTTTGTTCCTTGTGGTCTTGTTTGGTTACATTTGAGAAAATCTAGGTTTCCTACTGAGAGGAAGTCCAAGCTCATGCCCAGGGGAGAAGGACCTTTCAAAGTCCTACAAAAGGTTGGTGAAAATGCTTATGTTCTTGATCTTTCGTCGGACATGTATGGTTCTATTTCTCATGCTTTAAATGTTAGCGATCTTATCCCTTTTGAGCATTTGATTTTGGTTCGAGGTCGAATCTTTTTGAAGAGGGGGGATTGATGAGGCTCAAGAGCCTCCTCATGATGATCTTGCACAAGGACCATCCAAGAAGACACATATGGGTCCCTTAACAAGTAGCCAAGCGAGACAACTAGGCTTTGACACTAGGGCTTTCTTGAAAAGGCATGTGCAAGAGATGCCAACACATGGTGGGCAGCATTGGGTGCTCATCATTGAGGCCATGCTTTGATTATCCTTGAGTTTAATGCATATCATAAGATGTAAAGGTTGGTGGGAGGGCAAGATGGTCATTCCATGCGTGCACATCGTAGTATCGAGTCTAGTTGTTTGTTTCATCTTTGTTTAGATCTAGGATCATTTATAGTGTTTTAATATGTGTTTAATATGCTAATGGTCGTTTTTGAGTGTCTTCGTAGGTGCCAAGACAAGATAAGAAAAGTGGCTTGGGAAATCCTTATTTTACAGAAGGAAAGCCAGACACCCGTTTGGTATTTTAGGTATGCAGGTCGGAAGATAGGTCCAAATGGGTTCAAACCACTTAGATGTGTTAGAAAAATCTAATTTGGGATGAGGCTCGTGTTTTGCTTTTTCCTAATTTAGGCTACAAGATAGTCCAAAGTCAGCCTGAAAGATTGGAGTCAAGAATGGAAACTACTGAAGCCCACTTGATTGATGCCTGATATTTGGATTGGCCATAGCTCTGCAAAGAAGAGTCCAAATAAGGTGATTCATGAGCCCACATTCAATGGAATTTCGCAAGATACCACTTTACCAAAGATTTCAAATCCTAATTCGGCGTCTAGAAGCAGGTAGAAATCAAAAATTGGCAGGGTGTATTCCAGTACGAGATTTTGGGGGATTGGATTGTACACTCTTTCTTGATTAGTTTTGACTTATCTTCTTGTGTAGATTTAGTTTAGATTGATCGAGAATATTCTGAGGACTTTGATTGATTGGTTATCTTTTAGACATTAGCAAAATAATTCCATTAAAAGGCATGTAGGCGGCAGTTAGGGCAAACAGTTTTTCCAAAAATTCTGAACCTCATATTTTCAGCAGTTTTGTGCTCCCTATTTGTGTTTTTCCTTTGGTTCTAATGAAAAAAAATCAAGGCTGAATCCAATCAAGATTTGAGCAAACCTAGTTGGTAAATCACAATCCAAGGGTACGGAACGATGTGTTGGATTGAGAGATTTGAATTGCTTATCATATGCCTTTTTTTACAACTCTTGTCTAAGAAGGTGGTGTTTGTACCATTGTCCTACGCAAGGGCTGTTTGAATGTGCTTTTGGAGTTGAGAGGAGTGATCGTCAAATTCAATACGATTCAAGATCGTATCACATGTTCTTAGTGCTCTTCTGATTTATACAATTGTAGTTATCTCTTTGCCGAAAAGTAGTATGCATGCAATTCAACTTCGAATATGCAACTTCTTTTGGGGAGATACAGATAATAATGTCAAACATCATTTGGTAAAATGGCAAGCATTATTCACCCCGTTGGAAGAGGGCGGCCTCGGACTGCGACATCTTGATGTCCTGACCTCAGCTTACTCGGCTAGATTATGGTGGTCTTATTATATGAAAAGTTCGCTATGGGTAGTGGTTATGCGTTCTAAGTGTGATGGCCGGTTGGATTGTCCTTCATGCAGAACAGACTCTATATGTTGAAAATGTATTTGTGCAGCTCATTCTATTTGCATCGCATAGGTTGATGGCACTCCGGGTAACTTATGGAGACCGAATTTGCATGGTGATTTTACTCTCCGCTCAATGTATTCTGTTTCACGCTCTATTGGTGTGAAGCGCCTCTTGCATGGGTTCATTTGGCATAGACTATAGATGCCAATAGTCTGAATTTTCTTATGTAAACTATATCATGGAGCTCTTCCAGTACAAGATAATTTTCAGCAGATAATCATTGCATGACCCACTTGTTGTCCCTTCTGTCGATCGTCCTTTGCTACAATGGAGCATCTCTTTCATCGTTGTCTTTTTATTTGGAAAATTTGGGCCTATTATGCTGCTATTTTAGATGGTCCCCTGCCACTTGACTATCCATTGCGGCAATATCTATTAGCTTGGTGGACATCAACATGTGGCGGCACATTCAGGGGATGTCTTCATATTGTGGCACCTGGTTTAATTCTTTGGAATATTTGGCGCACATATACATCACTTATTTTTGGAGATATATGATGGTCGTTCACACAATTGCAAAAAATGATCCGGCGTCAAATCTATATCTGGTGTCAAGGTCAGGCCGGAACTAAACATGCTTCTATTGATCTGCATTTAATCTCTCTTGGACTCTCTCCTCGACTTCGCACTCGATGGCCAACGATTGTGCGGTGGCTTGCTCCTCCATCTGGATGGTTCAAGTTAAATGTTGATGCAACACTTGGCTCTTTCTCAGCCTTGGGTGGAGCCATATTACAGGATTCGGTTGGGTGGTTTTGTGGTACTATTGTTTTTCATCTTCTGGTGTCTTCTCTGTTTCAGGCAAAGCTGCAGGCTACTACTTTAGCACTAATCTATTTTACATAGAAGTTTACCAATATTGATTTGGAGGTAGACTCGATTGGGGTTGTTGACTACGCTCGCTCTCACAGCCATGATATGTTCATTTCTTATGTTGCACGATGGTACTATCACACATGTACCATGACAAGCTAAAATGGTGGCCCATCTACTACTCAGCATGAGCAGTTACATCCTTGATTCTCTATATTTCGGACCTATGAAGACTTACCACCTATTGTTAAAGCTGCTATCCACACGGATACTTCCACCTTATATGTGCGGACATACAGTGGGGATATCATTCCAAAGCTACATCTTCTGTGTAGTTGCCTGTGTCATACAACGACGCAGGCAACTCGGGTAATCTCTTTTGCTATATTTTTTATTACTGTCTTTGAGCTCTAGTGTGCATTTTTTTGCGCTTTGATTATTTTGTGCTAGTGGTTGCCTGTATCTGTGGATGCAAGCAACATGGGTACTTATCCTTCACAATTCGGCTATATCTATTGCTTTTTACATGGTTTTATGCACCTGCTCATTTACCCACTCAGTGTTTCTTGCATATGTCCCTGACTGCTGCAACGTGCGAGTGCTTCGTGCTTTGTGTTTTGTGCTTCCCTAGCAGATATCCTTCCTCGTTGAATACATTCTCGGATTGTCCTAGAATTTTCCTATGCTCACCTTCATGCTTTTTATTTGGATATGCCACTTGGATTCATCCTGAGTTCAGACTATCTGTCGCATGCTCACTCTTTTCAGACTATTTGTTCCCTGCTTCTCTCTATGCCTATGTTTTCCCATTGTACCAAACATTTCAGCCATATAAATATGAATGCTTTTTCCTTCGACCAAGGTTTCTCCACAAGAGTGATTTTTTTTGGCAAGGTTTTAATGTGGCATATCATATATGGTTGAATGTTGCACTCCTTATTCGGCATCTTTGGCTAGCTATTGTACTTCGGATTAGCATTAGTTGCAGTTTGTCCAGTAGCATATTTATACATTCGATGTACTATGGCTTTCATATACCACAAATGAGGTTTTCTTAATAAAATATATAAGTTTTGGCAATATATATTTCTGTGTGTGTATTTATGCACACACATATATATGCATGTATGTATTGATATATATATATACACGTACACATATAAATATGTATGTATAAATGTGTGTGTGTGTATGTATATATACAAAGATACAACAACAACATTACCCAATTGCCTTAGAGGCTCTAGTCTATGGCGGGGTATGGGAGGTCGGATATACGCAACAATACACATATGTTAGAAACACACAAAGGTTGTTTTACGATGTCCCATAATGAAAATTGTGTCAAGGTGTGTCATTCAACTGCTACTTCACAATATAACAATCGCAGTCAATTTTCGCAAAAGATATTTTGTTTACCCATCATATCTATCGCCATCACAAATTTGCCGAATGGAGAGGGCTCTTCAAATGACTTCTATTACTTTGCCATCAAATATTTGGATATTAAACTTTTTAGGGGAACATCACGTCCTTCTCATTTCCTGTCTTTAGTGTCTTCCTTTCAGGCGAAGTTGGATATGTGGCAAAATAAATTTCTCAATCATGCTGGCCGGCTGGTATTAATCAAAAATGTTCTTGGAACAATTCCATTGCATATTATGGTAGCAACCTCTCTCCTCTTAAGTATGATTCGGGTTTTACATCGATTAATCTGTAAGTTCTTTTGGGGGATATCTGATGCTGGGCCGAGACATTCCTAGGTATCGATGGAGAAATTTTATTAAAGCCTACTGCGGAGGGGGGGGTTAGGCATTCATCGTCTAGAGGATCTACAGAATGCCTACTCGTGTCGTTTGTAGTGGCGATATCATGCCCAACATATGTCCTCATATCTTCGCTCAAAATATGGTAATCGTTCAGACTTTTGTTGGCGGATCACGGATTCTCCTATCTGGAATTGAATTTTTCAGGTAAATTCCCTTTGCACATCTCATGCGGTGATAAATGTAGGCATCTTGAATTTGGAGGGGATGTCGGAAAGGAAATTTTCACTTAGTCTAGCTTATGATCAAATACGGACTGCGAGGATTGGTCGTTTAACATATCAGTTTGTCTGGCATAAACTCCTCCGTCCTAATATTCGCCTTTTCCTTTGGCATCTCTATCATGACGCCTTACCACTTCCTGAGCTACTATCACAATTCTTTACTGTTTTTCCTACGCGTTGCCCGTTTTGTTTATTGGCAGTAGTGACCCAGGATCATATTTTCATGCGCTGCCCTGAGGTATCATTCATCTGGCATTATTATAGTCATTGTCTTGATGGTCCTTTGGTGTTGATGGTTGCTCGTTTTCCCTACTTATTACAATGGTAGATTTCAACTTAAGCTGAATCAACTTCGTATATTTAACCGGGTATAATTACGTGGTAGCTTTGGAAAGCTTAAACTTCTATCAGTTATGGTGAGGGTGTGTGGTCTCAAAGGACAGTTATGGAGCATATTCGAAGATCCATCTATGACTTGGCATCGGCACAACGAGGCAAAAAGTATGTGGTCACGGATACCTTTTTGGTGCATTGTGGTCTTTTGCCAGCTATGCCAACTCTATGATGTCGAGTTGTTCGTTGGTTACATCCTCCTTCTAGTTGTTATAAGTTAAATGTTGATGCTGCGCATGGGAGAATGTCTGCTCTGACAGGTGCAATCCTGAGAGGTTGTAAGGGTTCATTTGTGGGCGCAATTTCATTTCACTTGCCTCTTTCAACTCAGCTCAGGCAGAGCTTCAGGCTACTCTATTGGCCTTAATATATTTTGCTAGATATGATTATGCAATTGACGTTGAAGTGAACACGCAAGGGATTTTGAGACAGGTAACTCAGGGTCATTCATGTATGGCCATTAGATTGCGTGATCTTTTGCATTCTCAGTCCTTCAATCTCTCTTACATTCCACGGGAGGCAAACAAAATGGCTCACTACTTAGCGCAACATGGTCAGACCTGGCAAAAACTGTTGGTTTTTCATCGACTTTCGGATCTTCCTCCTCTGGTTCGTGCTAGTGTAAAGACTGATGACACTCCTAACCTGCATCATGGATAAATCACTCTCTACTAATTGTTGCCTGTATCATCTCTTGATATCGGCAACTGGGTAATCTCGTTCTCTTTTTCATGCATTCAATTCTCATCTTACATTGCTTTCCTTATAGATTCAGGATTTTACACGCTGTCTGTTGCCTGTATCTATTGATACTGGCAACACAGGTATTAACCTCCATTATTCGGATCTTATTCTTTTTGCTTGGTATACTTTTGATGCTGCTCACTGCCTTCTTCTGTTTTCATTGTAGGGGTTCATGTTGGATACACTGGAGGAGTTCATCTGGTTAGATCTCTTGTACAAGATTCTTTACACAAGCTATTGGATTGCGACAAGATCCCTACATTTCGTCAGTACGAAGCCCTATATGGATCATCAATTTTGCTCTCCTATGCTGTTGCTATTCAAGGTTATAGTTCCCACACATGTATTTTTGCACCTGGCCTATTAATTCTAGCTGCTTTTCTCAAGGCTCTTTTGTACTAGCTTAGAGCTCCAATTGTATAAATATGTATGCTTTTCCCTTAGCGAAGGTTTTATCTACAAGGGTGATTTTACTTGGCAAGGTTTTAATGCGGCATATCATATACGATTGGAGATTGACAATATTACGGTCTTTACATTCATATTATTCGTATGATGATCAACTATTGTACTATAGTATTCCCCCGCCATAAGGGAGGCAAATAATAAGAAAATATTTTTGTGGATTAAAAAAATGTAAATACGCACACACATATATATGTGCATATATACATACACATATATTTCTGTATATATATGTATTACATATGTGTGTGTGTGTACATACCTAGATTTATATATATATGATATACACATACATCTTTTTTTAGGTGAAGGACGGGCGGTACCGTCTGAGCATTTTAGTAATAAAGCAAACCTTCACTTGTGGCAGAGGAATATTGTGGTTACATAAATAGTCCTAGTCGCTACAGGATACTTTCCCAAAATAAATAACTGAAAGGGAAGATAAGTACAAGCTAAGATAAACCTTGTAAATACAACGACATTCATAAAAGGATATATGCGAAGAAACTAAAACATAAACAGCCGTATACAATGAGTAAATATTAAGCGCTGTGACCGAAATGAGATGAGTAATAATGGGTGTAACCATCGCAAAGGTAGCAAAGCATAAGGCCATGTCCGTATAATTGATATGTACCTCAGAAGACAAAACATGTGAAGTGCTATGCCTATAAACCAGAGAGCAAAGAGTAGCGAAAGAACAGAAAGAGTATCCAGGTTGCCCGTAGCCAACACTGGCACAGGCAACAACAGTAAATGTAGGCTAACCCAATAGGAGTCCCTTGGCTGCAGCCAGCAATGCACGCCCAAGCCAAACTGTAAAGCATATAACCTCCCCAAGAAAGACAGAGACAGAGGACATTAGGCCAAAACAAATGGTAAACCATGTATGATAGAAGTATGAGAAGCATGTGACAAACATACCCGTCCGCATACATCAAACCGATGCAGGAGAGAAGGCATATATGCGCTACCGCAGTAAGACCCTTAATGACGAATGTGATCTATATGAACATCAGTCCTCAGGCATCCATGAGCATATGGGTGAAGGTCCAAAAGGAGGCAAAACATACAAGTGTCCCCCATCATGAGTCCATGTTGTGCAAGAGCATGTGCTACCAAATTAGCTTCGCGAGGCACATAAGCTAGAGTGGCATGATTTAACCGTCAGAAAAGTTTCACACGGTCTAGATCCATGCCTAACCGTGCGGTCAGAGTGGCTGGCACATCAATCATCGAGAGAAAAGGCATACAATCCATCTCAATCTGCAAATCAGAATAGTCCTACGCAAAAGACACATGGGAGGAAAGAGTTCATGTAGCTCCGTATGAAATGGTGGCAGTACCAGCAGAGGAAAGCAAAAGGGCCTTGACCAACTGACCTCTACCGTTAAGCAACACGTCTCCCCCAACCGCTCCCCGACAACCTGCAGCGACATCAACATTAAGTTCCAGCTTACCAAACGGATGTAGCTTCCAGCGAATAACACAGATCCGGCGTGAGCGTAGAATAGGTGAATAATGACCAGCCAGTAGTGGTTGGATCGAGGCAGCAAACTTAGATCCAGAAATCGATGAACACCACATATAAATGCCAATGGGAATGTGCTCCCTAAGTCGAAAACCGTTCGTCCCCAAAATGGATGGAGGCATATTCCTTCCATATTGCCCAAATAGCATTCATTGGGACCACTGTAGAGAGTTGGACGGGCATAGATGCAACATGTGCCAAGCTCTACCAACCTCGAAGATACTTCATATAAGTCAATGCTGTGGGTGGGGGCCACGGAATAGGTAAGATAAATGAAACCATACTGCACGGATCACCAGATAGGCATACAAAATATGATTTTGTATAGCAGAATCTCGATGGCGAAATACACAACATGTCGGAAGCGCCACAAGCTAGGCAAAAATATGATTTGGCATAGGGAGAGCATTGAATCATAACCTCCATGAAAATACTTGTCCCGCAGGAGGTGTACCTTTCAACCAAATATAGGGGGCTAACCAAAAAATGGTCCTGTATGAACGACAAACCTCATATGCGCTCTTAAAACTAAATTGCCCATGCATATCATCGCTCCAAGTAAGGCCATACTAAGTGGCTTGAACTCACATTTCACAAAATGAGTGAATGCGATACAATCGCTTCCACTCAGCAGAATGATAAATATAAGCATGCAGCCCTTCTCGATAACCGTAATTCTGTCGAATATACAACGCCCAAACTAAAGTCGATGTATGATGTGACCATCGCAACTTACACTCATATGCCTTTTGTAGCGCCTCTAAATTGCGAATGCCCAAGCCCCTCTCCAACTTCGGATAACATATAGAATCCCAGGCCGCCAATGATGTCGATGCCTCCATAAGGAGTTGGCCATTTTCTGATTCAATTCAGCGAGTACACTTTTTGCAGACGTGCTGTAGCCATAATATGTAGTGGCATGGAGGAAAGAACAGACTGAATAAGTGTCGAACGGCTAGCCATACTTAAGAGATGTTGTGACCAGTCTGTCTATCTAGAATCAAAATGATCGATCAAGGCTGCATAGTATCAGAAGCGCTTAATACCTTTAAATAGGTAGGAGCCCAAGTATTTAATCGGTAGCGCAGAAATATGCATGCCCAGTGCCGCCGCCACTCACTGAGTAGATCCACTGTCTCTGACCACTAACTGACTTTTATGATAATTGACTAATTGCCCCGATGACCTCTGATATTGCTCCAAAAAAGATTTGAACTTTTGCAAATTGTCAATAGTGCCATTCAAGAAGACTAAAAATCATCCGCAAATACAAGGTTCGAAACCATCAAAGACCGTCCACTCTAGAATCCCAGTAATCGGCCAGTCCGAAATAATGCATTTAATCCTCGAGAGAATCCCTCAGACACTAAAATAAAAAGCAACGGGAACAATGGATCACCTTGTTTCACTCCTCTCGAGGGCCGGAAAAAAACCACAAGGTATGCCATTAATCGATACCAAACATCTTGTGGATTCCAAGTTATTCATTATTAGCCTGATGAAACGAGATTCAAAGACAAAGCGAAGCAGTAATCGCTCCAGGTATAACCAGGAAACTCGATCAAACGCCTTTGGCATGTCCAGCATAATCATAACCTGACTGCACCGGCACTTACGACCCAGAATGTGAACCATCTCTTTCGCCATCAGCACCTGCTCAGATATACCTCGTCCATGCATAAGCCTAGCTTGCTCTGGAGATATAAGCCTGGGTAATAAAATGGAGAGTCTAGATTAGATAAGGCGAGTGACAACTTTAGAAATAAAATTGGTCAAACAAATAAAACAAAAATCTGCAAAAGAACAAAGATTCGAAACTTTAGGAATCAAACAAATCAAAGCCACTACCATAGCACTTGGAACCCGGACTCACAAGGAAAATTCTTGTACAGCTAGTAGTACATTAAGTCCCACCAAGACCCAAAAATGCCTATCGAAAAAGCCAGGAAAGTCATCAGGGCATGATGCACTCGAGGGGCTTAAATGCAAAACTCCACCTCCGAACTTCTTCAGTCTGAGTTATTCCAAGAGATCGTCATCATTTTCCTCGATTTAAACCTGGGGAATATGCCTCAAAATCACCTTATGATCAAATGTAGGCTCCTCACAGAAAAGCTACTCAAAAAATCAGACAGCCTCAGCTTGAATAGACTGAGTCGTAGCACACTCACCGGCATCTGGACTGTGAAGCATGTTGCTGCCTCCGGGCCGTTACTGTTTGATGAAAATAAGCTATATTTGTGTCCCCTTCCTTTAGCCATTTCACATTGGCTTTCTGCATCAAGCAGAGATAAGCACGAAACTGAGCGGTAATAAGACGTGCTTTAGCAAGATGATAGGCTTCACAAGAATCAATAGTGGGATTTAAATCATAAGCCGCTCAGCCCGAATGGTGTCTTCCTCAGCCGCCAGCAGGTCATGAGGAAAATTACCAAAGACACATTTGTTCCATTGCCGGAGATCAGCCTTCAGCCATTGCAGCTTATCATACAAACCATACATACCCTCAACAGTGGGATAGTTCTACCACTGTGAGCAAACATAGTGAGCAAAATCCATATACGTCATCCAGACATCAAGATATCAAAAATGCGATGGACCAGTAGAGTCAAATGTCGTACACTATAGGAATAGAGGTGAGTCATCGAAAGTAGTGCGATTTAGATACTTCACTAGCAATTGGCCAAAAATATCATAAAAACCCTGTGAACAAAGAAAGCGGCCTAGTCGTCACCAAACCTTACCAAATCATCGTCCATCGGACCAAGTAAATTGTGATCCTTGAAAGGGAGGTCCAACAACTCACATGGCTCAACAAAGTGCTTAAAATCTGCCAGGATGGCATAGAAATACCCTTATGCTCATCTAAAGAAAGAAAAGTGTCAAAATCACCACTAATCAACCACGGTGTAACAGTACCAAAAAAGAGACAAATCATCCCATAATGGACGTCGAGCAACAACCATGTTTCTTGCATATACAGCCGTGACCAAAATTCCTTTCCACTAGCCAGCTAATGGAGCTTAAGAGATATATTTGTACCCCATCACGAGAGTCTGATAACTCCAAGAACGACTATCTCCAAAATATCCAAATAGTGTCATCGCCACAAGATCATGCATGCGAGAAGCCAAGTTGCAACCAAATGCGCTCCAAACGGGAACGCCGATGCTTGGATTCAAGTAAAACCAACAAATGCGGGTGGTACTAAAGAGTAGGCGAAACAATCCCAGTGAATGAAGTTGTAACACCCCGAACATTCCAAAGCAAAACATTCATTGAGATGGAGAGGAAGGAAAGTTAGAGAAAGAGCGATGCAAAACGCCACGTGTGACAATAGACGACGGAGGAGCAGCAAGCATTTCACTTTTCTTATGTCATGGCCTGCAGTGATGTATATTAAGGAGATGATCTACTGCAAGAGCAACCTCAGGATGGGCAACAATGATTGATCCATCATCAGCAGGGGGCATGTGAGATAGCACCCGAGCCACATCCAACACCACCGTACGTAGTTCTTGAACATCGACAGGTTGATCATCAATAATTTTCGAATCAGAAGCATAAGTCAACGTAAGGTCTACATTAAACCCGTAGGAACTATGACTGCAGTTGAAGAAAATTGTAAATGTTCGAAATCTTGCACATGTGATACCTCCTCCATTGTATGACCGCCTCAGGCCAGCCAGCTCTACTGGGAGTGGCTCAAGAGTTGCGATGGGATCAGTGGACACAAGAAAAGGTTGTCCGACATCAATGGGGTCTGAGGGCTGGGAAATATGTGCAACCAATTCCTCTCCTGACATAAGTCCAGGGGGCATGCTTTTTTGGAGTCCATCATTGGACATGCTAGAGATGCAAGCTTGAAGGTCCAGCAACTTTAGAATTTACAAGAAATTCATGGAGAGATGTAGCAGAGGGCTCATATGGATGTTCCAAAGTCATGCCAACGGTACATGTATACGACGAGTGCCCTAACACCCGACAGGCTGAGCAGTAAGTGTAGAGAAAAAGGGGTTTGAATGATTTCAAAATATGTGATTTAAATGAATGACGTAAAACGTGCATGACATACACAAACGTGTGCATGATATACATGTGTGCATGATACATTGCTTATTACTTTCCTTATTTAACTCATATATAATCTTGCCATACTAACGAGCCATGAAGCGTTAAAGCTTACATCATATGGCAAACATTTGTTGTGTTTATACTATTTTCAGGTGACACCATTAATGAACTAAACTAGTTTATTAAATGAAGTACTTAGTTAATTAAACTAAGTAGTTCATTAAAGGAAGCTACATTCGGAAAAGGCACAAAGGCAACAAGGCTAAGGAAGGAAAGTCTTCTCCTCCTCTCCTCATTAATATATACATGCCATACACACATATATATACGTATATTTTCAGATTTTTTTTCAAAAGGCACATACACATGTATTCTAACGTACTACCGACACGTTATATATTTTACATACGTATGTTAACGTCACACCACTATACTTAACTCATATTTATGAGTATATTCAGGTCTTATATCATATGATATAAGACATGGTGATGACAAATTAAATACGACACGTTAAAAGGTTCTAAACCAAAAATTGTCGTATCGGGCGAATACCGAAACTTCGCCAACGTGTCACGTACTTGCCATAAATAGATGGCCAGCCCCTACACCTCAAAAATCATCAAAACTTTGGTGCACATGAAAATATTTTCAGCCAAAAATTCTTTCCATGTTGGCACACACAAATCACCCCACATTAAGGCCAAAATGCGAAGATTCCAATTTTAATTTTGTCACATGTTAATGGCGCCACTTTAGACCAGACAAGTGCTGAGATTTAAAGTATATATTATATATATTATGTGTAACATAATATATATAACATGTGCAAGAATTTGGAATTTAATTAGAGAAAAATCGGGTAATCGATAAATATCGAAAATTCGGTTTTCTACGTACACAACACATGGAATATTTTTGGCACATCATATGACACGTGTCTAGACACTTTTTACATATGTTATACATCTTAAAGTGTTCTAGAAAATTAAATTAAGGGCTGATTGGAATATAACATGTGTGTATTATTAAATGTGCACTATTTTACAAAGTTAGCAAAAATAAATTTCAGCACATGCATATACATCATCCACGCCACCTACATCTGAGATGGAGCCTATGTGGAGCTTTGTTGGCATATTGATTGGTCAAGAATCAATCACACAATGTTGGTGATTTAAACAAAGAAACTACAAATGGTAAGGTTTCAAACTTTGTCTCATTTAAAGCACATGCTGAAAATTTCAGCATGTTGAAATAGGCTGGCCGAATTTTGAGGTTTAGTGAGACATATTTTATCATATTGAATTATATGATTGATTGGAAGAAGAAATGGAAGCAATTTGAATATTTTTCAAAGTCATAAAGAGTGATATTTTATATATCACATATGTTGAAATTTTTCAGCATGAGTGTGACATGTCTTGGCCGAATGTGTGGGCATAAAGGTGTTCAAATTCATTTCCAATGTGATAAGGATATTTGCCATCAATTGGTGATTCATTTTTAATTAGAAAAATCAAAGAAAAATGGAATTGTTTTGAACTTTAACTCCATGTATCACATGCCGAAAATTCAGCATGGTAAACACTCTTAATGGCCGATTTTTATCCTTGTGTGAGAGGAATTTTGTCTTGCTAAATTGATGTGAAAATCTTATGGATTATGGAAATTATTTTATGTTGATTTTGGCACATGTTTTGAGTGATATATTCAGATTTTCCAAGTCATCAAATGATGACAATATCCAACCAATCATGAAGTGCCAAGTAAGCAAAGCTTAAATGATCATCCAATAAGAAGATGCCAAGTAAGCAAGACCATGTCACAATGATGTCTTACATTCTCCCAAGGACTTAGAAGATAATTTTCAAGAGGGGGATAGCACAAGGGGACGGCTACATGGCAATAAAAGGAAAGAAGATGAGCAAAAACAAGACAAGCACAAGCATTGCAAAATCAAGTGATAAAAACGCCTAGCCTCTCTTCTTCTACACTCTCTTTCTTTCTTTTTCTTGAAAGCCTATTTTATTCATATTTTTAATCTTGAATAGGCTTGTTATAGACCACCACATATTCCATATCTTTGTAAAAGATTTATCAAGGTGTGATCAATCTTCATTCTTGCGAGGTGGTGGTGTTCGTGCAAATTGTATTCATCGTACAAGGTTTGTAAAGTGTTGGAGTTGGTGTGTAACTCTATCAACCCTGTGGTAAGGTGTATTGCATATGTGTGATTAGTGTGAACCAGGGAAGGTGTTCCTTGAAGACTGGAGTAGGTTGTTTATAACCGAACCAATATAAAATTCTTGGTGCCATTTACTTTCAGCATTTATCTTCTGTTACTGCACAGTTTACTCTTTTTGTTTGCGTTTGTAGAAATAGTAAACGACTTTCAAAAATCACAACAATTTTCGGAAACATACCCACATGTTCTAGGGTTAATTTGGCACAAGTTTCAACCCTTTTGGATAAATATAAGTCGATCAAACATCAAAAGTTCTGAGACTAGTGCAGTCTGATTTTCAGACTTGCAAAGGTTGAGGATTTGATTGTAATTGACCTACTTCCCAAAAGAATTTTGCAAAAATGTTTCAACCCAATTAAATATAGTATATGAGGAGTTAGTGGTTAAATTTTCAGAGCATTTGGACTTACACACAAATAGGAATAAATTTTTCAAAACCGTCTACCGTTTCTGGCAGATTCGTGCAATCTGATCACCAACGGTTTTTGAAGGGGTTAAAGGTTGAATTTTAATTTGAAATTTTTAGGGGCCCTCATAACATCTGAGGCTAAGGTCTCTCAAAATTTCAGAATTTTTGGAGACCTATAACCTGGTTTTAAAAACGTTTTAAAACTGGTCCTGAAAACAGAATCTGTTTTCAGAAGTTGAGTTGTTTAGTTTTAAACAAATTTTAAAAACCGCACTTTCCGCACCACCTATTCAACTCCCCCTTCTAGTGGTGCCTTGCAGATCCTACAAGTGGTATCAGAGCACAGGAACACTCACTTCAAAAAATCCAACGATTCAGTGAGATGGCAACCACAAATCTCAAAACCGAACAAGAAGGTATGTCGAGCCAAAGGCCTCCACTTTTTGACGGTGAGTCGTTTATTCAGTGGAAACTTAGAATGAAGCTTTTTCTTATGGCTATAGATATAGATCTTTTGTCGATTATTGAAGATGGTCCTTTTGTCCCATCTAAGTTATCCACCGTAGACGGAGTCACATTAGAAGTTGTTAAATCTAGACAAGAATGTACGAGTGATGATAAAAAGAAACTTAGTATGAATGCTAGGGCTATGCAATTGTTCCTAAACGGATTAAGTAAAAGTGAGTCTAGTTATGTCTCAAACTGTTCGAGTGCACAAGAAATGTGAAGGATACTAGAAATGAAACACGAAGGCACGAGTCAAGTAAAAGAGTCAAAACTAAACATGCTCGTAAAGCTTTTACCATGCAGGAAAAGGTACAGAAAGTCTTACGAAGCCTTCCATCCGAGTGGGACCCTAAAGTGACCGCAATAGAGGAAAGCAAGGAAACTAAGTCAATAAAGATGGAAGAATTAATCGGATCACTTTAAGGTCTATGAGAATAAACTCACCATACGGAAATCGGAATCATCTAAACAAGGTAAAGCTATTGCTTTTAAATCAAATGAATACGTCTCTTCTCCTTCCGATCACGTAGATGATAGTGATTCTGAATCGGATAACGATGACCTAATTCTATTGGCTAAAGGCTTAAGAAAATTTATGAGAAGGTCATTTAGAAACAAAAATAAGAGCACTACAACTAAGAGAAATAAGAACAAGTCAAATGATAAAGATGTTAAATGTTATGAATGTGGCAAACTCGGACACTTATCATATGACTGCCCCCAATAAAGAAAAGCAAACAACTAAATACCCTGACAAGGAGCGGAACAAAAATAGACCCGTCTCAGAACCCAAGCAAAGGAAACATGCTCTAAAGGCCTCCACCTGGAGTGATTCATCGGATTCTGAAACTGAGACCGAAGAGGAGACTGCACAAGTATGTTTTACATCCAAAGCATCTAATGAGGTATCATCTGATTCTGATTCTGATTTTGAACCTTCTTATGATGATCTTTTTAGTCAGTATTTAGAATTGCATAAATTCACTAAGACTCTCGCTAAGGAAAAGAAGCGATTAATTGAAGACAAGAAACTGTTAGAATCCTCTAACGAGAATCTTGTCACTCAATTAACCGATTCAAAGAAAGAGTCATCATGTGTCATTACTGCATTAAAAACAGAGAGTTCATCATTGACCACTCAAAATAATGAAATGAAATCCGAGATTTTAAGTTTGAAATCAAGGAATACAGACTTAGAGAAAATGATGAAACAGTTTGATACGGGATCTAACATGCTGCATCGTATTATCTTATCCCAAAAGCATGATAGTGACAAAACGGGTTTGGGATACGTTGATACTAATGAAGTATCAACCAAACCAACCAAGTTTGTTGTGTCTAAGAAAGTAGACACCCCAAAGCCTCAAGTGGCGTCTAAGATGACATAAAAGCCGCCCCTTCCCTCATCACGCCCCAATTCCTCTTCATATCATGTGAAATATAACTTTGTACCATATAGATATAAAAATAAAAGAGTGATGCATACACGACATCCGTATCATCCACTTACTACGCACACACACAAAAGGACATATCAAAAACGTCCTTCATTCAATGAGTATAAAGGAGTTCTTGGGCAAAGGCCCAAAGTGCATGCACCACATGTTTACTATATCGCACCTTCATCTACATTCTTGCCATTTGATAGACCGAGAAGGATCACCCAAGTATGGGTACCGAAAGGTACTTTTACCAAGAGGTGATTAACTAACTCGGAAGGACCCAAAGTTAAAAGGGTACCTAAATCATCTTTGCACATTGCAGGGAGCCCACACATCAAAAGATACAACTATTAAGTGGTTCCTTGACAGTGGATGCTCGAGGCACATGACGGGTGACCCGAGCTTGTTCACAAAATTAAAGAAGGTCACAAAAGGCGGATCTGTGACTTTTGGAGACAACAACGAAGGCAAGATCATCGGAAAAGGTACGATTGGAAATCCAAGCACTCTCCAAATCTCCAACGTCTTTTTGGTAAGCAACTTGTCCTACAATCTTCTTAGCATTTCTCAATTTGTTGACAATGGTTTAATGTGTGTTTTACTCACCCTTATTGCAATATAATAAATAAAAATGGAGAAACCGTTTTAAAAGGAAAACGAGAAGGTAATATTTTTACGCTTTCTATGGATGATGTGGTAGACACTAAGGTTAAGTGCTTTATGTCAAATGAACCCAATGTGAATTTATGGCATAGACATTTAGAACACATTGGTATCTCCACACTAGAAAAACTTCAACGAAAGAACCTAGTATGAGGATTGCCTACGCTTGATTTAGACAACTTTCAGTTGTGTGAATCTTGCATAAAAAACAAACACGTGAGTCATTTAAGCCTAAAAATGAAATAAGCACGACTAGAGTCTTAGAACTATTACATATTGATTTGTTTGGTCCTAGTCGCACTACAAGCCTTGGTGGGCGCCACTATGCATGCGTGATTGTTGATGATTTTTCTCGTTATACTTGGACATTATTTCTTGCACATAAGGATGATAGTGCCATTGGGATTGCAAAATTAATCAAACAACTTGAAAATCAATACGGTGTCAATGTGGAAAGATAAGAAGCGATAGAGGCGGTGAGTTTAAAAACAAAGAGATGATTTCATTTTTCGAAGAAAAAGGAATCAAGCATGAGCTTTCGCCACCTAGAACTCCACAATTAAATGGAGTAGTAGAAAGAAAGAATCGTACATTACAAGAAATAGCTAGGACTATGTTATGCGAAAATAAATTGCCTAGATTTCTGTGGGCGGAAGCCGTAAATTGTGCATGCTATATTGTAAATCGCCTATCTATAAGAAAGAAAATAAACAAGACGCCTTATGAGATTTTGAATGATCGCATGCCTAAGATTGACTATTTTTGTGTGTTTGGATGCAAATGTTTTGTTTTAAATACAAAAGATAATTTAGACAAATTTGAATCCAAATCAATTGAGTGCATTTTTGTTGGATATTCTATAAATTCAAAAGCATATAGATGTTATGATCCTCTCACTAGATAAATCATGGAATCTATTCATGTAAAATTCAATGAATTTGGTGAAATTGATAAAGATAAAGAATATGACGATGACTTTGAATTGAAACCCGTGTTGAATGAAGATGATGGTACATTTGATATGCATGACATGAATGACACACTAGAAATGCATGATCACATAGAAATGCATGATAACATAGAAAATAATCAACCAAGATGGCATAGAGATCACCCACATGATCTCATCATAGGCGACCTCACTCATGGTGTGCGATCACGTAGAAGAAGTACTTCGGATGAGATAAATGAATTCCATGCTATGATTTCTGAAATTGAGCCCAAAAATGTGCATGATGCTTTGAGTGATTCTTCTTGGATTGATGCTATGCATGATGAACTTAATCAATTCGTTAGAAACGATGTATGGGATTTAGTGCCACGACCACAAGATAAGACTATAATAGACACAAAGTGGGTGTTCAGGAATAAAATGAATGAAGAAGGAAAGGTCGTTAGAAATAAAGCGAGACTTGTAGCACAAGGCTATAATCTTGAAGAAGGAATTGACTACGATGAAACATTTGCACCCGTAGCACATTTAGAAGCTATACGACTATTACTTGCTATTGCTTGCATGAAAGATTTCAAATTATATCAAATGGACGTAAAAAGTGCATTCCTAAATGGATTTATACAAGAAGAAGTATACGTGAAGCAACCACCCGGTTTTGAAGATTTGAAACATCCAGATCATGTGTACAAACTAAAGAAGGCACTATACAGACTAAAGCAAGCACCGAGAGCATGGTATGATTGTTTTGCTACTTTCCTTTTAGAAAATGATTTTAAACGAGGTACTATAGATAGTACACTATTTTTGAAACAAGATAAATCGGATTTACTTATTATCCAAATCTACTTTGATGACATTATTTTCGGTTCTACCTCGCATAGACTTGTTGAAGATTTTGAAAATTGCATGAAATCTGAATTTGAAATGTCTATGATTGGTGAACTTAACTATTTTCTTGGCTTGCAGATTAAGCAAACGAGTAAAGGCATTCACATAAGTCAAGCAAAATATGTCAATGACATGATTAAAAAGTTTAATTTTGAAAACTTGAAACCTTCCCCCACCCTTATGAGTGTCACTACTAAATTGGACAAAGATGAACATGGTAAAGACGTTGATAATGGCTTATATCGATCTATGATAGGCTCTTTGTTATATTTAACTGCTAGTAGGCCTGATATCATGTTCAGTGTATGCATGTGTGCACGATTTCAGAGTCAACCTAAGGTGTCTCACTATAATGCGGTAAAAAGAATATTCCGTTATATTAAGCACACGCCCACCTTAGGAATTTGGTACGATAAGGATTCTACGTTTAACTTACATGCTTATACTGATGCAGATTATGGTGGCTGCAAAATAGATAGAAAGAGCACGAGTGGGACTTGCCAATTTATAGGAAACTCACTCATTTCATGGTGTTGCTTTGTCCACTACTGAGGCTGAGTACATGGCACTTAGCCTTTGTTGCACACAGTTGTTGTGGATAAAACAACAACTTTCGGACTTTGGAATTACCGTAAATAGAATTCCTATATATTTTGATAGTATGAGTGCCATTAATTTGTCTAAGAACCTCGTGTTACACTCTTAGGCTAAGCATATAGAAGTACGCTATCACTTTCTTCGTGATCACGTAAACAATGGTGATATCGTCATAGATCACGTACGCACAAAAGCACAAGTAGCGGATATCTTTACAAAAGCCTTAAATCAAGCCACGTAGAAATCTCTTCCTTCTAAATTAGGCATGATTTCAGTTGATATGATTTGACTTGACGTGATTTGATTTTCTTTCCTTATTTACAGGAATCTTTTGATTTGCTTTTCAAAATAAAGGGGGAGAGAGAAAGCACGATTTAAGGGGGAGAGAGACACTAATTGATACTGATTGCACAAATCAAGGGGGAGCCGGATTTGAAATTTGAAATTCAAATTTCAAATTTATGCATATTTGAAGGGGGAGCGATAGCATTTAAATCATGTGCATAAGTTATTTTGAAAATCATCAAAAGGGGGAGATTGTAGAGAAAAAAGGGTTTGGATGATTTCAAAATATGTGATTTAAATGAATGACGTAAAACGTGCATGACATACACAAACGTGTGCATGATATACATGTGTGCATGATACATTGCTTATTACTTGCCTTATTTAACTCATATATAATCTTGCCGTACTAACGAGCCATGAAGCGTTAAAGCTTACATCATATGGCAAACATTTTTTGTGTTTATACTATTTTCAGGTGCCACCATTAATGAACTAAACTAGTTCATTAAGTGAAGTACTTAGTTAATTAAACTAAGTAGTTCATTAAAGGAAGCTACATTTGGAAAAGGCACAAAGGCAACAAGGCTAAGGAATGAAAGTCTTCTCCTCCTCCCCTCATTAATATATACACGCCATACACACATATATATACATATATTATCAGATTTTTTGTAAAAGGCACATACACATGTATTCTAACGTACTACCGACACGTTATATATTTTACGTACGTACGTTAATGTCACACCACTATACTTAACTCATATTTATGAGTATATTCAGGTCTTACATCATATGATATAAGACATGGTGATGACAAATTAAATACGACACGTTAAAAGGTTCTAAACCGAAAATTGTCGTATCGGGCGAATACCGAAACTTCGCCAACGTGTCACGTACTTGCCATAAATAGATGGTCAGCCCCTACACCTCAAAAATCATCAAAAATTTCGTGCACATGACAATATTTTCAGCCAAAAATTCTTTCCATGTTGGCACACACAAATCACCCCACATTAAGGCCAAAATGTGAAGATTCCAATTTTAATTTTGTCACATGTTAATGGCGCCACTTTAGACCAGCCAAGTGCTGAGATTTAAAGTATATATTATATATATTATGTGTAACATAATATATATAACATGTGCAAGAAGTTGGAATTTAATTAGAGAAAATCGGGTAATCGATAAATATCGAAAATTCGGTTTTCTACGTACACAACACATGGAATATTTTTGGCACATCATATGACACGTGTCTAGACACTTTTTACATATGTTATACATCTTAAAGTGTTCTAGAAAATTAAATTAAGGGCTGATTGGAATATAACATCTGTGTATTATTCAATGTGCACTATTTTACAAAGTTAGCAAAAATAAATTTCAGCACATGCATATACATCATCCACGCCACCTATAGCTGAGATGGAGCCTATGTGGAGCTTTGTTGGCATATTGATTGGTCAAGAATCAATCACACAATGTTGGTGATTTAAACAAAGAAACTACAAATGGTAAGGTTTCAAACTTTGTCTCATTTAAAGCACATGCTGAAAATTTCAGCATGTTGAAATAGGCTGGCCGAATTTTGAGGTTTAATGAGACATATTTTATCATCTTGAATTATATGATTGATTGGAAGAAGAAATGGAACCAATTTGAATATTTTTCAAAGTCATAAAGAGTGATATTTTATATATCACACATGCTGAAATTTTTCAGCATGAGTGTGACATGTCTTGGCCGAATGTGTGGGCATAAAGGTGTCCAAATTCATTTCCAATGTGATAAGGATCTTTGCCATCAATTGGTGATTCATTTTTAATTAGAAAAATCAAAGAAAAATGGAATTATGTTGAACTTTAACTCCATGTATCACATGCTGAAAATTCAGCATGGTAAACACTCTTAATGGCCGATTTTTATCCTTGTGTGGGAGAAATTATTTCTTGCTAAATTGATGTGAAAATCTTATGGATTATGGAAATTATTTTATGTTGATTTTGGCACATGTTTTGAGTGATATATTCAGATTTTCCAAGTCATCAAATGATGACAATATCCAACCAATCATGAAGTGCCAAGTAAGCAAAGCTTAAATGATCATCCAATAAGAAGATGCCAAGTAAGCAAGACCATGTCACAATGATGTCTTACATTCTCCCAAGGGCTTAGAAGATAATTTTCAAGAGGGGGATAGCACAAGGGGACGGCTACATGGCAATAAAAGGAAAGAAGATGAGCAAAAACAAGACAAGCACAAGCATTGCAAAATCAAGTGATAAAAACGCCTAGCCTCTCTTCTTCTACACTCTCTTTCTTTCTTCTTCTTGGAAGCCTATTGTATTCATATTTTTAATCTTGAATAGGCTTGTTATAGACCACCACATATTCCATATCTTTGTAAAAGATTGATCAAGGTGTGATCAATCTTCATTCTTGCGAGGTGGTGGTGTTCGTGCGAATTGTATTCATCGTACAAGGTTTGTAAAGGGTTGGAGTTGGTGTGTAACTCTATCAACCCTGTGGTAAGGTGTATTGCATATGTGTGATTAGTGTGAACCAAGAAAGATGTTCTTTGAAGACTGGAGTAGGTTGTTTATAACCGAACCAGTATAAAATTCTTGGTGCCATTTACTTTCAGCATTTATCTTCTGTTACTGCACAATTTACTCTTTTTGTTTGCGTTCGTAAAAATAGTAAACAACTTTCAAAAATCACAAAAATTTTCAAAAACATAGCCACACGTTCTAGAGTTAATTTGGCACAATTTTCAACCCTTTTGGATAAGTATAAGTCGATCAAACATAAAAAGTTCTGAGACTAGTGCAGTCTGATTTTCAGACTTGCAAAGTTTGAGACTTTGATTGTAATTGACCTACTTCCCAAAATAATTTTGCAAAACTGTTTCAACCCACTTAAATATAGTATATAAGGAGTTAGTGGTTAAATTGTCAGAGCATTTGGACTTACACACAAATAGGAATAAATTTTTCAAAACCGTCTACCGTTTCTGACAGATTCGCGCAATCTGATCACCAACGGTTTTTGAAGGGGTTAAAGGTTGAATTTTAATTTGACATTTTTAGGGGACCCTCATAACATCTGAGGCTAAGTTCTCTAAAAATTTCAGAATTTTTGGAGACCTGTAACCTTGTTTTAAAAACGTTTTAAAACTGGTCCTGAAAACAGAATCTGTTTTCAGAAGTTGAGTTGTTTAGTTTTAAACAAATTTTAAAAACCGCACTTTCCGCACCACCTATTCAACCCCCCTCCCCTTCTAGTGGTGCCTTGCAGATCCTGCAGTTAGCAGGAAAATTCTCATATTCTATCGGTTGAAAGAAATGATTATCATCACCCAGACTGTATAGCCTATGGGGCAATTCTTGTAAAACATCAATCTCAATGTAGATACCGGCCACAGAATGATGGTTGAGCTGCGTGGTGGCCGAATCTGCCTTCAATGGCACTCCAATCATATTGGCTATTTCAAATAGTGCCTCAGGCTTATGAAGATAGATCGGAAGTCCGGCAAAGAAACCCATACAAGCACAATGGGTATATCTACCTTGGAATTATAATCATAAGACCACTCCTCATGAGTGAATTTGAGCGCAGGCACACTTTTAAACCTAGTAATCTTGCGAGGTGGGAGCGTTCCAACAGAGCTGGCAAGAACCAATGCGAAAGATCACTTTGTCAAATCCATATGTCATACCAAAGAGACAACACGAGTAATAGTCTGCGATCACAATGGTCACAACAATGCTGATGATAGAAATTGACAAAAACAATAACACCGAACAGGGAAGAAAACCAATGGCAAAAGAAAGAAGGAGATAAATGCTGAAATGTGAGCAAATCACTGGCGCCATTCACCCGCCGCCGTCATTCCTTCAGAGCTATGATATATATACATATATCTATGTTGGAAAAATTTTTGGAAATGGGTTTGTCCAAAGTTGGTGAGCAACATACTTTGAGCTTAATTATGATTAGTGTCTGTTAATCAAAAATGGAACTAATTAGTCCTAAATTATCAAAGTAATGAGTAGGTGATTTAAGGCTTTTGAATCACTCAATTTTCATACCGGGTGAATGAGAAATTAATGCCCAAAATAGGAGTTAAAATGGTTGAAAATGGAAAAATGATGATGTGACTTCATAAGAATATAACACATCACCATTTTCCAAATATACCACATTGGTCAATTGAAGGAAAGTTGCCACCAAATATAGTGCTAGGAGAGGCACTTTAGATGTGCCCTAAGGGTAAGAGAATTTTTGACCGGAGGGAAGACGTAGATGGCTGCCACACGAGAATTCTCTCCCCAGTTCCCTATATAAATAGAGGCAGAGCATTGCCTCTGAGCACAAAAATTTTTCTTCCTTTCTCCTGCTGCATACGAGAATTCTGCATAAATTACTGTTGCATTATACATACACTGCTGCTGTATTTCATTAATCCGAGTTGTCAGAATATTTTTCAGGTTTGTGGAGTTCTTACGTAGTAGTGCCACTCGTTCGAACTGTTAGCCGTTGTATCCTGGGAGACATTTGTAATTTCCGGTTGAGCATAGTATAACGGAGCAATTCGTTTTAAGGACAGAGTCTTAGACTCGTCTCAGTTTGCATGCTGAGCTCTTTTATGCGTTGAGCTCTTCCCTGTGTTGAGCTCTTCTCTGTGTTGAGATCTTTATGTATTGAGCTCTTCTCTGTGTTGAGCTCTTCTGTGTTGAGATCTTCCCTGTGTTGAGCTCTTCTCTGTGCTGAGCATAGCTCAACTGCGTTGAACTCAACTCTTTCTGTGTGGAGCTCAGCTCTTCCTGTGTCAAGCTCAGCTCATCCTGTGTCGAGCTCAGCTCTTCCTATGCTAATCTCTGCTCATCCTTGTGTTGTATAGAATGTCAGTTTCATTCTCTAATCTGTATATAATCTGAGTTTTGTAAATGCCTTAACATTCTTATGACGAAGTTTCTTATCTCAGTTCTGTACCGGTTTATTTACACTATTATGTTTGTATACTGACTTCTTGTTTCCACATTTGTCAGAAACTGAAACGTGATGGAGAACGAAAGCACTAATTCGTTCAATGCTGTGCACATTGGTTCTCAGGAACAGAACAGTGTTGTTCATATTGCACCTACTTTTGCTGCACCTGTTCCTTCTCCTGTCCCTGCGGTTGGAGAGGTTGAGAAGCCGAAAAAGTTTGGAGGTAGTTTCTTCAAACACTGGCAGCAAAAGATGCTGTTTTTCTTGACAACAATGGGTTTGCTAAAATGCTGACTGAGGATCCTCCGGAGGTGGTTCTGGTTGAAGATCAGAATTAGAATAGGCAAAACAGTTTGAAGGCTGAAGCATGGAATTATAGTAATTATGTTTGCTTGAGTCATATTTTAAGTTGCTTAGACAATTTGTTGTACGGACTGTATTGTACCTTTAAACTTGCGAAGTCACTGTAGATGGCCTTAGATAAGAAGTACCGCACGGAGGATACCGGTACAAATAAGTTTATCGTTGGCAAATTTCTTGATTTTGAAATGTCAGACTCTAAGACAGTCGTTTCTCAGATTGAGGAACTTCACATGTTAGTGGCCGAAATGGAAGAAGAGGGCATGTCGCTCAGTGAATCTATCATAGTGGCATTTGTGATTGAGAAGCTACCTCTTTCGTGGAGGGAATTTAGAAGCTATCTCAAACACAAGCAAAAACAGATGACTTTGGAGGATGTAATTGTTTGACTTCGTATTGAGGAGGACAACCGTAGATCCGAAAGAAAGGCAAGTTCGAGTTCTGGTCATGCAAAGGCTCATGTCGCAGAGGCGAAGAAAAAGGAAAAGGTAAATCCTGTCGGAGTGAACTCTAAAGGCAAGAAAGTTGCCAATAAGTTCACTGGAAAATGTTATAACTGTGGAATTCAGGGGCACCGCAGTGTTGACTGCCGTAACCCCAAGAAAAAAGCAAGAAAAAGCAAAAGCCAACCTTGTCAGTCAGATGGATGATCTGGATTTATGTGTTGTTGTTTTTGAGTGCAACGCAGTAGGAAATCTTTTGAATGGTGGGTGGACACTGGAGCCACTCAACACATCTGCGACAACAAGGCGATGTTTAGAGACTATTCTCCGTCGAAGAATAATGAAAAGATGTACATGGGGAACTCTGGTAGCTCGAAGATTGAAGGTTCAGGCAATGTGATTTTGAAGATGACTTCAGGAAAGGAAATGACTCTGCAAGATGTATTGCACGTTTCTAACATCCACAAGAACTTACTTTCTAGAGCTTTACTAGTTAGTCATGGTTTTAGACTAGTATTTGATCGTAATAAATTTATTTTGAGTACAAATGGGGTGTTTCTGGGAAAGGGGTACTTAACTGATAATATGTTCAAGTAAAGTGTAATGACAGTTGTACCTAAGAATGTTTTGCCAAAGAGGCTAATAAGAATACTTCTACTTATGCTTATATGCTTGAGTCTTCTTGTTTGTGGCATTTTGTTTGGGATATGTTAATTACAAGTCAAAACAAGGAATGATTAACCATGACTTATTACTCAAACTGAACGTTGATAAAGAAAAATGCCAAGTGTGTGTTGAGGCAAAAATGACAAAGACGCCATTTCCTTCAATAGAAAGGAACACTGAACCTTTGTATTTAATTCATACCAATGTGTGTGATTTAAAATTTGAGCAAACGAGAGGAGGTAAAAAGTATTTCGTAACTTTTATCGACGATTGCACACGATACTGTTATGTTTATTTGCTAAGTAGCAAAGACGAATCCCCTGATACATTCAAGGACTATAAAAATGAAGTTGAGAATCAACTTAGCAAACGAATTAAGATGATTCGTGGTGATAGAGGTGGCAAATATGATGCATCGTTTAATGAAATTTGTTCAGAACATGTCATTATTCATCAAACGACTACACCATATTCACCTCAATTGAATGGTATTGTTGAACGCAAAAACCATACTCTAAAAGAGATGATGAATGATATGTTAATAAGTTCGGGTTTACTTCAGAACTTGTTGGGGGAAGCAATTCTCTCAACCAACGTCATTTTAAATAGAATTCCATCTAAGAAGATGAATGAATCCCCATACGAGCTTTGGAAATGTCACAAGCCTAGTTACAAATACTTGAAAGTGTGGGGGTGTCTGGCAAAGGTTGCGTACCTAAACCAAGACAAGTTAGAATTGGGCCTAAAACAATTGGTTGCATATTCATAGGATATGCAACTAACAGTAGTGCATATCGATTCTTGGTGCACAAGTCGGACATTCCTAACATACATGAGAATGTTGTCATGGAATCAAGAAATCAGTGTTCTTTGAAGATGTCTTTCCAAAGAAAGACAAAAACAACGAAGAAACAAGCACTAGTAAACGAGTGTCCCTCAAGAAATTGAGGAACCGTGTCAAAGCAAACGAGCCAGAATACCAGCGTCCTTTGGACCAGATTTTCTTACATACTTGGTAGAAAATGATCCAAGAACTTTTTCTGAGGCTATGTCAACTCCAGAAGCTCCCTTCTGGAAATAGGCAGTAAACAATGAAATAGAATCAATTCTTCAAAATCATACTTGGGAGCTGGTTGATCTTCCACCAGAAAGTAAATCACTCGGATGCAAGTGGATCTTTAAGAAAAAGCTGAAAGAGGATGGGTGTATTGGTAAGTACAAGGCCCGGTTGGTAGCTAAAGGTTATCGACAAAAGGAAGGCTTTGACTTTTTTGATACCTACTCACCGGAAACTAGGATCACTTCAATAAGGATGCTAATTGCTACCGCTGTAGTCTACGACTTAGAAATCCATCAGATGGATGTGAAGACTGTCTTCTTGAATGGTGAGTTAGAAGAAGAAATTTATATGGAGCAACCTGAAGGGTTTGCTGTACCCGAGCAAGAGAAAAAGGTGTGTGAACTTGTCAAGTCTTTGTACAGACTTAAACAAGCATCCAAACAGTGGCATTTGAAGTTTGATGAGGCAATGTTGATAAATGGCTTCATGATCAACGAGTGTGACAAGTGTGTGTACATCAAGAGCACATCAGACACCTATGTGATAGTATGTCTATATGTAGAAGACATGCTTATCATGGACAATACTTGTGACATCATCTTAATACCAAGAAGATGTTAACACGAAATTTTGATATGAAAGATATAGGGGTTGCCAATATTATTCTGGGGATTAAAATTTCTCGGATAATTGAAGGCTTTGTTATGTCGTAAACTCTCTATATTGAATATGTTCTCAAACGATTCCATAGGTTTAATGCAAAACCAATTAAGACCACACTAGACTTAAGTATATACTTAAGAAAGAACGAGGTGAACCTGTAGCTCAATTGAAGTACTCATAGGTAATTGGAAGTATGATGTACATAACAAACTATACAAGACCAGACTTAGCCTGTTTAGTAAACAAATTGAGCAGGTTTACCAGTAATCCAAGTGAAGATCATTGGAAAGCTCTAAATAGAGTGATGAGGTACCTGAAGTAAATAATGAATCTTGGATTACACTATACAAGATATCCGGAAGTATTAGAAGGATACTGTGATGCAAATTGGATATTAGATAGCAAGGATTATAAGTCCACCAGTGGATATCTACTCACTGTTGATGGTGGTGTTATGTCATGGAAGTCCACAAAGCAAACATGCATAGCTCGGTCTACTATGGAAGCCGAGTTTATAGCACTAGATAAAGCTGGGGAAGAGGTTGAATGGCTTTGAAATTTCTTAGAAGATGTTCCATGTTGGCCTAAGCCAAACGCTCCTATCAGCATACACTGTGATAGTCACTCTGCTATAGGACGAGCACAAAGCAGCATCTACAATGGTAAGTCATGACATATACGTGGGAGACATAATACCATCAAGAAACTGATCTCTAATGGCATGATTTCTATTGATTACATAAAATCAAAGGAGAATCTTGCGGATCCGCTTACAAAAGGCTTGTCTAGAGATCAGATGTCAAAATTGACAAACAGAAAGGGACTTAATCCTAATACGCAAGAATCTTTGTAATGGTAACCCAACCTTGTTGACTGGAGATCCCAGAATCTTGGTTCAATGGGACAACTAAGTTATAAAATTTCAGTTTAACACTTACTCATTTTGCTACATAAAAGTGCTGTCTACAGAGAATATTTAGGGTAAGCTATATCTTGATACGCCAAGTGGGATATGGCAGACTGCTCCTGATAGGAATCACCTATGTAAGTATGAAGTGGGGCCGCTTCTATGTGAATTCTGTCAGGCAAGAATTCTCTAAAACACTTTCTGAAAACAGGTTGTTCATGGCCAAAACGAACGCAACCATGAGAACCAAAAAGGTGTTAAAGGAAATGTTGTGTGAGTATTATGGTCTAGGTTCACAGCGAAGGCTGACTAGTTCAAGACATCAAGTCACTACATAGCCTAGTGAATCCAATGGTACTTCACTACGAAAGGTTCAAAGCCAGAAGCTACCTCGTCTGATGCAATATTTCCTTGTCTGACTTCTTGTTAGAGTCTTCTTCTGCATTTGTATTAATTTTCATTCATGTGGGGGATTGTTGGAAGAAATTTTGGAAATGGGTTTGTCCAAAGTTGGTGAGCAACATACTTTGAGCTTAATTATGATTAGTGTCTTTTAATCAAAAATGGAAACTAATTAGTCCTAAATTATCTACGTAATGAGTAGATGATTTAAGGCTTTTGAATCATTTAATTTTGATACCAGGGGAATGAGAAATTAATACTCAGAATAGGAGTTAAAAATGGTTAAAAATGGAAAAATGATGATGTGGCTTCATGAGAATAGAACACATCACCATTTTCCAAATATACCACATTGGTCAATTGAAGGAAGTTGCCATCAAATATAGTGCTAGGAGAGGCACTTTAGATGCGCCCTAAGGGCAAGAGAATTTTTGACTGCAGAAAAGACCCAGATGGCTGCCACACACACGCTCGGCTCTGCTCAGGCTCGTGGCTCATGGCTCGCCCGTCCGGTTCTTATCTTTTTGGACAGATTTTCTTTTAAATTTTTCTAGAAAATAATTTATATGATCATACGGTTATGATTTAATCCTATAATCTAACGGTCCAGATTAAACTGTACCAGTCTCTGACCGTGGGGAGTTACTAACGCCGATCATGGATGGTGGGTTACTGGCACAAATCGTGGGTTACTGGCGATCATGTAACCTCTCCGTGGGTTAACTGGCGATCGTGTAATCTCTCCCCAGTTCTCTATATAAATAGAGGCAGAGCATTGCCTCTGAGCAAAGAAAATTTTCTTCCCTTCTCCTTCTGCATATGAGCATTCTGTGTAAATTACTGCTGTATTTTGCATAAACTGCTGCTGCATTTCATCAATCCAAGAAGTCAGAACATTTTCCAGGTTCGTGGAGTTCTTACGTAGTAGTGACACTCGTTCGAACTGCTAGCCATTGTATCCTGGGAGAGTTGGCAATTTCCGGTTAGGCACAGTATACAATTCGTCTTAAGGAAAAAGTCCTGCACTCGCCTCGGTTTGCATGTTGAGCTCTTTTCTTTGTTAGTTCTTCCCTGTGTTAAGCTCTTCTCTGTGTTGAGCTCTTCCCTGTGTTGAGCTCTTGTTTGTGTTGAGGTCTTCTGTGTTGAGCTCTTCTCTGTGTTGAGCTCTTCATGTGTTGATCTCTTCTCTGTGTTGAGCTCTTCCCTGTGCTTAGCTCTTCTTATCCTGTGCTGAGCTCAGCTCATCCTGTGCTGAGCTCTGCTCTTCCTGTGTTGACCTCAGCTCTTCCTGTGTCGAGCTCAGCTCTTCCTATGCTGAGCTTAGCTCATTCCCTGTGCTGAGCTCTGTTCATCCTTGTGCTGTACAGAATGTCAGTTTCGTTCTCTAATCTGTATAGAATCTGAGTTTCGTAAATGCCTTAACAATCTATATATATGCATATATATACACACACATATATACACACACACACACATATATATATAGACACACAAACATATTTTTTTTTAAACGAAATTTATTTATTCATAAAAAGCCTCACTTTTGGTGGAGGGAAACCATATTACATTGTCTGAGTATTCGTAATAATGAAATACCGAAAGAAGAATGACATATCTCCAGTCATATATGATATGCCGCATTAAAACCTTGCCAAGAAAAACCACCCTTGTAGATAAAACCTTGGCGAAGGAAAAAGCGTACATATTTATATGACTGTCTTTGATATGATGAGAATATAATATGTGGTACAATTATCGCCGGGATGACGATTTTATAAACTCCAATAAGTGTGGAAAGGGACGAGCGATACCACCACGCAAGAAGATATTGACGAAGCTGTATTGATGTGGGATGCGGACAATGTAGCTCACTGGCAAAATAGCACTAAATCGCACGCACAGAAGGACAATATAAAAACACATGGTCCACCATAGCCGACTCATTCTTGCAGAAGGGGCATTGTGTCGGTCGAGCTAGGATATAGGGACCAATATAATCCTCAAAAGGCAAAGCCGAATTAAAAATACGCCATAAGAACAACCTGATGGCCGGAGAATGATGTTTCGACCAAATAAATGAGGCAGAAAGCAGCTTTGGAGACGCAGGTCTACATACCTCATAAGCACTTTTTAGGGAGAATTCTCCCAGCTGATTAGGCAGCCAAGAGAACTGGTCATCCTGCCGATTAGTGTGTAATAAACAAAAGGAGTGAATCCGACATATAATTTTCCAAATAGGAGAGTCTGGTAATCGAGGAAAATAATCATGACGATGACCATATTTGGCATGCATGTATCTGCTCCATAAGGTGGAATTCTGATGATATGACCACCAGATACGGCAATAGAAAGCCTGTTGTAAACTATTGAAATCTCGGAGTCCTATTCCGCCCTCTGCCTGCGGTTTAGAAAGCTTAGACCAGGAAACCCAATGATGTCGAGGACCCCAACAAAAAGTGGCCATCTTACGATGGATGATCTTAATAACCGATTTGGGTATACCCCAGCCTGCCATAATGTGAATAGGGAGTGCAGCGATGACTGATTGAAGCAAGACTAGACGTCCGGCAGTAGATAATAATTTGGAGGTCCACCCTTGAAGCCTATCATCAATATGTTGCAGTAACGTAACACAGTGATGTGAACGTGGAATGCCTTTATGCAAATATGAGCCAAGATAACGGAAGGGGAGACTGGAAAGATGCATATCCAGAATATTCGCAAATGTCTGCCGCTGATGAGGCGTGATTGTAGCAGAAGGAATAATACTGCTTTTCTGAAAGTTAACTTTTTGACCAGAAGCAGCTTCATATTGCGTAAGAAACATGTGGAAACGCTGGAGATTCCGCTGAGTGCCTCGAAGGAAAATCAGTAAGTCGTCTGCATATGCTAAATGTGTAATGGTAAAGGGAATACGACCCAATCGAAAAGGCTGCAACTCTCCTGTGGCCGTCAGTGCCTTCAAGCCCCTGCTAAAGCCCTCCGCTGCTAGAATAAATAATAAAGGAGACAATGGATCGCCTTGTTTAACCCCCCGACGTGGCCGAAAGTATGAAGAAGGTTGGCCATTAATTAGCACCGCTAAAGTTGTAGCCCGCAAGTGATTCAAAATTATTCGAGTGAAAAATCCCGAGAAACCAAATGCTTGGAATACTTGCTCCAAATATTGCCAGCTAACTCTATCAAAGGCCTTCATCATGTCCAATTTGAGGCATAACTGTGAGCCACCCCTATTAAGCATATGGATCATTTCACGAGCTAGTAATACCTGCGTAGAAATATCAGTACCTGGTAAGAAACCTGTCTGCTCTGGAGAGATAAGTCTTGGCAATAATTTACACAGGCGGCTAGCAACAATTCTGGTATAGACTTTACTAATAAAATTAGTAAGGCATATTGGACGATAATCACTGAAAGTAATAGGAGCAGATTTCTTTGGTATCAAAGTGATTAAAGCGCTAGCCATAACTCGAGGCTGGGGCACTCCGAGGAAGAATTCCTGCAGTGCTAAAACCACATCCTTATGAATGATGGACCAACATGATCTATAGAAATTTCCATCAAAACCATTAGGTCCAGCTGCACTATGGGGGTCCAAATGCCAAACTGCATCTTTTATCTCATCTGGCAATGGCAGCTGCGTTAAAGCGGAGTTATCCTCAGCAGTGACAAGGAGTGGAATATGTCGAATAATTTGCTCACAATTGACCGCAGGCTCATGCGCAAATAATGCTGTATAAAATGCGACTGCTTCGGCACTGATAGCATCAAGGGCTGTACAAATCATGCCTTCCGTTGTTTGAATTTGTTGAATCCGAAGATGTAATCTTCGGCCCTTAACAATAGTATGATAATACCGAGTGTTTGCATCTCCCTCCTTTAACCATCGGACTCTCGCCTTTTGCTTCCAAAAATGCATCTCATAAGAAGAAGCCTGAAGAAATTCTGCCTTAGCACGATTGTATTCTATCCGATTTGCCTCTGTGGGGTGCGTCTCCCAACATTCTTCCGCACGAGTAAGGAGAACTTCAGCTTGCTGAACTCTAGAGAAAATATTTCCGAATATATCTTAATTCCATTGTTGCACATCCTTTTTGAACTTAGATAACTTTGTATAGAAGCCATGCATACCACCCGATGTCGGATATGAAGCCCATGCATCTCGCATATAAGCATAGAAATCCGGATGTAGAAGCCAAGAGTCCAAAAAGCGGAACGAACGATGAGAAGAAGCTTCAACTGTTCGGCATTTGAGCAACAGCAGGGTATGATCTGAAGAAATTCGCGGAAGATGCGTAAGCTGGAGATCTTCAAATTTGTCATGGAATTCAGTATTCAGAAATAGCCAATCTAGGCGTCAGCGAACCCGTCCAAGGCCACGACCATCTGCCCAGGTGAATCTAGAGCCCTGAAACGGTGGCGACATCAAAGCACATGAGTCTATACAATCATTGAAGTCTTGTAAAACTGATAAGGACGGTTGTGATCGTCCTTCATGATCAGATAAAGATCGGAATATATTAAAATCTCCACCGAGAACCCAAGGCAATGTTGTATTTGCAGAGAAGGCGCATAGAAAAGTCCATAAAGATCGACGTAGAGATGGAGTATGATTGCCATATACTGTCGACAAAACAAATGTATACTGTAGGGGCAGATATGTCAAAGTAAAATGTACTACCTGTTCGTCATCCTGTACCGTTATCAGGTCAAAATGAGAGTCACGCCAGAAAAACCAAATGCGCTCAAAATGAGATGCATACGAATTAGAGAAACCAAACTCCAAAGCATAACGAGAGATATCTACTGATGCATGTTTAGGTTCTATGATAACAAGTATGTTCAATCTATGCTCATGTATTAAGTGATGTAGTCGTGGTTTTGAGGTCCGCAAACCTCTGATATTCCATATTAGAAAATTCATTGTAAAAGTGAAGTGTCACTTCCCTGAATCACATGTGATGCACTGCGCGTAAGAATAGACGATGGTGGCAGAGGATGAAGATCCTTCTTAGCTCGACGTTTTCGACGTGGAACCACCTGTATAAAATCTTCTGTTGAATCCTGTAACCGGGAGATTAAAGTGTCGGTATCAGGAGAGGGAGGTATCAATTGGATGCGACAGGCAACCTCTTCTGAAACAATAGGTATCTCTTGATTATGGGTCTCTGGTAAATCATTATCAGACGAATGTCCAATATCACACGAGTCAAGATTTTCCAGCTTAGGGTCTATAGGCTCTCCGACTGGCTCTGCGGGTGGTGCTGCAATCGGGGTGGGAGATCCTGTCGGAACTTGGGAATCAGGCAAGTGAGGGTCAGACGTAGGCTGGTGCGGCGCGTGCTCAGCCGCTGGTTGGGTTGAGGGCATAGCTGGCCGTTTTTTAACTGGTGTCCAACGCTGGGCTTGAGGCCGTCTCGGAGGAGGCGGTGGAGGTGGCGAAATCGAGGTCGTCTATTGCGTTTGGCATGATGTGATCGCATGGCCTAACCGACGGCAAGAAGTACAAAACAATGGTAAGTCTTCATAGATTATGTTTTGTAGAATATATCGTCCCTTCGCTTGAAGATAAATCTTTTGTGGTAAGTCCTTCGAAACATCTACTTCTACACAAACCCGTGCAACCGAAGGGCGTAAACCATCTGTGGTCGCAACATCAAGTTTAAGGGGATTACCTATCGGCTTGACAATCTCAAATAAGGCCTCCTTTCGATGAAGATGGACGGGAAGACCAGGAAAAGCAACCAAAATTGGCACTATGGGTACATCCGTAGAGGGATCAAAATCAACTGTCCATTTTGTGATTCGCATATGACAACCAGAAATAAGCCAGGAACGTCGATAAAAACATCGTAAGTAGTCTGCTTCATTGCGAAAATTTAACAAGATGTGTGCCTGATCAATTAGAGTGATACGAAGATCCTGATGAAAACCAATTTTTTCGTATACATCTCTAATCACCTTCAATGATGGTCTCCCATACCAGAAAGTACCCACTAAGGAATATTTGAACGGAGCAGCAAGTTCATCAATCTCAGAATCTGAAAAGGAGATTAACGGAATACCTTTGTAGCGAGAAACCGTTTTAGGTGAAATGTTGATGGACTGAGCCGAGGAGCCGCCTGAGCCAGCGACGACGTCCGCAAATGTCGGCGCCGGGGATGTCATTCCCGATTGAATAATCAATCGAACGAAACAAAAATGCAACCAACGAATTCAGTAATGGAGAAAATCAATAAAATACCGGAAATTGGAGAGTTGTCCCGGTAGAGATGCGGCGGCGGCTAAAGCCGCAGTCAGCGCCGATCGTGTATCGCCTGCGCCAGAGCTATATTATGTATATGTAGACACACAAACATATATAAACACATATATATATATATATAATAAGATCTATATATGCATATATACGTGTGTGTATATATACATATATATACACACAAATATATATGTATACACATATATAGATATGTATACACATATATTTCTTTTCTGACGAACTTGGAAGAAAGATGTTAGGCTAAATAATCACATCTTATAAAAAATTCTAGATAATGTAAAATCACAACTTATTAGGAACAAGCGACAGTGACTCATCAAAATTAATTAACAATAACAGGCTCAAATTAGCAATTTCATCGTCCACTAATGAAATAGAGGACTTAGGCGAAAACAGAGCACCGCACCGACAAAATGGTAACAACTAGCCTTGATGAAGCGGGGTCTTCACCAAGGGTCAAAGATGACCTCAAATAAACGTCGTCAGTTAACCTGAATGTCCTGCATAAGGAAGCAAAGATCAGAGGTCCCAGGGGATGACCCCAGGAAAAATCCTCCGACGCTCAAGTCAGTTTGAGCCACTTCTCACTGAGAATGTAGTTTAGTGTATGGAGTTAGAAAATTCTCACAGTTATTGGCTGAAGAGAAGATTTATTGAATTAGCTCCAAGTTGTTTGAAATATGGATTTCGGATCCCTTTTCAGGTCTGCATTAGCTTTCTTTAATTAGCCTTTTCCCGCCCTTGGCCTCTGGTAGCAGATAAGATGTTTTCTTGGGGCAGAAAGCCTAGGACGCTGTAGGTCTGCTGATGTGACCAGTAGATCAGCTGATGTGACTAATAGGCCGGCTGATGTGACCTTGGCGTGTACAGGCAGAATAGCCAGCTGTAGTCACTGTATTTGAATTGCACTTATGCCTGATGGTTCCACGATGTAATGTTGTGCTTGATTCCTTCGCTGAAGTGCCCAACCAAGCTTCGCCGAAGCGCAAGATCAGGTCTTGTTGAAGTGCAGCATTGAATCTAATTGAAGTGGTCTGAGGCGCGGCACTTGGGCAGAAGCTTAAGTTGAAGTTGGTGCCGAGGTGCAATCCTTGGCATATTCTTCGATAGTATAATGAATGTCATGCAGCCCCGCTGAAGTGCGGCCAAGGCTGAACAGCAATGCTTGGGCGCTGAACTGCAGGAGTTGTACCGTTGACTGTTGTTGACTAACAGATGATTAATTATGGTTTATCAAGCCTTGTTATACACATGTTGACATGCAACAAAAGGAGGAGCAAACCACAATGAAATTGACAAAGATTCTTGAACGACCCTGGAATCCGCTAGTGCTCTAAAACGACATGCAAACAAATAGTAACCGATATACACATGTTGACATGCAACAAATAGTAACCGATATACCCATGTCGCAAATGTACAGATTGCCATGTAAAGGAACAAAACACCAAATAGAACCATTAGAGAAAGAAAAGAAGAATATGTTTGGATAAGCTTGATATAGAGGAAGACAATAGGACCTGGAGCATAATCCAACAGTTTGTGGGTGTACAAGAGGTCAGACATTTCCACAAGCTTGGTAATTAATAATTTTGTAAAGTCTACACCATTTTTTAAAATGTTAGCCTGAGGAAGTGGAACATGTCCGAAGATCATTCAAGCCCAGTGCCTGATTTCATTATATCCCAAACAGGCGGCTTATAGTCTAATTAAATGAAAAAAAATAAATCAATTCTTGAAACTTCTCAATAATAAAAAAAAGAATAAGCAAAATGGGCCAAGCACGTAATTCATCCCTAGATTCATGTGTAGGCATGATAATCCACTGTAAGCGTCAATAAGGGAGTAAAGTTACCGGCTTTGGACGAATTAGCTCTACCGCTTGCATCAAACAAACAAATAATTAGGCTTAGCTATTATTAAAGATGGAAACTTTTGGCACCGTTGCTTCTTTGGACAGAGTAATCTACCTCTCAAGTTCAAGTGACTTTTGTCAGAATTTGTGTAGAAATCAAAGCGAGTGAAATCGCTCCTAATTACATAAAACTTCATTCATAAATATGGAGATGACTGTACCTAAGTGGTCATCTATAAATAGATACCAACCGGGTACCTAAGATGCAAGACTTTGGAGCACTTTTGTGAAGCTCAATTGCTACTAGAAAAGAGTGCTGTTGCAAAGGAACTTCTGCTTATGCTGCTCCTTCCCCGGGAAAAATCAGAAAATTGACAAACGCAAAACAACAGCAAAGGCAAAGCAATAGCTCTGACATCGACACTGATGCCAGTGATGCAAACATAATTCCATTTCCACATACAATGCATAAAAGGAAGGAGCTTCAAAAGGATTTGGCCAAGCTCACCTCTCCATCAAAGAATAGCCCAAAACAGAAAGTTGGAATCCACAATGATGAAGCCGAATCTTCACCAGGTGGATCAGGGATGATCCTTGTAGTATGTCGTTAGCTCTCCGTTTGGATCCGTCAACAGAGCCTGAGAAGGAAAGGAAACGTTAGAAGCCCAGGGGCGCTGCCCTGGGAAAACCCTCCGACGCTCAAGTCAGTTATGAGTATTTTTGTATGCAGTTTATACTGGAATAAAGGTTTAGAATAAATCTGTAAGAAGCTCTCACTGAGAATGTAGTTATTTAGATGTAGGTTGAGATACCGTTTTGAAGATCTCTCTCTGAGAGTTAAAAACGCTCCAGAATATGGAGTTCTTTCATTAGAGAAGAAGACTTCAAAAGTTCAATTGGGCTCACCCCTCTTTCGTCTGGTAAGAGGTCTTTTTATGTACAAAATTGGTGAATTCAATCCCTCTGTCCGATGATGAGACTATTGCGAGAATAGGGGGCTACTTTGTCTGCAGTAGGCATGCAGTGTGATTAGACAATTGCATAGGCAATAGGCTACGCTAGAAGCTGAGTCTATGATATGCAGGCGGCCAGTAATAATGATTCTGTACTTAGCCAAGCGATGATTGGCACCTTGAAAGCATTTGCAGAATTGTCTTGGTGGGTCCCTGACGGCAGTTGATGAATATCTTGTCCGAAATAGCCAAATTGATGAAGCCGAGGCTAGGGCTTGGGGCAATCAAAAAGCTGAGGCCGAGACAGTTCTGAGGCCGAGCAGATTTGGATTTCTTGTGAAATTATGCATTGTTGATCTGATATTTGAATATAGCTAAGATCGTCCAGAAAGGGTTGCCTTGGTTAACCAGTACATCACTGAGGCGAGGTGCCACTAGAGTTCCGCTAGGAATATGGCCGAGCTGAATTGCTCTGTGTAGGTTGGTCAAGAGTAGTTAAATTTGCCGAGCCGAGCTGACTAAGAAATACTTGGACTTGCCGTAGTCATTTTAGATGACTTGCCCCGAATGTTGATAATGGAGGCCGAGGCTGGTGTCATTTGGCCGAGATTGACTTAGTCAAGTAGCTGAGTCTGAACTATGTTGACTGTTTGACTGACTGGAAATTTTTGTCTTATCTGAGCGGGTAGATTTTGTCTCATCACTTTGCCCCCAGAATAGTTTTGCCGAGCGGACCAGGAAGGGCAGGCTAATCGATTCAGAGCTTTTAATGCGCTGTTTGTCAAGTAATGACGTGTCCACGTCTGGTTGGGCCGTACTGCGCATTTACTGTTTGTGCAGACTGCGGAGCGTCAGTTACACACCTTTTCACTTCCAGCAGTTGAAGGTACCGAGGACGAGACCCTCGAGGCACCCTTTGGTATGGCTGAGCTGGGGCTATAAAATGGGGCTGCCTGGCGAACTTTGCAAAGTCTCCTTTTCTTTCCTACATCTTCTTCTTGCTTTCTTCTCCGGCAATTCTATTTTTATCTCCGACCAGTTATGTTTGTTCCAACAGTGTTCTTTGTCTCTCTCCAGTCACCTTCTTTACTTTGTAAGTCTTCTTCTTGTTCTGTCATGGCTTCTTCTCATGATTATCAGAATACTTTTGAAGGCGCATCTTACGTCGGCGGTGTTGGAGAAAACCCTAATTCTCCATCTCTGTCTGGTAAGACGGTCTCCAGCGACGATCGTCCGTTAGTAAGGCTGTGCAGAACCTATGGCGGCGCTGCTGGATCCAGTCGTGGTGTCCAATCCAGCAAGGCCATCACCGTGGTTGATTCTTCGCCGGAATGAACAGAGGTTGCTCCTACTCCGGTGGCTGTAAATCCTCCGCTCTGCAGAGGGCCCCATCTCTATATACAGGGGTAATTAATAGGGGTCTTCCTTCCTCTCGTGTCCAAGAATCTTTTTGTACTTTGTCCGAGACCGAGCTGAACCGAATATGTAAAAAGTATAAATTTGACATAAATCGGTTCAGCCCTCTTCTGCCTCTGCCTGGTCAGACAGCTTATGATCCCCCTAAGGATTATGAGGGTGTCTATGAAGAGTATTTCAAATCGGGGTTCAATCTTCCTGTTCCTGAACCCCTTGTCCGTATTCTTCGTTCTTACAATCTCAGACTTCATCAGATAAAACCTTTTTTTTTCCTCAGAATAATTGAGTCTCCATTCCAGCTTAGTGTTTGTAGGGGTCTGTTTTCTTGTAGAGTCTCAGATAGCTAGTATTACTTTAGTAAATGAGCTCCCACCAGCGAGTTCAATTTTGTCATCAATATCTCTACCTTTAAAAAAACTGGAAGGGTCGATTTTTTTATATCAAGAAAGATGAGCTGCTGAAATGGAACGTCTGGAAATTCGGTAAGGCAGACAACCTGAAGCCGAGCGCAGAGCATTGCAATGAAGCGGCCAGACTTCAGAATCTGCCTGTTGTGATTGACTGGCAGAAGGTGGACTCCTCCATTTTGGAGGAGCTGACCTGGGCCATTTGGCTTTGAGTCAGAATTTTCGTCCACTTACTCCAGATAGCCTAGCAACAGTCAGAGGTTGGTCTCTGTTTGTTTCAACTTTTGCCTTCATCTGACTTTCAGTTGGTAACTATCTTGTTTTATATTCAGGTTCGATGGCTTCTGGTAGGAGTAATTATGCTGATAGGATGGCCGAGATGGCAGCCCGAAAAAGAGCTCACCAATCCAGACGACGGCCTGTAGCTACTTCTGCTGAGATGGCCTCTGCCTCAGCCATGCCCCCAACTGTTCCTAGGACTGAGGCTGTTCAAGATGAGCCTGAACCAGGCACTTAACTTTCCTGAGTTTCGTCCTTTGTTATGCTAAGTTTTGACATTAACTTGTATTATGATGCATTTTTGCAGTTTTGCCGATTGTGGAGATAAGAGATGAAGACGCTGAGATCAATCTTCAAGCTCGGGCTGCTGCTGAATCTGAGCCATTAGTAGAAGTGGGTGAGGGCTCAAGCCTTCATCAAAGAAAGAGGCATCGGGGTGAAGGTTCGTCCCGGAGCCAAGATGCGAGCCCTTCCAGGCCTTGTGAGGTGACCCCACCTTAGCCATCTGAGGTGCCCCTGCCTCAGCCATCTGAGGTGCCGACACCATCCCTTATTTGTTTTTCTGATCAAGATTCTACTGCGGACTCGGCCACAGCCAGACGACTAAACAAGGTGACAGTTCTACCCCTGGATCGGCAGAGGTTTGATGCCGCTTCATGGGAAAACCTGAGTGAAGTCTTTCAGTCCAATTTGGCCTTGGTAAGTAAATTTTCTTTGTGTTGTAATATGAGAAATGTTTGAACTTTCTAACTGTCTTAATGAGCAGGTCCGAGCTCAAGAGTTGGAGATCCACGCTCGGGAAGAGAAGTTCCACGAAGCTCTCAAGGCTAAGTCAAAGGAGCTTGAACAGAATAACCAGCTCATGGCTAAGCAAGCAAGGGAGATTGCTACTCTGAAGGCAGAGAATTCATCCCTTCGCAAGGGGAAGGAAAAGGCCGACGTGAAGTGGGCCACTTCTAACTCCAAAGTGGATGAGCTGGAGGACAAAGTTACCACCCTGGAGCTGTCTTCAACTCAAGCTCTGTCTGAGGCCGACTACTTGAAGAAAGAGAAGGCTGCTCTGCTGCAGTAGAAAGAAGCTTTGGAAGAACAGCTAGCTCGTCTGCCTCAGCAACTGGCCGAAGCTGAAGCCAAAGAAGTTACAGAGTTCAAAAGATCTCAGCTGTTCGAAGAGAATATGCTGTTGTTGCAAGGTACAGCTATGCAGATAGGCCAAACAAAGGCAATTGATTTCTGCTCAGAAGTCTGCCCCCAATTGAATAAGGAAGATCCCTGGCTGACTGATCTCTATAGTTCGACTGCTGATCAAGAATTCAATTCTCACTTTGAGCAGTTTTTGAATGGAGCCGACTTGAGGGAAGCCGAGGATTAGACTTAGGCCTTTGTAATAGGGCTGAGCAGATATCTCTTGTACTCTGTACTTTGTACTTGAAATTCTTATCAATGAAAATTTTCTAAGTACTTTATCATTTTGCAATTGTAGCTCTTCATTCTATTATGCTCTTTTACTTCAGGATTTCTACTAAGTTAATTTTCAAACTTGTGGTTGCCGAGATTTAATATCGGCCTTGCACTTGGCAAACTTTTATATATGCAGTTAGTTTTAAAAAATAAACTAAGTCTGTATGATTTAAAATCTAGAATAAACCTGTTATTTTGTCGAGCTGAGCCAAGGCCTGTCTGAGCATTGAACTGAGCCAGTAGACTTGATCTGCTTTAGCCGAGATCATACATCGTGATGCCTTGAAATAATTACTTAGAAAAATTCTAAGTTTTCAATTGCCATAAGGTTTGTAGTGGTATCCTGCTCTGCCTGGCTATTCAGCAATCTAACAGAGTTAAGCGTCTTGTTCAACCGAGGTGAATTTACTTAGCTTTAGATATATAGTCATATATAGTGAGCTCGGTGAGACCAGATTTATTGAGTACTTAAAACTTTTGCTGACGTAGGTTACCCTTCGAGCTGAGCATCCTTTATAAGGCCAAACTTGAGGACCAGGATTTGTTTTTGCCGAAGTGGATCTCTTAGAGTTTTTAAGGCATTGACTGATTAGTCATTTTATAGAACTAACTTCGCAAGTCATTAAGCTGGGAAGACCACTTGGGTCATTTGAGCCTATATGACCTCTTGGGTCATTTTGCTGAGGCGTGAAACTTGTCATATATAATGTTCCCTTAAAACCATTAGGCAGAGATGACCACCTGGGCCATTATTTAGAAGTGCCAAACCTGTCGCGTTTTTTGCCGAGATGTGAAACCTGTCACATTCGGAGTTCTCTTAAAACCATTAGCAGAGAACGGGGATGACCACCTGGGCCATTATTTATAAGTGTGAAACCTGTCGCATTTTTGTCGTGATGTGAAACTTATCACATTCGGTGTTCCCTTACAACCATTAGGCAGAGAACAGAGGTGACCACCTGGGTTATTATTTATAAGTGCAAAACCTGTCGCATTTTTGCTGAGATGTGAAACTTGTCACATTCGGAGTTCCCTTAAAAACCATTAGGCAGAGAACGTAGATGACCACCTGGGCCATTATTTATAAGTGCGAAACCTGTCGCATTTTTGCCAAGATGTGAAACCTGTCACATTCGGTGTTCCCTTACAACCATTAGGCAGAGAACGGAGATGACCACCTGGGCCATTATTTATAAGTGTGAAATATGTCGTATTTTTGCCAAGATGTGAAACATGTCACATTCGGAGTTCCCTTAAAAACATTAGGCAGAGAATGGAGGTGACCACCTGGGCCATTATTTATAAGTGCGAAACCTGTCGCATTTTTGCCGAGATGTGAAACCTGTCACATTCATAGTTTCCTTAAAACCATTAGGCAGAGAACAGAGATGACCACCTGGGCCATTATTTATAAGTGCAAAACCTATCGCATTTTTGCCGAGATGTGAAACCTGTCACATTCGGTGTTCCCTTACAACCATTAGACAGAGAATGGAGATGACCACTTGGGCAATTATTTATAAGTGCGAAACCTGTCGTATTTTTGCCTAGATGTGAAACCTGTCACATTCGGAGTTTCCTTAAAACCATTAGATAGAGAACGAATAAAGGAAGTAGCCGGCCTGAGCCGTGCGAGAGTTTGAATAAAGATAGACCCTTAGATAATATAAGTCAGAGCTGTCCAAAGATTTGGAAAAAATAATTAGGGATCATATTAGTGTTAAGTTGTAGAGAGTTTTGATGATGAAAAGATGTTTTGAATGAGTTTGATATTTGATGCAGAATGAAAACAAACGTTATGTCCAAAGACGGTTCAGATTAGAACTCAAAGAAGACATCGATCTCTCAAGGAGGAGACATCGATCGATCGATGTCACTGACATCGATCGATCGATGTATGATCTGAATACATCGATCTCTCCATCCCTGGACATCGATCGATCGATGTAGGATCTGAGGACATCGATCTCTCCCACCCAGGACTTCGATCGATCGATGTAGGATCTGAGGACATCGATCTCTCCCACCCAGGACTTCGATCGATCGATGTAGGATCTGAGGACATCGATCTCTCCCTTCCAGGGACTTCGATCGATCGATGTCCTCCAGAATTCAAATTTTCTGAACGTTTGAACAAAATCCAAGGCAGATTTTCAAGGTTTTCTCTTTCCAATCTTCTTCAAACCTCTTGTGGACTTTAACCCAACTTATTGCATGCTTCCTTGACTATTGTATACATGTCTAAGATTCTCTAGGGTGGCTATCCAAGATCAAATCACTCCATAGGTTAGCTAAAGACTATTTGGGCACTATCTTGATATTTTTGAAGATGAAGACTTGGTGGAGAGCCTCAAAAACGTGGTGAACTTCATCTATAAATAGAGGAGGCTTGGATGAAGCAATTACACACTTTCAACTTCATCAAGCTTCACTTTACATTGTTGTACATTTCTCTCATACTTGTAAATTTGTTTAAAGCTTGTCTAGCTTTCTTTGATTTTCATTGTTTGTATATTGAGAGAAAGAGAGTCAAGCACAAGAGGAACCATAAATAATTGATCTCTAGCTTGTGCTTAGACTTGTGAGAAAGTGTGAACCTTACTATATATCTTCAACCCATTGTGAGAAGTTCTTGAGAGAACTTTTGTTGAAGTTGTGAGGAAGCAAGAAGTTGTTCTTGCTAAGAGCTGTAGTTGTTGTAGTTGCACAAGTGTGTTGTGCAAGTAGTTGCTGTTGTTGTTGCTTACACTAAAGTGTTAGTGTAAGTGTTGCTGTGGTTGTTCTTATTGTTCATAATAAGAAGAGTAGTTGTTGAAAATCCACTTTGGAAACAAAGTGGTAGTGGAGTAGAATCATTTACGATTCGAACCACTCTATATCCGGTGTACTCTTTCATTGTCTCTCATCTCCAATTCTTGCTCTGATTTTGAATATATTTTTTGAGTTGAGAAAAACAAGAAAATTCTGCAAAAGAGCCAAACACTCTATTCACCCCCCCTCTAGAGTGTATTTAGGACCTTACAATTGGTATCAGAGCCTAACCTTGATTGCTTGGCCAATCTTTGCAAGTAGCAAGGTTAAAGATCATGGCAATGACAACCTCAACCTCAACCTCAACCTCCTCATCTCCTAAGCCTACTGCACTATTTTCCGGATCAAACACTAAAGCTCCTATGTTTGATGCCCAAAACTATTCTTTGTGGAAATTTCGAATGATCAATCATTTGAAAGGCTGTGGATTTGATATATGGAGAGCTGTTGTCAAAGGAATTGAAGTTCCAATGATTACCAACTCAAAAGGAGAATCAATGTTTAAAGATGAGGATGACTACACCGACGAAGAGAAGATAAAGTTCGCCATTAATGGTAAAGCTTTTGACATTCTCTCAAGTGCTCTAACTACCACTGAGCTCATTAGACTCCAAGGCCTTGAAACAGCCCACGAGGCATGGAAAAGGCTTGAAATGATACATGAAGGAACTGAGCAAGTAAGAATGGCCAAAAGACTCATGCTCATGAAGGAGTATGAGATGTTCGGAATGAAGAGCGGTGAGAAGATTGAGGAGACAATCGACAGATTCACACGAATAGTGAATCAACTCTCTATGGTTGACAAGATAATCTCAAACGAAGACCTTGTCTCAAAACTCCTCAACTCCTTGCCAAGAGAATGGACACCCAAAGTCACCGCCATCACCGAATCAAAGAATCTCAAGACTCTTACTCTTGATGAGCTATCCGGTAATCTTCTTACTCATGAAATTCTTATTGATGAACAAAATAGGATGAATCCTATCAAGCCTACACAAGCATCACACAAAGGATTGGTGGTAGAGTCCGATGATTCGGATGAGGAAGTTGCCCTTCTTGTAAGAAAATTTAGAAGAATGGCAACTAGAAACAAAGCTCAAGCAAGAAAGTTCTTCAAGAAACCATCTAAAGAAAAAGAAGCAAGTGAAAATTGCTATAGATGTGGTCGACCCGGTCACTTCATTGCCGATTGCCACGTAAAAGAGCCACAAAAGCAAGAAAAGAAGGTCTTTCCTCAAAAGAAGAAAGCCCTCAATGCGGAGGTAACCACGTGGGATGATCTTCTTTCGGAATCGGAAGGAGAAGAGAGTGAAGATCAAGGTGTTGGACTTGTAGCAATGATTGAAAATCCAAAGGTTCAACATACTTGTCTTATGGCAATTGAAGATGACCTTGAGGTAAGTTCTAATCCTTCAAATTTGCATGATGAAATAGGAGATTTGCAAGATGACTTTGAGAAATTAAATTTGAAATATAAGCATTTAAAGAAAGAATTCAAGAAATGCATTTTAGAAAATAAGAGCTTGCATGACAAAAATATTTTGATGTTTCAAGAGCATGATATCATACTTACCATGCACAAAACCGTAGCTCTTGAAAATGAAGAAATTAGAAAAGAATGTGAGAAACTAAAATTAGACTTACAAAGACTAACAAGTGGCAAAAACAACTTAGACATACTACTTGGGAATCAAAGAATCGGAAATGATAAATCCGGTTTAGGATTTAACTCATCATCTTCTATTAAACCTAAGTCTTCAAAGAAAAAGGCAAACAATAGAAAAACACACCAAAGTTCATCATCTTCTAAACCAAAGCATGTACCCACTTGTTTTTATTGCAACAAGCTAGGACATGTAAAGAAAGCATGTAGAGCTCGATTTGAGAACACATACGTTTGGAAGCCTAAGGGTCGAAAAACTAACCCTAAAGGACCCAACCATCAAAGGGTACCAATGCATACATCTTTTGGTTTTGTAGGCTCTCAAGATAAATGGAGTAGCCAAAGAAGAAGGAACCAAATGGCTTATGGACAGCGGATGTTCAACTCACATGACCGGAGACAAGACGTTGTTCACCAAGCTCAAGCTCCAAGATGGTGGAACGGTGCATTTTGGCAATGGGAGAGCCAAAATCCTTGGACATGGAGAAATTGGTAATTCTTCCTTTACTATTAATAATGTACTATATGTAGAAGGGCTTAAGTATAATTTGATAAGTGTTAGCCAACTATGTGATGCTAATTTTCAAATTGAGTTTGCGAAAAGAAAATGTGTTGTGAAAAAGAACGATAAGATTGTTTTTGAAGCCATTCGTAAAAATGATGTTTACAAATTTAGCACACATGATTTGATATCACAAAATGTTTCTTGCCTAGTTGCCAAAAATGATTTGACTCAACTATGGCATAGACGACTTGGACACATTAGTTTTAAGAATTTCAAAGAGATTTGCAAAAATGAAAAAGTCCAAGGTCTTCCAAAATTGAATTTCGAAAACCATGGCTTATGCGACACTTGTCAAAAGGCAAAACTTGTTAAAACAAGTTTCAAGCCCAAAAGTGAAATCTCCACCACCAAACCTCTACAATTGCTTCATATGGATTTGTATGGGGATATTGGTACAGCAAGCCTAAGTGGAAAACATTACACCTTTGTGGTGGTAGATGACTTTTCTAGGTACACTTGGGTAATGTTCTTAGCTAAAAAGAATGATGCATATCAAGAATTTATAAAGCTTTGTAAGAGATTAGAAAATCAAAGAGAAGACACAATTAAGGAAATTAGAAGTGATAGAGGTGGTGAGTTTGATGGAGAGTTTCAAGAATTTTGTGTATCCAAAGGGTATGGACACAATTTTTCAGCTCCAAGAACTCCTCAACAAAATGGTGTTGCGGAAAGGAAAAATAGAACACTTCAAGAAATGAGTAGAGCCATGCTAAACGAATTCGAGCTACCCAAATATTTTTGGGCCGAAGCGGTAAATACCGCTTGTCATGTGATCAATAGAGTTTATTTGAGACCATTTCTCAAAAAGACTCCTTATGAGCTTTGGAAAGGTAGAGTACCAAATATTGGTTATTTCAAGGTTTTTGGTTGTAAGTGTTTTATACTTAACACCAAAGACAACTTGGATAAACTTGACTTCAAAGCGGATGAAGGAATCTTTATGGGTTATGCCCAAAATAGCAAAGCATTTAGAGTATATAATAAGAGAAGTATGAAAGTTGAAGAATCAATCCATGTCAAGTTTAGTGAATTCATTGATGATAAGTCAAACGATAATAATGATGATGATGAAGATGAAATAATCGAAGTAAGTCATATAGAAAAATTTGAGAATCCAAAAGGTAATATGGTCATCGACCTTAGGATTGATCCACTTGAACCTAAGGTTGAAGATGAAGAAGTAGGAGGGGATACCTCAAATTTGCCGGAGTCATATAAATATAGGAAAGATCACCCTAAAGAGTTGATACTAGGTGAAACTAGCCAAGGTGTAATGACAAGGAGAAAATTAAATGAAAATGCCTTCATTTCACAAGTTGAGCCTAAAAATATAAAAGAAGCAATAAATGATGAAGATTGGGTATTAGCTATGCAAGAACAATTAAATCAATTTGAAAGAAGTGATGTGTGGGAATTAGTTGCTAAACCTAGTGATCATCCTGTAATTGGCACTAAATGGGTATTTAGAAACAAAATGGATGATAAAGGAAACATCACTAGAAACAAAGCTAGGTTAGTAGCTCAAGGCTATAGGCAAGAGGAAGGCATAGACTATGATGAGACTTTTGCCCCCGTAGCTAGGTTAGAAGCTATTAGGATGTTATTAGCATATGCATGCTATAAGGATTTCAAACTATACCAAATGGATGTGAAATCCGCATTCTTGAATGGAATAATTCAAGAAGAGGTCTATGTAGCTCAACCTTCGGGGTTTGAAAATCATGATTATCCAAATCATGTTTTTAGACTCAAAAAGGCTCTTTATGGACTTAAACAAGCTCCTAGGGCTTGGTATGATAGATTAAGTAACTTCCTACTTGAAAATGAGTTTTCAAGAGGAAAAGTCGACACTACTCTTTTTATTAAAGAACAAGGAAACCATCAATTGCTTGTTCAAATTTATGTGGATGATATCATATTTGGTGCTACTAATGACTCTCTTTGTGAGCATTTTGCTAAATTGATGGAAGGAGAATTTGAAATGAGTATGATGGGTGAACTCAACTACTTTCTTGGTCTACAAATCAAGCAAACTCAAGATGGAGTGTACATATCTCAAACAAAGTATACGAAGGATTTGCTCAAGAAGTACAAATTCGAGGATGGAAGAAGTGTGAGCACTCCGATGAGCACAAGTACAAAGCTTGACAAAGACGAAAAAAGAAAGCCGGTTGAGGTAACAAAATATAGGGGTATGATTGGTAGTTTACTTTATTTGACTGCTAGTAGGCCGGATATTTTGCATGCTGTGTGCTTATGTGCTAGATTTCAAAGTATGCCTAAGGAATCGCATTTAGTTGCCATTAAACGTATCTTTAGGTATTTAAAAGGAACTTTGAACTTTGGATTGTTTTATCCCAAAAATGGATGTTTTGATTTAAGAGGGTATAGTGACTCCGACTATGCCGGAAACCTTGTTGATAGGAAAAGCACGTCCGGAACATGTCAATTCCTTGGAGATTGCTTAGTTTCTTGGTTTTCCAAGAAACAAAATAGTGTGTCACTTTCAACGGCGGAATCCGAATATATCGGCCGCTTCATGTTGTGCACAACTACTTTGGATGACAAACACATTGAATGATTACAATGTTAAGTTTGATAAAGTTCCCATCCTATGTGACAATACCTCAGCCATAAGTATAGCACAAAACCCGGTTCATCATAGTAAAACAAAACACATTGAAGTAAGGCATCACTTCATAAGAGATTGCATTCAAAAAGGATTGGTATGCGTTGAGTTCGTTCCAACAAATGACCAACTGGCGGATATCTTTACCAAATCCCTCCCCACCGAGACATTCGAATCAATTAGAACAAGATTAGGAATGATAAACAATGATTAAAAGGTTAGAAATGTCAAAATTGCAGAAATCAGCACACATAGATCGATCTATGTGAAAAACCTCAGAGACTGATGTCTCTTAAGGCATCGATCGATCTATGTCTAGGACATCGATCGATCGAAGTCTCAGACATCGATCGATCGATGTCTGCGCAGACAGGTCATTAAAATCAACACTTTTCTCTTTCCCCTTCACTTTTCCTCTTCTTCCAACCGAAATCCCTAAGATTTCCTCTGTAAAAACCTACGAATTTGTTCTAAAAACACCAAAATTTCTCTGCCAAATTCAAAGTTCTCGTGGAAAACTCTATCCTTGATACAAATACAATCATATTCCTCAAAGCCATCCTCAAAATCTGATTTTTAACATCAAATGGCTTCAAAATCTTCCAAGAGAGCAAGAACTTCACAAGAGGGTGAAAGTGAGGCACCCCACTCTACGCCTCAAGTTCCAACAGGGTCTAGATCCTTGAGGAAGAAAGCTACTGCCTCTCAGAACACTGAATTGCAGAAGGCACGGGAAAAGCTCACTATCAACAATTTCCCATGGCTAAAATCTTCAGATTACAAGGATGCTTTGAAAGAGCCAGCAGGAACAGGTAAATTCGGATATATCACTGTCAAAGCTCAAAATTTATTTCACGAATGGGAACGAAAGAAACGATCCACCATTCCACTTAAACTGCTCAAAATTGAAGACATTTTGAGAAATGAAGAGTTAAAACCAATCATTGATTGGTTTTATCATCAAAAGTGGATACACCTTTGGGACGTTGATCAAATGACAGATATGTCTACCAGATATACTAGGATGTTTTATGCTAATATGTGGGTAGAATATAAACATGGTGTGCCTAATGCCTTACATACATTGATAGATGGACAGTTGTTGTTGTTTAGTTCTAAAACCATAAATGATTTGCTTGACTTTCCTGCTGAGGGTTGGGAAGATTTTGATCCATGGAAGTGGGATTCCTACAAATACCAAATTTCTGAAAATGAGGTCAAATACTTTCTTGGATTTCACCCCACCAAAAATACAAATGACATGCCTTTGGTGTATAGAGTTCTACTTGCCATTGTCACTTTCTGTATTAATGGAAAATCGGCTAAACTTCCAAGCAACTTGGATTTTTATATAGCTTATCGAATTGCAAATAAGGAAGCTATGAATCTCGGTGAGATTATATTTGCAAATATGCTGGAAGCCGTAACAAAGCAAACCAAGGCTCTTCCCTATAGCAATCTCATCTATAGATTGCTCAAAAAGGCAAATGTATTGTTGGATGACGACTATACTGAACAGATTACCAATAAGGATTATTACACCAAAGCCAACATCCAACAAATACATAAGTCTAGGAAGGAAGCTCAAAAACGGGGTGGATTACAAGAACAGGATGACGAAGAACCTGAAGATCCTATCCCTCCACCATCCCCTACCGAACCTCAAATGGAACCATCGTCTCATCCATCACCACAACCAACCCCTGAACAAACCACCACTTCCAAGAAGAAAAAAGGAAAAGCTCCGGTGACGGAAGGAAGTGGGTCTGACGAAGAGTTTGATGTTAGAGCAGAGATTGATGAAATACAATTCACCCTTGGTCAATGGGGAGAAGATTTGACCACAGAAGCCAGTCGTATTGATGACCTACAAAAGGAGTATAAGAACTTTCAGGAACGAATAAACTCCATAGAAACAAAGGTCAACACTGAAGTTGCAGAACTGAGGACGGAGTTAGTCTTGCAGAAGACGAAATATCAAAAATTGAAAGAAAAGCTCAAAACGGCTCTCTCTGGATTGTGTTTTTCCTCCGATGAGGAGTAGCTCTCTTTCCCTCTTTCCTAGTGGTTTACGTATTTTTGAAAAGTTTGAGTTTACGTTTGTATCTCAAAACTTGATATTTCTTGATGGTATTTACATTCTCGTTTGATATCTCTTTTTTTTGATGCTTTCAAAAAGGGGGAGAAGAATGTTGATATGTTATGGTTTTTAGCATGATGGCATAATATAAGGTATGATTTGTGGCATGATTTTGGCAAGATCTTGGTATATTAGTTAATGACATATTGGGCATGCTAGTTGAAAATTTTTGATGGTTTGATATCGTTGACATATTGGACTGTTGGCAAGCATAATTGGTCATTAACACACGTATGACATGTTTTGGCAAAATTTTGATATGGTTTGGTTAAGCATGGTTATCCAAATGGCTAGACTTATATTGGTTATTTTTTATCACATAGCTTAGCTTGATAAGATGAATTTGGCAAAGTTTTTTTTTTCATATCTTTACATATGAAACATGATGCATAAGTTGAGGGGGAGCATGAACTAAGGGGGAGCTGTAAAATTTCAAGAAAATGATCATGTAAAAACATCTTTTGAATTGTTGTTTTGAAATCATCAAAAAGGGGGAGATTGTTAAGTTGTAGAGAGTTTTGATGATGAAAAGATGTTTTGAATGAGTTTGATATTTGATGCAGAATGAAAACAAACGTTATGTCCAAAGACGGTTCAGATTGGAACTCAAAGAAGACATCGATCTCTCAAGGAGGAGACATCGATCGATCGATGTCACTGACATCGATCGATCGATGTATGATCTGAATACATCGATCTCTCCATCCCTGGACATCGATCGATCGATGTAGGATCTGAGGACATCGATCTCTCCCACCCAGGACTTCGATCGATCGATGTAGGATCTGAGGACATCGATCTCTCCCACCCAGGACTTCGATCGATCGATGTAGGATCTGAGGACATCGATCTCTCCCTTCCAGGGACTTCGATCGATCGATGTCCTCCAGAATTCAAATTTTCTGAACGTTTGAACAAAATCCAAGGCAGATTTTCAAGGTTTTCTCTTTCCAATCTTCTTCAAACCTCTTGTGGACTTTAACCCAACTTATTGCATGCTTCCTTGACTATTGTATACATGTCTAAGATTCTTTAGGGTGGCTATCCAAGATCAAATCACTCCATAGGTTAGCTAAAGACTATTTGGGCACTATCTTGATATTTTTGAAGATGAAGACTTGGTGGAGAGCCTCAAAAACGTGGTGAACTTCATCTATAAATAGAGGAGGCTTGGATGAAGCAATTACACACTTTCAACTTCATCAAGCTTCACTTTACATTGTTGTACATTTCTCTCATACTTGTAAATTTGTTTAAAGCTTGTCTAGCTTTCTTTGATCTTCATTGTTTGTATATTGAGAGAAAGAGAGTCAAGCACAAGAGGAACCATAAATAATTGATCTCTAGCTTGTGCTTAGACTTGTGAGAAAGTGTGAACCTTACTATATATCTTCAACCCATTGTGAGAAGTTCTTGAGAGAACTTTTGTTGAAGTTGTGAGGAAGCAAGAAGTTGTTCTTGCTAAGAGCTGTAGTTGTTGTAGTTGCACAAGTGTGTTGTGCAAGTAGTTGCTGTTGTTGTTGCTTACACTAAAGTGTTAGTGTAAGTGTTGCTGTGGTTGTTCTTATTGTTCATAATAAGAAGAGTAGTTGTTGAAAATCCACTTTGGAAACAAAGTGGTAGTGGAGTAGAATCATTTACGATTCGAACCACTCTATATCCGGTGTACTCTTTCATTGTCTCTCATCTCCAATTCTTGCTCTGATTTTGAATATATTTTTTGAGTTGAGAAAAATAAGAAAATTCTGCAAAAGAGCCAAACACTCTATTCACCCCCCCTCTAGAGTGTATTTAGGACCTTACAATTAGCCCCATTCGCCAAGATAAAGCTCTTATTCCATAAAGAGATAGGTCTTCTGGGCAAATTTTCTGTCGAGCAACAGAAGGTGCCAGGCTGAGCCGAGTGAAAAATCTTGAATAAGATATGATGGGGATTTCAAGTCAAATTTGTCGAGAAAAAACCTACTTAAAATCTGAACAATTTATTTGCACTAGCAAAATCATAACGCACATTAGAAAACAAGGCAATAACTTCAAATAATGTACATATATGTACGTGAAAATGTTGGATACGTGTAGGAGGAATTGGATCCCGGTTCGTCTGAGTTATGGACTTTTGCCTTCAAGTCAGCCGTATATGCTCAGGAACCCGCAACCTTTGCCCGGTCGTATCTGTGTCATCGTCGTCTGGTGACCTGTGTCGATGTCCAGGTAGGCAACTCTCATCAGGAGGAGACCGGACAAAATCCAGCCTGTTATACAGCCTTGACCTCAGATTATAGAACCGTTGTAAGTGGCCGAGCTCAATCAGACGTTCAATCTCTTGGGTTAGCTGCCTACAATCCTCTGTATCATGCCCGATATCATGATGGTAATTGTAGTATATTGAAGATCCCTCTTGTGGATAGGTCCTGCTAATGGCTGGGTATCTCTCGTCAGATTTTCCCTCCTCAAGTAGGAGAGAACACGAGCCTTGGAGGCCAGCAGAGATGTTCTTTCTTTGCCTCAGCCTCCAAGTCGAATTTTGGCTGAGCGCCTGTCTTGTGGTTGTGCTCTGCCTTTATTGTCAACTTTTCTGCCGCACTTGAGTGGCAGAAGCTCTTTCTGTGCGCATTTTAGATAAACATCCAGAGCCTTTAACGGCTCAGATGCAAAGTGTTTATGGCTAGACATTCGTCCTGAATGTCTAGCCTCGGCCATGAATCCACTTTTAAGCTCAGGATAATATTCAGGCCGAGTTGGAGAATACTCCATAAGTTCCCTCTAATGAGGAGAGTCACTGGAATGAAGCCCACTAGGTCCCGCAACGGAGGCTTTTCCCTTTATTTCCTTTACCGTCTGAAATACATTAGGATTCTGGGCCACATAGCGGATGGCTCGCAAGTGTTCCACATAGGTGAAGGCAGCAGCAGGGGTTGAAGATTCTGCTGATCTTGGAGAACCCTGTTTTGGTTGTGGTTGAGAAGACCTCCGATGTCTCCTGGGGGTCATAGGTCGCTTGGACCCTTCCCTATCGTTTTTATCCATCCACCTATCGAGGGATTTGTAGGTTGGTTACCCGGAAAGTCCTTGGAAGACTGTTTTTAAGGGATACGGAGGTTCAGGCCCTCCTTCTAGCGCCAAATGATGAAGCCGGATCTTCAACAGGTGGATTAGGGATGATCCTTGTGACATGTCGTTAGCTCTCCATTTGGATCCGTCAATGGAGCCTGAGAAGGAAAGGAAACGTTAGAAGCCCAGGGTCACTGTCTAGGAAAACCCTCCGACGCTCAAGTCAGTTATGGGTATTTTTGTATGCAGTTTATACTGGAATAAAGGTTTAGAATAAATCTGTAAGAAGCTCTCACTGCGAATGTAGTTATTTAGATGTCCGCTGAGATGCCATTTTGAAGATCTCCCGCTTAGAGTTAAAAAGGCTCCAAAATATGGAGTTCTTTCCTTAGAGAAGAAGACTTCGAAAGTTCCGTTGGGCTCCCCCCCTCTTTCGTCTGGTAAGAGGCCTTTTATGCACAAAATTGGTGAATTCAATCCCTCCGCCCGATGATGGGACTATTGCGTGAATAGGAGGTCTAATTTGTCTGCTGTAGGCGTGCAGTGTGATTAGACAGTTGCATAGGCAATAGGCTGCGCCAGAAGCTGAGTCTATGATATGGAGGCGGCCAGTAATAATGATTATGTACTTAGCCAAGCGATGATTGACACCTGGAAAGCGTTTACAGAATTGTCTTGGTGGGTCCCTAACGGCATTTGATAAATATCTTGTCCGAAATAGCCAAATTGATGAAGCCGAGGCTAGGGCTTAGGGCAATCAAAAAGCTGAGGCCGAGACAGTTCTGAGGCCGAGCAGAACTGGATTCCTTGTGAAGTTATGCATTGTTGATTTGATATTTGAATATATCTAAGATCATCCAGAAAGGGTTGCCTTGGTTAACCAGTACATCGCTGAGCCGAGGTGCCACTAGAGTTCCGCTAGGAATATGGCGAGCTAAATTGCTCTGTGTGGGTTGGTCAAGAGTAGTTAAATTTGCCGAGCCGAGCTGACTAAGAAATACTTGGACATGCCTTAGTTATTTTAGATGACTTGCCCCGAATGTTGATAATGGAGGCCGAGGCTGGTGTCTTTTGGCCGAGATTGACTTAGTCAAGTAGCTGAGTCTGAACTATGTTGACTGTTTGACTGACTGGAAATTTTTATCTTATCTGAGCGGGTAAATTTTATCTCATCACACAAGGATAACTGAAAGAAGACAGCCATCTTGTTTCTTCTTTGATTTTTGGTAACAATACTAATAAATTAACTTCTCCTTCGGGGATGGGCAATGACACAAATGAGGATACCCATCCCCTAAGTAAAGATCAAGATGACCAGGAAGAAAAGAATGAAAAACTACACCTTTCCGAGGTTGATTCCCTGAACAACAACTGTCCTCCAAGGACACTTCCAAGAAGAAGAGGAAATTCTAATTATAAACCTTCTAAGGCCTATTAAGGCCGTCTCCAATAGGTCCACCAAAACACTAATTTGGTGCAAAAAAACCTCTCCAACCAAGTACCAAAATGAACACCTCATTGCACAAAATCACTATTCATCGGCTACATCACCATTTTAATTACCTTAAGAAAGTCTTAATTTCGTTAATTTTAATTTTAATTTTAATTTTGTTAATTTTGTTACAAGAAAAAAGAATTTCGTTAATTTCGTTATAAGAATTTTAATTTCGTTAATTTCGTTATAGGAAAAAATTGTATAACAAAAAATTGAAAACAAAATAAGATTCATAACTAATAATTTAGAACAAAGTTACATTATAAAATTTATATGAATGTTAAATTTGTGTTAAATTATTTATAATAATGAATTCAAAAATAGAATGATAGAAGAATATTTAAGGAATATTCTTATTTGATGTTGGATTTGATGTTTATGATTGTAGTATTTTTACTCTTCTTTGCACCAAATAGGTGATTTGGTGCAAAATTTGGTGTTTTGGATTGGAGATAACCTAAGGTAAAAGGCAATTTAGCATGCTAAGCACATCATCTAGACATGATACCGCAACATTCATAAGGAAGCAACACCTTACATGTCATAATAAGGACATGTATGGCATTAATGTTTTTAATGGCACCACTGGCCTCATTAAACATGTTGGGGGAAAACCCAGCTCAACAACCTTGGCAATAATGGAATGCCTCAGCAGAGTTCATGGCTATGACTTAGAGGAATAATTCTAGATTATTCGTGTCCATAGCTCATAGGAACTCTAGTCCATTCAAATAATAGTGACAACAATGGTCTCAACAATAACAAAGAACACTAGTTTAGGGACATAGAGATCCATACTTTGTGAGGGGAAAATCTCTCCTTCCTTAAGAAGCAGAAGGGGCCTCATCCTTTGAAGAACTTCCCTTCCTTTCCTTTGAGCTAGCTGAGGGCCTCTCCCTAACTGCACTTTGAGACCTTTATGTCCCCTTAATATCTTCCGGCCTGCTCATCACTTGTCAATTCTGTTTGATATTCTGGCCATCATTTGTGTTAGGTTCTCCAACGTAACGGGCTGATTGGTCATTTCCAAAGTGTTAGATGTGAAAGTTCTATTTTCAGGAGTGTTCTCCATACCTTTCGAGTTCAACTGAAATAAGTCACATTGCTCGGGTCGTTTTTCCATTCTTGAACATGCACAAACTCAGTTTGGGAGAATCAAGCTCAAAAATTCCATCCAAAAGACACGACTTCAAGGGTGTACTCTGTTCTTGAGGAATCGCCCAAGTTTCTCGGAAGGGGAACGTTAAAACAAAAGTAATAGAATGTAACTTGCGTGCCAAACTCAGATGAATTCAATGATGAAGTCAAACGAGCTAAAATGCATGAAGAAAAAATGCGGCGGGATGGAGAGGAAGGAAGCACGACCGTGGTGTCTCGCATAACCTTATTATCAGCCTATTTTGCTTGTAAATTTTGATAATTCTATTTAGGAACGTTTTTGAGTGTTTCTAGAAGGTTTTAAAATATCAAAACCATCTGTTAAGTGATTAGAAGTTAGACTTTCTAATTAAGGAAAAAGGTCTACATTTTAGGGATTTTACAAAATGACCCCATGTTGGTTTTTTGGTTATATCACTCATGTCTGACGTCATATTAAGGTGATTCAAATTGCTATGAGATATTACGTCATAATCTATAACTTTCAAGCCGACCGCATTAGTAAATTTGGCTTCTAGAAGACCAAGAAAGTGTGTGCGAAGCCAGGCAAATTCCAAGAAGTTAAGTTTAGTTAAAATTCGTGTATTTTCTTTTGTAACTCAAGCTTTTCTTTAGATTTTCTCTATTTAAACCCTAGGTAGCCATCCACTTTGCAGAGAATTGAATTAAAACATTATACTTCGTCCCCAAGGCAGATTTGCAAGTCTTTAACATGTGTTTTAATCTTCGATCAAAGTTAGAATTCATATCAACGTATTAAGCATATATTGTGGAGAATTTGAATCCTACACGTTGAAGACACGCCCGAGGGGTGATTGCTGTTCTTGGATGGCTTACAATCTTCAATTTGGATGGTCTTGCTCATCCCAAATCAAATTACACATGGCTCAAGGTTGAAATTTCTGTTCTTGATAACCCTACAAGGCAATCTTGAGGAGGAGACGTTTAGAATAAGAAAAGATCGAATCTTTACACGAAACCACGAATCAATTTATTATCAGAGCGAAGGTTCCCTTGTTCTACATCTTTATTACACTCATTCATAGCCTGCTTTACCATATATTGCCTGCGTCACACAAAAAAAGTCCGCACATACACTAGCCACATATTATCATCAAATAAACCCTAAATTCGTCCATGCCTTAATTCTTGATTATTGTCCTAAATCTTCAATTACCCTGCTGTTTCATGCATCTTTAAGTGCATATTTTGAGTTGAGTTTGCTGAATCCATTAAAATCCATTCAGCTTATTGTAATGTCGGAAAGAAATTTAAAAAAACCCCTAAATACACCGAATTAGGTTTGCACCTAAAGCGATTATCTTTTGTATTTTCTTGACTAATCCTGGAAAAATTCTGCATATCCATTGTTTATAGTTACTGTTCTTGAGACTAGGATTGCATCTAGTGGTGTTATTCGGCCTACTATAAAGCTTGCTACCTTTTCCAAACTACCACCGTGTTTGACTTAATTTTTGTCGCAATAGAAGCTCTTAGATAATCTTGGTTTGTTGTCATTGAAACTTTTGATAAAACAAAATGAAAAAGATGAGTGTCAGTACTAAGAATATAGTGGGTCTGTTCGTACTGGAATCTCAAAACAGATCGTTAATAAGCACAACAGCACAACCAAATGATCATAATACCACTTGCGCATTGTACCATAGAAAATATTGTATAGATGATACTTTGCTATGACACAATAGACTGGCTCATGCCAATTTTGTATACTTCAAAGGATTAATACCAAAATGGTTTAGTTCGGTTGACCTTAAAGGTATTACGTGTGAAACTTGTGAGTTAGCTAAACACACAAAACAGATTTACCCTGCTAAAATGTACAAGTTATCTATGCCATTTAACTTTATTCTTTCTAACATATAGGAAGCATCTAGAGTAACTAATATCAATGGTGCAATACGGTTTACGATCTTTGTAGATGATCACACTAAGGTCACATGGGTCTATCAGCTTAAGAGTAAAAGCAATATCAGACAAATATTTATGGGATACTATACATTTATTAAACATCATTTCGACTGCACAACACTTGATCACTTGAAATAGAAGCGTATGATTCGGACACGTTAATTCTGTATAGCTCATTAAAGCAATAAAGTCAGATAATGAGACAGAATACTTAGATAGTACAATCCAAAAATTTATGCATGAAGACAGTACATACCATTGGACTTCTTGAACCCATACCCCACAGTAGATTCGTGTCATTGAGAGAAAGAATAGACATCTGCTTGAAGTAACTAGAACCAGTATGTTTGCAATGAATGTACCTAAACACTAACAGGGAAAAGCATTGCGAACAGCCACATATTTATTAAATATAATATCATCCAGAACTTTATCGTTTAAACCCCGAGAGAAATGCTTCTCAGCCACTTCCCATACAATAAACTACTCTCGGAGTTAATGTTTACACTGTTCGGATGTGCAGCATATATACACATTCAGCCCAATCTGAAGGGAACATCAGATCCTAGATCAGTTAAATGTGTTTTCCTAGGATACTCTAGGTCACAAGAAGGCTATAAGTGTTATTGTCCTAATAAGAGTAAGATGTTTGTCACACTCGATGTTACATTTGACGAACAACATGCCTTTTACAACTCCTCAGCTAAACAGAAGACTTAAAGCATATTGAATATTGGAATATGATAGATATTATAGAGAAAACTTAGCCAAGCTCGTTATCGCAAGATTAGCCAAGCTCAACAACTCAACGAGCATAACACTGCATCTCTGCAACTTGATACCGCTCGACATGACAAATATTCAGCTCATAACTATTATTCCTATGACCTCTGAGGATCAAGAAACCCTTGAAATGGATGGACTACTTAATAAACCTGAATACACGCAGCCCACGTCGTAAGGAGAATGTTCATTAAAGGAAACTCAAGCTGAATATGAAAACGCACTGCAAATAGAGGATAGACCATAGCATTAAGGAAAGGAACAAGAGACTACACTAAAAATCTTGTTTGTACCAAATATCATATAGAGGACTTTGTATCTTAGCGCTACAAACACTTACCACATGACCCTTTTAGTACAAAAAAACAAGTAGGTGCGTAATGTGATTATGTGTTTTTAGGCTTGGAAGATTTAGCTATCTTCATAGTTTTAGAAATCTTGTTGACATTTCTAAGCACTTCTTTCGGAAGTATAAATTTAGGCTTAGGTGAATCACGTTAGGATACCTCTTTTATCTTAGACAACTTTATCTTGATTGAAGTAGTAGAAGTTTTAAATCATAAGTTGGATTTTCTATTGACTACTTTTTATTTACCAAGAGGTTTCTCATGGATAAATTTTTTGGCCGAGAGCCTGTTTGCAAGTTTTAATTGTGTTTTTGGTCATTTTTTATTGACGTTAGATTTTATATCAACGTCTTGAGAAAATGTTATGGGAAAATCGAATCTTTCAAATTTGAAGATCTGTCCTAATGGTGAAAAAACAATTTTGGATCCTGGAAAAGCTGCAAGGTGAGAGGATCTTGCTCATTCCAAATCAAATAGCACACGGCTAAGAGTGGATAATTCCGTTCTTGAAAACTAAACAAGATTATTCAAGGAGGAAAAATTAGAACAAAGGAAAATATCTTTCTTGCGCGCTCCAATCATGCATCAATGTACAATAACTGACAACTTGACTATAAAAAGCTTTTGACCAACTGTATGTTTGATTAGAATTTTAATCAGATGTTGATCCAAGTGAATTAGATTTTCAAGTCCTTCATTCACCCCCTGAAATCACGTTTTATAGAAAAACAAAAAAGATTTTTCTTTCCATCTTCTAATTCTAATTAGTTCCATGGTCTATGTTTGGAAATCTGAATGCACCGAGTTGACCAGTGCATGATAGAGCACATATTAACGGTACAATTTTCAAAAGTTTCCCTTTTTATGGATGTCTTTAGGGCAAATTTTTTCCCATCACAATCGATTAGGACGGAAGAAAGGATTTTCAAATATTAATAGAATAATGACAACCGGCAAGTTTTTTCAAATTTTCTGATAGAATAATGATAACCGATTATAAGAGAAAAGCATATATGATTCTTAAATCAATTTGTTCTCATATATATATATATGTATGTATATATATATATATATATATGTATGTATGTATATATATATATATATGTATGTATGTATGTATGCGCGCGCCTTTTGAATGTTTCACTTAACTATTAACATGATGTTCGTTTCTTTTCTTTTTTTTTTCTCAAGGGCGGATAGTATAGACCAACTTTTTTCTATGTATAATACTTTCTATTTGGAATTTGTTATACGTAACTATTCAATTCCATTGATTAGCAAAGTGTTCCCAGATGTGCCAATTTCGACTTGTGTTGTGTAGGGAGGATACGCCGATTTAATGGTCTGGGCCAAAAGATGGGTGACAAAACCAATTCGCATCATACGTGTAATTGAGAAAATTTATGTCTCAGAATGATCAGTGATGAGGCCGAGATCCTCACCAGATGGATCAGAGATGATCCTTGTGGTTTGTCATTTGCTCTCCGTCTAAATTCGTCAATGGAACCTGAGAAGGAAGAGAAACGTTAGAGGCCCAGGACGCTGCCTTGGGATAACCCTCCGACGCTCAAGTCAGTTATGGGTGTTTTAAAAGGCAGTTTATGCTGGAATATAGGTTTAGAATGTACCTATCAGATGTTCTCAGTAAGAATAGATCTGTTTTGGGTCTCGGCTGAGATGCCGTTTTGAAGATGGAGTTCTTTCCTTAGAGAAGAAGGTTCCGAAAGTTGTAGTTGAAGTTGGGTTCAAGAATTGGCCCTCTCCCTTTCCTTTAGAAAGGGGTAATTTATAGATAAAGTTGATGAGGTCTGTCCCTCCACGATGGGATGATTGCATGTCTGAGATGGCTATCTTGTCCTCTCAGGTGCGCAGTCTGATGGGACAAGTGCATGTGACTGCAGCTGTGTCAGTGGCTGACTCTATGATATGTAGGTCGGCCAACAATGATGTCTTTGTACTTAGCCAAGCGATGATTGACACCTGGAAAGTACTCTGCAGAGTTGTCTTGGTGGGTCCCAGACGGCAGTTGATAATATCTTCTTTGATCTTATCTGAGATACTCTGAGCAACAGCGTTTATGAGAGCAAGGCCGAGGCTAGAGCTTGGTGCTAATATGAAGCTGAGGCCGAAGTTGTTCCGAGGCTGAGCTGAATATGCTTCCTTTAGAAGTGCACTGTTGATTCCTTTTATTTGTTGAGGTTGACTATAAGCGGTTGCTTTGACTAAAGCATTGCCAAGCCGAGGTGCATTATGTCAAATTGTCCTTATAAGACTGAATTTCTGACCATTCTTGGTCATATTGAACAAGTGCCGACCTAACTCAGGTATGCGGCCGAGCTGACAAAGGGTTATAATTGAATCTGCCTTAACCACTTTAATAGATTTGCCATAGCTAAAGATAGTAGTGGCCGAGACTAAGACCTTCTAGCCGAGGATGACCAATCAAGTAGCTGACCCTGAACTACGTTGACTGTTTGACTGACTGATAACTTTTGTCTTTTATGAGAAGATCAGATTTTGGCTCATCACTTTGCCCCCAGATTAGTCTGTCTGAGCTGAGCAGGATGGGCAGGCTAAGCGATTTAGAGCTTTCAATGTGATGTCCTGTCAAGTAGTGACGTGTTTGCCTCTGATTAGGCAATAGTGTGCTTTAATGTTTGCGTAAATTACGAAGCGTCAGATGCCTTTTCACTTTCTGCCGTTGGAGATACCGAGGATGGTATTTATGAGGTGACTCTTGAGATGGATTGTTGTGGACTATAAGTAGAGAAGGTTCAGCAGAGTTTCATTTCTCCTCCTCTTATATTCCCTATCTCTCTGGCATCCTGACCTGTATTTTCCACCGGTCTTCCTTCTCCGGCATCCTTCCTCTTTCTTCACAGCTTTCTTTATCCCTTATAAGTCTTCTTCCATATTCTCATCATGTCTGTTGCCTCTGATTCCCAGAATATGTCTGAGGGGGCCTCTTATGTCGGTGGCGACGAAGGAAGTTTTAGTTCGCCATCATCGGAAAGGACAGTCGCCACTGACGACCGTGCTTTGGCCAGACTGCGTAATGCTTCTGGTGGCCCTACCGGACCCAGTAAGCGTGCTCAGCCTAGCAGAGCCATTACTGTAATTGAATTCTCGTCGGAACAGGCAGAAACTATTCCTACTCCGGCAACTGCTATTCCTGCAACTATGTCGAGAACCTCGGCCCTGCAGACGTGGGTAATTTACCGAGGTTCCCCTTCGGCTGAAGTACAAGAGGCTTTTTATACCTTATACGTGGCTGACCTGTCCAGGATATGTGATACATACGAAATTAATCTTGATCAGTTTAATCCACTTCTGCCTCAATCTGGTCAGACAGCCTATGATCCCCCAATGGGTTATGAGGCTGTCTATGAAGAGTACTTCAAGTCTGGGTTCAGTCTTCCAATCCCTGTTTCTCTATTTCGGATCCTTCAATCTTATAATCTCAGGCTTCCCTAAATAAAGCCCACTAGTTTGAAAACCATTCTGTGTTTTTTCCTTTTTCTGAGAATTTCTGAAATCTCATTCGATCATAGAGATTTCAGAGGTCTATTCTCTTGTAGGTCTTCTGATAGTTGGTATTATTTTAGCAAACGAGCTCCAACTAGTGAGTTTAATCTTCCTATCGTCATTCCCACATTTAGCAAAGATCTGGAAGGGTAGTTTTTTCTTTATTAGGAAGTTAGGATTGCCCAAGTTGGATATCTGAAAGTCTGGTAAGGCGGATAACATGAAGCCGAGCCCGTAATATTGTGACGAGGCAACCAGATTGCATTCTCTGTCTGTGGTCATAGACTGGCACGGAGTGGATGGATCAATATTGAACGCGGCTGACCTGGGCTCTTTAGCCTCGGGTGCCCACTTTAAGCCTCTTTCCCCAGACAACTTGGAAATAGTCAGGGGTATGTGTTTGCATTTCTTGTAATAAAAAACTTGCAGCCAAACTTGCTGAGATAGCCGCACGTAAGAAGTCAAAAAAACCTACGCCAAAGACTGGGGTCGACGTATCCCCTGCACCAGCATTACCCCCCCAACGAAGACATAGTTATGGCTGATATGACTGAACCGGTGCCAGCTGAGGCTGCGGTGAATCAACTGATTTTAGTTGCATCCCTATCTGTAGATCCAGGTATTCCATACTTTGCCTTTTTTCAGCTTAACGGATAACTGATCCCCTAAAATTTTATTATAGATCTGCCAATTGCAGTGGCAGAGGAAGGAGTTGAGACGTCTTCGTGTGACTAGGCTCAGGCTGATCCTAAGCAAGTTCAGATTCGTGGCTGACTCTATGATATGTAGGTCGGCGAACAATGATGTCTTTGTACTTAGCCAAGCGATGATTGACACCTGGAAAGTACTCTGTAGAGTTGTCTTGGTGGGTCCCAGACGGCAGTTGATAATATCTTCTTTGTCTTGGTGAGAGCAAGGCCGAGGAAAGGGCTCGGTGCTAATATGAAGCTGATGTCGAAGTTGTTCCGAGGCCGAGCTGAATATGCTTCCTTTAGAAGTGCAGTGTTGATTCCTTTTATTTGCTGAGGTTGACTATAAGCGGTTGCTTTGGCTATAGCATTGCCGAGCCGAGGTGCAGTATGTCAAACTGTCCTTATAAGACTGAATTTCTAACCATTCTCGTTCATATTGAACAAGTGCCGACCTGACTCAGGCATGCGGCCGAGCTGACCAAGGGTTATAATTGAATCTGCCTTAGCCACTTTAATAGATTTGCCATAGCTAAAGATAGTAGTGGCCGAGACTAAGACCTTCTAGCCGAGGCTGACCAGTCAAGTAGCTGACCCTGAAATACGTTGACTGTTTGACTGATTGATAACTTTTGTCTTTTATGAGCAGATCAGATTTTGGCTCATCAATCAGATTGACTAATATTAACATGCAAAACAAGCAAATGTTAGAGGTTCTTAAAAAAAAAAATTGGATGTTTAAGTTAAGTTATAAAATCTCTGAGTTAAAAGTTAAATATATGAAATCTTGTTTCAAGATATTCAGTTAGAAAAATAGAAAAACTGTACATTATTTCGATGTCTTATTTTGAGGCATATTTATCCTATATATACTTCCTATTGCATGCGTATAAGACAAACGTCCAAGCACTTTTCTTATGTTCTAAAACAATGATCGGATGGGATCCTGCAAAGCCAAATGTGAGGTAAAAAATGAGGCTGCGAATCTAGTGGCGTCGCGTGTCCTATCTTGTTTATTTAAAAAAAAAATTTATAGATGACCATCTATAAAAAGTTGTGACACGTGGCGTCATCGGATTCGCGGCCTCATTTTTAACCTCATATTTGGCCTTGCAGGATCCCATCCGAACAACGATATAGTCTCTGAATATGTCACTCCAATTTGATATGACGTGACTTCACTAGAAATCGGATCCTTTCTAGGTCTGAAATCAGCAGAGCTAACTTAATAATTGACATTGCTTAAACACAGGGGATAGGATCCCCTCACCGCAAACGGAGTGCGGTGACGCATGATCGCGCGACACATAGCAGCAATGGGGGGTGATGAGGCTAGATGAGGGTTATCCGTATCTAGCCTCACCACCCCCTTTGCTGTCACGTGTCGCGTGGTCACAAAGGAGGTGAAGAAAGTGGGGTTAAGAGATCCCAATCCTAAACAGAGCCTCACTTTTGCAGCGTTAACGCACAACCTTCAGACATGAGCTTCTTCAAATTCAACACTTCATATTTGAAATTAATATGAAATTTACACGTGTCCTCTTTTTTCCTTTTGATACTTTGTTGACAAAAGGTTGAATCCCAATCCAAAAGGTCCCATTGTCCCATTTTCAAAGAGCTGCATGGAGGATGTAATTCAGGATTCCAGAGACTTCCTAGATTGGGTGAGATTTTACACAGTTACCCACATAAGGTGCCCCACAAACGAAGCCTTTGGCCTGACAGCAGAGAAACACCCATACTGTGTGCTTTCCTGGATTCAAACTCATGACCTCTTATAGACAATTCCTAATCCGAATAGCAAGTAGACTATGCTATGGGGCTTCTTTTGATACTTTGCCAATGGGTAAGCTACTGAAGACTACGGGTTCTGCAGGTGTGCGATGCTGATCGAACATCCAACTGAGTTTTATAAGCTCGAGGTCCAGCCTCGACCGATTGATGTGAGAGCCTCGAGTGTTTGTGATGAAAATCTCATTGAGATTGACATGACCTTCCCGTCATCTGAACTTGTCACTTTAAGATTGTCTTGTCCTAATGCAAAAGCTTGAGCAGGTTTCAGAAGATGCGCAAAGTTAGTTAGATGTTAGGCTAAAATCGAACAAAATCATTTTGTTTTGTTTACCAAAAATGGATTCAACATCTACTGTTAGACGTGATTTTATCTGGAACATAGAACAGGGTGACGTAAACTATAACATGTTCTATTTCGTGATACATAATACAAACGCATAATAATAGCTCACATATAGATGAAGCCGGATAGGTCTGGCTGAAGTTATTTGGAGCGCCTTTCTGTTGGGAGCTGAGGCTGAGGCTCGATGCCGAGGTGAATCCCTTGGAGTATGTCCTTAGATAAAAAGCGGGTGCTTTGTGGGACGGTTCCTTGCCGAGCTGAAGTGATACATGGCCGAGCAGAGGTGAACTTTTGCCGAACTGCAGAAGTTAAGTCCTTTGCACATTATTATGCTGTTGACTGTTGTTGACTAACAGAAAATTGTTTTTGGTCTATCATTTGCCCCCAGATTTTGTGTGGCCGAGCTGAACTGAGAGGGGCGGACAAATCTATCCTGATGAAGCGATGACACATCAACCATTAATTGAGCAGCTGTCATCATAATTGTACTGTTATCTTCTTTTAATGTCAGCGCCCATTCCCAATCTCTTCGTAATGCCATCCTGCCGATTGCGATAACCGAAAAAAGGGGGGAAACAACGAACCGTCACCTCTTTTGAATTTTCAACTGAAAAGTTGCAAATTTTCACTTTTCTTCCTTTAAATAGAAGTTCCTGCCCCCATTTTCTTATTCTTCTTCCTCTACTCTGTCCACGTTGTTCTGCTTCTCTTCTTCGCTCTCAGCCTTACTTCAGCCTAACACCCGTGTCCTGTCAGCTCTGCTTTCCAAATCTCTGTAAGCTTTTCTTCCTTATATATGGCTTTTGTTATTCCATCTTCTTCTGATTCCCAGAATAGATCAGCTTATTCTTACCCCGCTGATCTGGAGGGTGACCAGGAGGTTCAATCTCGCCATGAAAGGTCAGATTCTAGTGAGGACAACCGCCCTCTGAGGAGGTTGCGCCGCACTGGTGAACCTTCTTCGGTTACCCCAGAATCCATGGTGCCCTAAACGTTCGTTGACAGAGGTGCACCATCTCCAACGATGTAGAGCTCAGTGTGCACCTTGAAAGCCACTAAACTTTCCCAATTATGTCAATACTATAATGTTGATAGGCGCACTTTTGCCCCCATTCTTCCTCTGCCACATCAAATTGCCTATGAACCTCCCGTAGGATATGAAGCAGTCTATGAGGAGTATTTTAAATCTGGTTTTAGTCTTCCCATTCCAGCACCCTTATTCCATATCCTAGATTTTTACAACCTTAGGCTTCCCCAAATAATGCCTAATGGCCTAAAGGTTATTCTCATTTACCTGCTCTACCTGAGAGCTGCTGAGAAAGTATTTTTCCTTGCTGTTTTTAGGGGAATGTTTGTGTGCAAGCACAAAGAGAGTTGGTATTATTTTAACAGAATATACCCAAATAGAGAAATCAACCATGCCATAAACATTCCCTCTTTTACTAAGAATTGGAAGAGTCAGCGCAAATAACAGGAGGACAAGCGAGAAATCTTGCGGTGAAGCCTCCAAATTGTTAAATTTGCCCATGGCCGTGGATTGGAAAAAGGTGGATAGGCCGGTTGTTAGGGCTGCCGACCTGGAACATTTGTGGCCAGAACATAATTTTCGGCCCCTCATCCCAGCATCTTTGAAATAGTTCAGGGTATGTAGTAACTTTTTGAGCGTCTCTAATTTGTTCTAATGTTGTCTTCGCATTCTTATCAATTTGTTTGTTGAATCCTACAGGAGTTATGGTGTCTGAAATCATTGCAAAGCTCAAAAAGACGGTCCCTAAAAAGAGGAAGAGGACTGAAGGGTAGCCTTCTTCTTCAGGGCAGGCTTCTGCCAGAGCTTCCTCCGAGATGTAAGTGATTCCTGCTGAACTGGCCTCAGCCGAGGCTGAAGTTCCGGGTAAAACTCTTTCCTTATGTTGGTTTGAACATACCTTGTTTCCATTTAATCAATTGACCTTTGTTTTTTCTGCAGTTGGAACTTCCATTGATTTCATCCGAGCTGCAACTCAAGTTCCTGCCGAGTTGCAGCTCAGCCAGCCGATGGAATTGGGGGATCTGATGCCCTTATCCTAGCTCTTCCCCCTCCGGTTGCCGAAGAAGTTGTGCCTCAATCAGGGCTCGCTTCTTCCGAGGCTATTTCCCCTGCTGAATTTATAGGAGAAACTTCAAGGGGAAGAAATGTACTGGAGGGAGAATCTTTCCAACGAGATCGCCGAGGTAAGAGAACAATGGAGTTCTCTTTCTCTGATACTGCTATAAATCCTAGCATAGCTAGAAAAGTAACTGAGATTTCAGTGCTGCCCAAAGATTGGCAACTTTTTGGCAGTCTAGACTGGGACACTACCATGAATTCGTTTGCGAGCAACATGTCCATGGTAAGACTTTCCGATGATCTCCATCTTTTTCAGCTTGATCACTTATATACTTCTTTCTGATATATCTGATTTCTGCAGTATCGGGTTCAAGAATATAATATACTCAAACGTGCTGAAGAGTTCCGCGCAAAATTTGTCCAAGTTTCTGAGATCAATGTCAATCTGAGAAACGCTTATGACGGGTTGGCAGAGGTGGCAAGGCCCAGCAATGCAAGGTTGGAACAGCTTGAAGCACAAGTCAACAGTCTGAAGTCTGAGGTGTGTAACCTCTCTGAAGAAAATTCCAGGCTTCGTGGAGAAAAAGAAGATTCGGATACCAAGTTGTCCACTGTCAATTCCCAAGTGGACGAGCTGAAGGAAGTGGTGGCCAACATTGAGTTGGTGTCATACAAGACCCAGGCTGAACTGGAATTTTACCAGAAAGAGCTCAACACTTGTGAGCAAGAGCTGTCCAATAGCAAAAACCAACTGGAAGAAGAGCGCAAGAGCAGAGCAGAGCTGAACCAGCAATTTGAGCTTCAGACTGAGGAGATCAAGAAGGCTACAGTTGCTGAGTTCAGACAATCTGAGTATTTCACAGATAATTTCTTGAAGATGCAAGGCTCAGCATTAGCTATTGGACAGAATTGGGCAATAGATACCTGCTCTGAAATTTACCCATCTTTGGACAAGAATCATCCCCAAATCCCTGACCTCTACAACCCCGAAGCTGAAAACCTGTTTAAGAACCAACTGGCGCTGTTCAAGAGTGGGGCTGATCTCAGGGATATGGAAGAAGATGATTAGAATAGGACTCCATCCTTTTTTGTAGTTCTGTAGTTGTAATAATCATTTTCCATAAATGAAAATAAACTTTTGTCCCACTTGTGCTCTTCAGCTTTACTTGCTATTATTTTCATAATTTCTACAAGTGTTTGACTTCTGCCTTTAACTTTGGCTCTTCCAAAGATCTTTGTATTGCTTTCTGGTCCAGTCTTGCTATCCTTTCATAATGTGTTGAAGTATCAGACTTCGGCTTCGTCCTTTGGCTCTGCCAATGGTTTTGTGCTGCTTGTTTAAGTTGCAGCTTTGCTGAGCTTTATCTTTGCAATTATTGAAACAAACTCCAAATAAAGTAAACATGTTACTTTACTTTGATTAAAATGAAGAGATAACATGTTGGCATTGCCATAAACACTCTTTTATTCAACTTCAGCACTGCTGGTAATTATACAAACGTTTTACATTTTTTCTAGTCCTGCTAGTAGTTGGTAATTGTGAATCCTGTTCACGAAAATTTGTCTCTTGATGGGCATCTGCCTTAGGCCTGCTGAGGTCTTGTTAAGTCGAGTCCTGCTCGGCCATCTCAGTCCTGCTGAGGTGAAATACTTGGAAGCTTGTTCCGATAAGTGTCGAGTCCTGCTCAACCCACTCAGACCTGCTGAGGGGGGTTATTTGTAGGGAAACCTATCCCTAGTTCTGAGTCAAACTCAACCGACTTAGTCCTGCTGAGGTGGGTTACTTGTTGGGAAACCTGTCCCAAGTTCTGAGTCATGCTCAGCCCACTCAGTCCTGCTGAGGTGGGTTACTTGTTGGGAAACCTGTCCCAAGTTCTGAGTCCTGCTCAGCCCACTCAGTCCTGCTGAGGTGGGTTGTTGGGAAACCTGTCCCAAGTTCTGAGTCCTGCTCAGCCCACGCAGTCCTGCTGTGGTGGGTTACTTGTTGGGAAACCTGTCCCAAGTTTTGGGTCCTGCCCAGCTAACTCCGTGCTTCTGAGGTGAAACACTTCACTGATGCAGAAGTCTTAAATATGTAGAATGCCAAGTCCTTGGTAAAGTTCTACCTTCCAAGGTTTGTATCTTGTAAGCTCCAGCTAATCGCACCTTGACTATTCGATAAGGGCCTTCCCATTTAGGGTTAAAAGTCCCTGTTGGTGCTGCATGACTCGCTTCGTTGTTGCGCAATACCAAATCTCCCACTTGATATGATCTTGGCCGTACTCGAGAATTGTAGTACTGAGCAATTAAATTTTTATACTGAGCCATGCGAACATGAGCCTGCTCCCTTTTCTCCACCACCTCATCCAAATTCAACCGCAACACTTGGTCATTGGTCTCAGCAGAATAATGAGTTGTCCGAGTAGAGCTGGAACCAATTTCGGCTGGGATGACTGCCTCAGTTCCATATACTAAGGAAAAAAGGTGTTTCCTTAGTGGAAGTGGAAGGAGTAGTTCGATAAGCCCATAATATACTTGGGAGCTCATCCATCCAGCTTGCCCTAGTCTTGTATAGGCGTTTCCTTAAGCCATCCTTGATTGTTCTGTTTGCCAATTTAACTTTCCCATTAGCTTGAGGGTGTGCTGCTGAAGTGAATCTTTGCTCAATTTTGAGTTCGGCACACCAGCTTTTGACGGGGTCATCAGCGAATTGTTTTCCATTGCTGAGATGAGGACTTGTGGAAGGCCGAAGCGGCATATAACGTTTTTCCACAAGAACTTCTTGATCTGATTTCCCATAATAGTGGCTAAGGGTTCTGCCTCCACCCATTTGGTGAAGTAATCGATGGCAACAACCAAAAATCTAACTGAACCAGGAGCTTGGGACAGAGGTCCAACAAGATCTATTCTCCATTATACGAAAGGTCAGGGACTTGCGACAGGAGTAAGTTCTTGACTTGGCAAATGTGACATTGGAGCATGGACTTGACATGCTTGGCATTTCTTAACCAGTTTCTCTGCATCATGGCGTAGAGTGGGCTAGTAATATCCAACAAGGTAGCATTTTCTTGCTAACGACTGCGCACCAGAATGATTTCCACAGATTCCTTGGTGCATCTCCCGAAGGATGTAGTCTCCTTCGACTTCAGTTACGCACTTCAACCAAGGCTGTGAAAATGACTTTTTATAAAGGTGGTCGTCAAAGAGAGTATACCTTGCTGCCTTGTATCGCAGACGCCGAGCTGCTCGTTTCTCCTCAGGCTAAGTTCTATGCTGCAAGAAGTCAACAATCTCATCCATCCAAGTGTTACGGTAATCAACTTGCAGCACTTCGTTGGAATCATAAGCACGGTGCTTTACTAGCTCCCCAACTTTCTTTTTCCCCAAAGTCGTTGAAGTGGATGAAGCTAGCCGAGATAAAACGTCAGCTCTCTTGTTGGCCGATCTGGGAATATGCTCAATGCTGAAGTGCTCAAACGTTTGGCCGAGCTACAGCACTTTAGCCAAATACTTTTTCATGTTTTCCTCTTTGGCTTCATAATCCCCGTTGATCTGGGAAACAATCAACTACGAATAACTTCAGGAAATGATTCGTTCTGCCCCCAACTTTCTTGCAAGGCCTAGTCCTGCTATGAGGGCCTCATATTCTGCCTCGTTGTTAGTTGATTCAAAGTTAAAACGCAAGGCATATTCAAATTCTTCCTTGTTGGGGTTGATGATTAGGAGTCCTTCTCCACAACCATCCTTGGAGGAAGACCCATCCACATATAAAGTCCAATCCGCCGCTGGCGTAACATCTTCCTCCACGGATATCCCTTCAGCCAAGAAGTCTGCTAATGCTTGGGCTTTGATAGAAGTTCTTGGTTTATATTGGATATCATACTCTGCAAGCTCCACAGACCATTTAGCAGCTCGGCCAGAAGTGTCTGGCCTTGACAAAATTTGTTTCAAAGGCTGGTCAGTGACCACTACAATTAGATGAGCTTGCAGGTAAGGCCTAAACTTTCTTGCAGCCACTATGAGTGCTAAGACTACCTTCTCAGCATTGGGATATCTCACTTCAGCCCATGTAAGATTTTACTTGCGAAATAGATGGGTCTCTGCACATTATCTTGCTCCCTGAGCAGAACTGCACTTACAGCTTCTTTAAACGTTGAGAGGTACACAGAGTTCTTCTCCGGGCAGAGGTGAAGTTAGCATCGGTACTTTGGCCAGATGGGACTTCAGCTCATCGAAGGCTTTTTGACATTGATCGTCCCACTGGAAAGCTGTATTCTTCTTTAAGATCTGGAAGAAAGGAAGAGATCTTTCGGCTGACTTGGATAGAAACCTGCTCAACGCGGCAATTCGGCCTGTTAACCTCTGCACTTCCTTCACATTCCTGGGAGGATGCATGTTTTGTAAAGCTTCAATTTTAGCAGGGTTTGCCTGCACCCCTTCCTTGGAAACCATATATCCTAAGAACTTTCCAGTGCGTACCCCAAACATGTACTTCTTCAGATTTAGTCTCATGTGTGAGTCTCTCAGCACAGTGAAGAGTTCTCTTAAGTTCTGAATATACTGATCAAGAGACATGCTCTTGATAAGCATATCATCAATGTAAACTTCCATTATCCGGCCAATTTGTTCACTGAACAAAGAGTTTACCAGACGTTGATAAGTGGCCCCAGCATTCTTCTACCCAAATGACATAGTTACATAACAATAAGTACCTGACTCTGTTATGAAGGCAGTTTTTCTCCTGATCTTCTAATGCCATGATGATATGTTGATAGCCTTTAAAGGCATCCAAAAAATTGAAAATCTCATATCCAAGTGTTCAATCCACTAACCTATCAATCTTCGGAAGTGGTTAACAATCTTTTGGACATACTTTGTTGAGGTCGGTGTAGTCTATACACATTCTCCAGGATTCATCCTGCTTGGGGACCACCACTGGGTTAGCCAACCAGATTGGATAAAGTACTTTGACAATAAATTTCGTAGCCAAGAGCTTCTTGACTTCCTCTTCAATGACTTTAATCCTTTCTGAAGCGAATTTCCGCTTCTTTTGCTTTATTGGCTTTGCCAAAGGATCAACGTTCAGTTTATGCTCGGCCAGATGTGAAGGGATCCCAGACATATCTTCGGCAGTCCATGCGAAGATGATTGCAAATTCTCTCAGCAGAACCTGCAGCTGAGCTAGCAGTTCGGACGGCATCCATGTCCCAATCTTTATGACATTTTCAGGTCGGCTTGGATCAAGGATGAAGTCCTGCACTGCATCATCTGATTGTAAGTGTTCTTCATCTGAAGGTATAAGTTCGTCAGGGCTGACTTGCTGAACTGCCTCATTCCCTTGGGTGGGAATAACATAGCAGCTTTGTGCCACTTGTGTATCACCTTGTATTGTTACCACTCTCTCTGGAGTGGAAAACTTCATGCTAATGTGCAGAGACGATACAATGACCTCCAATGCCACCAAGGCTTGCCGCCCCAAAATAATGTTGTATGCAGACATCTCCTTGATGACCACAAAGTCTATCCATAGACAACGGTAAGCAGGGGGTTTGCCAAAACTGCAACTGAGTGTGACCAGACCTACTGGCCAAACTGCAACTCTAGTAAAACCATATAATGATGAAGTGACGGGCCTCATCAAAGAATCAGGTAGGCCCATCTGCTGATATACCCGATAGTACATCACATTCATGGCGCTGCTGGTATCCAAATAAACACGTTGGACCTCCACAATTTTATCAGGAGCTAAGTGTATACACAGGTCTATTACTAAACCTGTGTTGTTGGAGTCCAGTGGAATGGGATCTTCTGGCCCGTAAGTTAACTCCTTGGCCATCTCAGCTCTCTTAGCTGGCGGACCAGATGAGGTTCCTGCAGAGCTAGACTCACCTCGGCCTGCGTAAGGTGGACCTCCAGAGATAGTGTAAATAATGGTATTGACTTGGGGCCGACCTGCAGCCCCATGCCTTCTTTGTTCCTCATCATCGTCCGTCCTGCGATGCCGAGGTGGGGACTCTGGTCGGCATTTGTCCTTCTGGGGGTTCTTGTGAAAATCCAACCGATTATGCAGGCATGAACATGGGTCATAAAATTGCTTTAAGTGACCCTGTTCTATGTGTTGTTTGATAGCCATAGCTAGTTGCCTGCAATCCTCTGTGTCATGCCCAATATCTCTGTGATATCGGCAATAGAGTTTTGGGTTTCCTTTTTTCCTAGGCCCATTCAGAGGCTCTGGATCAACCCTCAGACCGTCTTTCTCCATGACGGCTAAAATATGATCTTTTGAGACCAACAGGGGTAATCTCTCCTTACCACCTTTGCCTTTTCCACCTATGCGATCGAACGCACTGCGCCGATCACGGTCTTTTCCTTCACTGCGCCGATCCTCCTTTTTGAAACTGGATCGGCTTTCTTGCCGAGCTCCCTGCTCGGCTTCTTTCTTGAACCTGTTTGCCTCTTCACCCCGGGCAAACTGGTGAGCTTTCTCCAAGCATTCCCTCAAGGTTGTAGACCCCTCTTTGGCCAACTGAGAGAATAGGCGACCAGCTCGGAGGCCATTGATGAAGGCAGCGGCCTTAACGCCCTCATTTCGGTCACTGACCTGTAGTGACTCATCTGAGAAACGTTGCATATACTTCAAGACAGATTCATCTGGACCTTGCCTCAAGGTCATCAGATGTGATGAGTTTTTTACGAAAGGAGTACTGGACACAAACTGAGACTTGAATTTTTGCGCCCGCTGCTTGAAGGATCCCACCGACTTTGATGGGAGTTCCTGAAACCATCTCCTGGCCTTTCCTCGTAAATACATCGGGAAAGTCTTACAGCGCAGAGGATCTGGGACATTTTTTAAACTCATCGCAGTTTGGAACTAGAAGAGATGATCCGTTGGGTGTGTTGTCCCGTCATAAGTGTCCATCTTTGGCACTTTAAAGCTGTCTGGTGCCAAATACTCTGCAATATCCCAGGAAAAGGACTTTCCTAGACTGCTTGCACAAACTCTTGCCTGTGCTCTTCGTAGTAAGTTCTCGGCCTGCGATGAACTTCTTCCTCCTTGGGTACGCTCTTCAAAGACTTTGACCTCACGTTCAGATGCTGCCTGGTCAAAGTTTCTAACTCCACGGTTGGAGCTTTAAAGCTGCGTCTTCTGGCATCCGCCATAAAGCCTCTAGGGGGTTTAGACGATTGGCTCTGTGATACCTCTTTGGGAGGAAGAGGAGGATCTTCATCCATATCCTCTACCTCCGGTTGTTTGCCTTTGAGCTGCTGCACCACAGCCTCAAACACATCCATGTTCTCAGCGACATATCTTATCGCTTTGTCTCTATTCTCCCTTGAAATTTCCGGAGTAGGATTAGGCGGCTCAGGTGCCCGAGAATCCTGTTCTGGGATACCTGAGCGAGTAGTCATTCGTCGTGGCTGGTTGGATGACTCACCCAAACCGTCACGGCGACCTTTTGCCACAGATTGGTGTTGGTTGTTCTTGAGCTTAAAATTTTTACTGGGTTGAGGGACTTGCAGGGCCCTCCTTCTAGCACCAAATGATGAAGCCGGATCTTCACCAAGGATCAAGGATGATCCGAAATAAACACCATCAGTTGAATTGAGTGAAATAAATGGAATAGCTTCCTGGAAGACCTGCACAAGGAAGCAGAAATCAGAGGTCCCGGAGGTATGACCCCGGGTAAAACCCTCCGACGCTCAAGTCACTTTGGGCCATTCTCACTGAGATATGATGTTGTATATAGAGTTAGAAAAATCTCACAGTTCTTGACTGAGGAGAAATGTGTTATTTGCTCTAGGGGAGATGAAAATATTTCGATCCCCTTTCTTGGTGTCCATTGTCTTGCTTTTGTTACTTTCCCCTCGTCCTTGACCTCTGACAGTGGATGAGACCTTTGCTTGGGACAGTAAGGCTATTGACGTTGTAGTTCTTCAAATCTGACTAGTAGGTCGGCTGATGTGACTAGTAGGTCAGCTGATGTAACAGACGTGCAGGAACAATCTGATATATACTTATTCTTTACACCGCACCTCGGCCGGTTGGTCCCACAGTTGTACCGAACTCCCTAGCCGAAGTGCAAAGATAGGTCTGGCTGAAGTTATTTGGAGCGCCTCTTTCTATTGGGAGCTGAGGTGAATCCCTTGGAGTATATCCTTAGATAAAAAGCAGGTGCTTTGTGGGACGGTTCCTTGCCGAGCTGAAGTGATGCATGGCCGAGCAGAGGTGAACTTTTGCCGAACTGCAGAAGTTAAGTCCTTTGCACATTATTATGCCGTTGACTGTTGTTGACTAACAGAAAATTGTTTTTGGTCTATCAGTGTCAAATTGTTATTTTCTAAAATTTTATTTCTTGCAAGTCTAATTTAAAAAATAAAAGACAAAGTCACCTATTTATTCTGCCAAGGAATTGGCCAAGAGGCCCTAAAATAGAGCTAAGAATAGGCGGTCGTAAGGCAAAAAAATCTAACTTAAGTTTAAGACAAAAAAACCTTAAAATCCTTCATGAATATTTAAACAGAGTTTAATAGGTTTGGACTCAAATAAAAATAAGATTTTAAACCTCTTCTCAACTCAAATGGGGCTTCATACACAATGCCTGAAAAAAATAATACAAGTCTTGAAAAGCCCAAATGAATTACAAGGCGTATTACGCTCAATTATGCAAGTTAAGACCTGAAGGGCATCTTGGAAACTTTAGTCCAAACTACCCACTATTCCATGTTTTTTCAAAACTCTTCTTCAAGTGTCTTGGGCCTCTAAAACATGGATCCAAACGGTCTCCACAAACAGTCTTTCATGTATTAGACGTTTCGATCTCCACAAAACAGTCTTTCATGTATCAGACGTTTGGTGTAATGAGTTTGACTTGCATAGTGGATTCTAGGCCTGGTGTCTGTTTAAGTTTGACGACATCACTATAGACAACTATCACTGAATCTCAATTAAATTGGGTTTCTCTTCTTTGATGACAAAAAGTCCTAAACTTTAAGCCGTAAACCGTCTTTCTTGGCTAAAAAAGATTAATCGTTCTTGACGTTTAGCAGTTAAAGCATACTTATATATCATGTCACTATCTTTCATCTTTCCAATGTGTAAATTTTTGGTCTTTACATTACCATTTTAAATGGACGAACGAGCATTCTAATAGTTGAAGCAGAAACTTGTGACTGTACGTATTCTGCATTGTCAACTCCACAAGTAGCATATACGGATGCTTAGAGGTTGGGTTTGGGTTGTGTCTGTATGCAAAAGGGTAAGGTGATTTTTTATGCCTCTAAACAGCCTAAGTCATATGAGCAGAACTATCTCATTTACAAATTGGAATTAACAGCAATGATGTTAACATTGAAGATTTGGTGTCATTATCTGTAAGGTGAGACTTGTAAATTTTATACGGGTCATCATAGCTTGAAATATATTTACAGAGGATTTAAATTTGAGGCAGCTCAGATGGTTAGAGTTGATAGACTTTGAATTGCAGATTTGGTATCCTCCGAGAAAGACAAACAAAGTAGCTGATGCTTTGAATTGGAAAGGAACAGTTTCTTTATTTACTGAACAATCAGATTTGATTTACCAGTTATAGTCTGTACAGTTTCATATTATGTAAGAAATTGAATTATTTGTCTGTGATGAAGTCGGATCTTCACCAGGTGGATCAGAGACGATCCTTGTTGTATTTCGTTAGCTCTCCGTTTGGGTCCGTCAATGGAGCCTAAGAAGTAAAGGAAACGTTAGAGGCCCAGAGGTATTGCCCTGAGAAAATCCTCCGACGCTCAAGTCAGTTATGAGTATTTTTGTATGCAGTTTATGCCGGAATAAAGGTTAAGAATAAACCTGTCTAAAGATCTCACTGAGAGTGTGGCTATTTGAATGTCAGATGAGATGCCATTTTGGAGATCTCTCACTGAGAGTTACAAGATTAGAGAATATGGAGTTCTTTCTTTAGAGAAGAAGACTCCGAAAGTTATGTTGGGCTCCCCCCATTCCTGTCTTCGAGGGTCGTTTATGCACAAAATTGATGAGCTCAGTCCCTCTGCTCGATGATGGTACTATTGCGTGTGTAGGAGGGCTACTTTGTCTGCCGTAGGTGTGTAGTGTGACAAACAGATGCCTGCGCAAGCGGCTGCGCCAGTAACTAAGCCTATGACACGTAGGCGGCCAGAAATAATGACTCTCTACTCACCCAAGCGATGCTTGACACCTGGAAAGCGTTTGCAGAATTGTCTTGGTGGGTCCCAGACGGCAGTTGATAAATATCTTATCTGAACTAGCCAAGTAATTTAGGGGCAAAAACCCTTATGAGACTTAAGCCGAGGCTAAAGCATGTGGCAATCAAAAAGCTGAGGCCGAGACTGTTCCGAGACCGAGCAGAACTTGATTCCTTGTCAAGTTATGCATTGTTGATCTGATATTTGAATATAGCTGAGATCGTCCAGAAATGGTTGCCTTAGTTAACCAGTACATTGATGAGCCGAGGTGCCATTAGAGTTGCGCTAGGAGTATGGCCGAGCTAAATTGCTCTGTGTGGTTTGATCAAGAGTAGTGAAATCTGCCGAGCCGAGCTGACTAAGAAATACTTGGACTTGCCTTAGTCTTTTTAGATGACTTGCCTCTAATATTGATGATGGAGGCTGAGGCTGACTTGTCAAATAACTGAGCCTGAGTCACGTTGACCATCATTGAGTAACTGGAAATTTTTGTCTTATCTGAGCAGATAGATTTTGTCTCATCACTTTGCCTCCAGATTAGTCTGGCCGAGCCGAGCAGGAAGGACAGACTAATTGATTCAGAGCTTTTAATATGCTGTCCTGTCAAGTGGTGACGTGTCTGCCTCTGATTGGGTCGTACGTGCATTTACTATTTGTGCAGGCTACGAGGCATCAGACGCCTGTTCGCTTTCGGTGGTTGGAGATACCAAGGGCAGGGTTTGTTGAGAAAAAGGGGTTTGAGTGATTACAAAATGCATGATTTAAATAACGTGTACTAAAGAAATGCATGACACGTTTTATGACTTGACACGTTTTTGCATGAAACCTGCCTTATATAGTTCATATATAATGTTGTTGTACTAACGAGCCATGAAGCTTTAAAGCTTACATCAAATGGCAAACATTTGTTATGTTTGAACTATTTTCAGGTGCCACCATTAATGAACTAAACTAGTTCACTAAGTGAAGTACTTAGTTAAATGAACTAAGTAATTCATTAAATGGTGATATATTTGGAGAAGGCACAAAGGCAACAAATTGAAGAATGGAAAGTCTTCTCCTCTCCTTTATCACACGCCTTTAACATATATATATATATATGTATATATATATATTCAGATTTTTTTAAAAGGCACTATACACATATATTCCAACGCACTACCGACACGTTATATATTTTACAAACGTACGTTAACATCACACCCCTATATTTACCTTATATTTATGAGTATATTCAGCTCTTATATCATATGATATAAGTCACAGTGATGATAAAATTATTACGACACGTTAAAAGGTTCTGAACCAAAAATTGTCGTATCGGGTGAATACCGAAACTTCGCCAACGTATCATGTACTTGTCATATATAGATGGCAAGCCCCTACACTTCAAAAATAGCCACAAATTTCGTGGTTTACATGGTATATACAACAATAAAAATCATTCCATGTTGGCACACACAAATCACCCCAAATTAAGGCCAAATTGTGGAGATTCCAAATTCAATTTTTAAGCACATGTAGGCGCCACTTTAATCAGCCATGAGAGATGAATATTTAAGTTTAATTTATGTATATTATGTATAACATAATATATACAACATGTGCAAAAAATTGGAATTTAATCGAAGAAAAATCAGGTAATCGACAAACGTCGAAAATTCGGTTTTCTACGAACACGACACATGTAACATTTTTGGCATGATATATAACATGTATCTAGATACTTTTTACATACTCTATACATTCTAAAGTGTTCTAGAAAAATCAATTAAGGGTTGATTGGAATATACCATATGTGTATAATTATTGTACACTATTTTATAAAGTTTGCAAAAATAAAATTCAGCACATGTACAAGCTTGTCACACGCCTACTACAGCCTTGTTGGAGCATATGTAGAGCTTTTTGACATCTTGATTGGCCAAGAATGAAGTATACAAGGTTGGTGACATAAAGGAAGGAGCTACACAAGTTAACATTTCAAACTATGTCACATTTATAACACAGGCTGAAAATTTCAGCATGTGTGCATTGAGTTGGCCGAAATTTATCTCATAATTGTGCCATATTTACTTCTTTGAATTAAATGGATTGATTGGAAGATAAAATGGCAATGTTTTGAAGATGTTAAGGCAATATTGTGATGATATTTAAAATATCACACATGCTGAAAATTTCAGCATGTGTTAAAGTGAGTTGGCCGAAATTTAGGTTTTGAAATGAAGCATAATTGATTTTTTTTTATTTTCAAGGGATAAATCTACTAGCTACATGGCAATAATTTGAACTTGTCTTGGATATTGCACATGCTGAAAATTTCAGCATGTGGAGAATCAAGTGGTCGATTTTTGCATGGTAAATGGTGATGAATTGTCTTGCAAATTTTATGGAATTTAATATGAGATTTACGGCAAAATTTTTATGGCTAATTGGCACATGTTTTAAGTGATATTTTTCAGATTTATCTAGTAATCAAATGATGACAACTTTCATCCAATCAACGAGTGCCAAGTAAGCAAGGCTATAATGATCATCCAGTGAGGAGTTGCCAAGTAAGCAAGGAAATGTCACAATGATGCAAGATATTCTTCAAAGAAATTAAAAGATAATTTTCAAGGGAAGAATAGGAAGGAGGGGGGCAGCCAATGTTGATAAAAAGAGAAGAAGGAGAACAGACAAAACACAAGACAAAGGCTTACAATTCCAAGAGCAAAAACGCATTCATCCCCTTCTCCTTCTACGTTTCTTTCTTTCTTCTCTCTTAAAGCCTATTGTATTCATATTCATACATCTTGAATAAGCTTCATATATGCCACCATATACTCTATATTGTTGTAAAAGATTGATCAAGGTGTGATCAATCTTGCATCCGTTAGGTGGTGGTGTTTATGATCGTTGTAATCACTTACAAGGTTTGTAAAGAGTTGGAGTTGGTGTGTAACTCCATCAAACCTGTGTGGTAAGGTGTTGTTTATTGTTTTCTGATTAGTGATAACCGAGGAAGGTGTCCTCGAATACTGGAGTAGGTTGATTTAACCGAACCAGTATAAAATTCCTTGTGTTCTTTACTTTTCAGCACTCACTTTCAGTTTCTAGCACAGTGCATCATTTTTATCACGTTCTTAAAAATAGTAAACAAACTTCAAAAATTGCGAAACTTTCAGGAAACATAGTCACACGTCTTAAGGTTCATTTGGCGCAAATTTCAACCCTTTGGGACAAGTATAAGTCATCCAAACGTCAGGAGTTCTGAGACTAGTGCAGTCTGATTTTCAGGCTTACAAAGGTTGAGACTTTGAACGTGTTTGACTAACTTCCCAACAGAATTTTTCAAAACAGTTTCAAACCAATTAAATACACCTAATAAGGGGTTAGTCATTAAATTTTCGAAGCATTTGGAGCCACGGTTTAATAGGAATTAAGTTTTCAAATCAGACTACCGTTTCTAGCAGATTTGCGCAATCTGACCACCAACAATTTTTAAAGGGGTTAAATGTTGACTTTTAATCTGAAATTTTTATGAGATACTTAGAACATTTGAGACTAAAATGTCTCCAAATTGCAGAATTTTTGAAGACCTGTAACCTAGTTTTCAAAATGTTTCAAAACACATCCTGAAAATAGAAACTGTTTTCTGAATTTAGGTTTTTGGTCTAAAACAATTTTAAAAACCAAATTTTCCACATCCACTATTGAACCCCCCTTCTAGTGGTGCCTTGGAGATCCTACAAGTGGTATCAAAGCACAGACACACTCATGGCAAGGAGATCCAATGATCTTAGTGAGATGACAACCACTAGCTACAAAACCGTGCAAGAAGGAATGTCTACCGTAAGGCCTCCTCTTATTGATGGTGAGTCCTTTATCTAATGGAAACTTGAAATGAAACTCTTTCTTATGGCTATTGATATTGATTTGTGGTCAATTATAGAAGATGATCCACTCTTTCCATATAAGTTGACTATTGTTGATGGTGTCACACTAGAAGGTTATAAAAACGAAACAGGAATACACTAGTGATGACAAAAAGAGACTAAGTATGAATACTAAAGCCATGCAACTCCTCTTAAATGGTCTAAGTAAAAGTGAGTCTAGTTACGTGTCTGATTGTTCTAGTGCTCAAGAGATGTGGAGAATTCTTGAAATGAAACATGAAGGAACTAGCCAAGTAAAGGAGTCCAAGATTAATATACTTATGTCCACACTTGAGTCTTTTAAATTATTGACAAATAAGTCTATTGTTGAGATAGATTTACGATTGACTAACATCTATAATTCTCTTGAGTCTCTTGGCAAAGCTTTCTCTATGCAGGAAAAGGTCCAAAAAGTACTACGAAGTCTTCCATCCGAATGGGACCCTAAAGTCACTGCAATAGAGGAGAGTAAGGAAACCAAATCAATAAAAATGGAGGAACTAATCGGATCTTTAAAGGTATATGAAAACAAACTCACTTTAAGAAATTCCGAGTCTATTTCTATAAATGATAAGGCTATAGCATTTAAATCAAATGAATACGTCATTGATGATAGTGACACAGATTCTGATGAAGAGGATTTAATCACGATGACTAAAAGATTAAGAAAAATCTTGAGAAAATCGATTAAAAACAAACATAAGTCTACTTCATCTAAGGATCATAAAAATAAAAATAAGGAAATAAAGTGTTATGAATGTGGACAACCTGGACACTTGTCATATGATTGTCCGAACAAGGACAAACAAACGAACAAATACCTTGACAAGGATCGGACCAAAAATAGATTCGTCTCAGAATCTAAACAAAGGAGAAGAGCCTTCAAAGCCTCCATTTGGAGTGACACATCCGACTCTGAGACTGACAATGCGGAAGAACAAAAGGCACAAGTATGCTTTACATCTAAGGCATCAAATGAGGTATCTTCCGACTCTGATTCTGATTCTGAATGTTCTTACGATGATTTATTTAGTCAATATTTAGAGTTACATAAGTTCTCAAAGACTCTTGCAAAAGAGAAGAAGAGATTAATTGAAGACAAGAAATTGTTAGAATCTTCTAACACAAATCTTGTGTCTCAATTAAACGATTCAAAAGAAGAGTCGTCTTGCATCATAAATTCATTAAAGTCTGAAATTTCATCATTAACATCCGAGAACACTGAACTGAAAGCCGAGATTTCAAAGTTGAAATCAAGAAACGAAGATCTAGAAAAGACTAGAAAACAATTCAATACGGATACTTGTATTCTAGATCATCTTATCTCTTCTCAGAAGCATGGAAATGATAAAACCGGAGTAGGATACGTTAACGAGAATAAAGTTCAAAATAAAGCTACAAAATTGATTTTATCTACATCTATGAAACCGCATGAAACTATACAATCTAAGAAGAAGACTAGTACACCACTCATCTCATCTCATCGTGCTTCTTATTCTTCATATTATACAAAGTACAATCATGTGCCATATAGATATGAAAGAAAGTCATTGATGCATATGTGAAACTCATCATAAAAATGCATCTAAATCACTCCCCGTGCATACAAACCGAAATGCATATCAAAAACGAAAACCATACCACATGCATGATGGGATTCTCGGCCAAAGGCCAAACGCATTTGCCCCTAACGTATATTATGTTGCGTCTTCATCACCTTTCTCACCTTTTGGAAGACCTAGAAAGATCACCCAAATTTGGGTACCAAAATGGACATTCTCAAAGGGTTGAATAAATAACCCTTAAGAACGCACTTTTGATATTATTTGAAATGCATGATTTTTTTGCTATCTTCATCTTTACATGCGCTTTTGATTGTCTTTCCAAAATAAAGGGGGCGATAATGCATGATTTAAGGGCGAGAGAGAAAGATTGATTGCACAAATCAAGGGGAAGAAAATTCAAAATGAAAAAATTTAAATTTGTGCACGATTGGAGGGGGAGCGAAAAAATTTAAATCATGAACGTAGGTTATTTTGTAAATCATCAAAAGGGAGAGATTGTTGAGAAAAAAGGGTTTGAGTGATAACAAAATGCATGATTTAAATAACGTGTACTAAAGAAATGCATGACACGTTTTATGATTTACATCAAATGACAAACATTTGTTGTGTTTAAACTATTTTAAAGTGCCACCATTAATGAACTAAACTAGTTCACTAACTGAAGTACTTAGTTAATTGAACAAAGTAGTTCATTAAATAGTGATATATTTGGAGAAGGCACAAAGGCAACAAATTGAAGAATGGAAAGTCTTCTCCTCTCCTTTGTCACACGCCTTTAACATATATATATATTCAAATTTTTTTTAAAAGGCACTATACACATATATTCCAACGTACTACCGACACATTATATATTTTACAAACGTACGTTAACGTCACACCACTATATTTACCTCATATTTATGAGTATATTCAGGTCTTATATCATATGATATACGTCATGGTGATGACAAAATTATTACGACACGTTAAAAGGTTCTAAACCAAAAATTGTCGTATCGGGTGAATACCGAAACTTTGCCGTGTCACGTACTTGCCAAATATAGATGGCCATCCCCCACACTTCAAAAATGGCGACAAATTTCTTGGCTTACATGGTATATACAGCCATAAAATCATTCCATGTTGGCACACACAAATCACCCCAAATCAAGGCCAAATTGTGGAGATTCCAAATTCAATTTTTAAGCACATGTAGATGCCACTTTAATCAGCCATAAGAGATGAATATTAAAGTTTAATTTATGCATATTATGTATAACATAATGTATATAACATGTGCAAAAAATTGGAATTTAATCGAAGAAAAATCGGGTAATCGACAAACGTCGAAAATTCAGTTTTCTACGAACACGACACATGTAACATTTTTGGCATGATATATAACATGTATCTAGATACTTTTTACATAATCTATACATTCTAAAGTTTTCTAGAAAAATCAATTAAGAGCTGATTAGAATATACCATATGTGTATAATTATTGTGCACTAGTTTACAAAGTTTGCAAAAATAAAATTCAGCACATGTACAAGCTTGTCACACGCCTACTACAGCCTTGTTGGAGCATATATGGAGCTTTTTTGGCATCTTGATTGGCCAAGAATGAAGTATACAAGGTTGGTGACATAAAGGAAGGAGCTACACAAGGTAACATTTCAAACTATGTCACATTTGTAACACATACTGAAACTTTCAGCATGTGTGCATTGAGTTGGCCGAAATTTATCCCATAATTGTGCCATATTTACTTCTTTGAATTAAATGGATTGATTTGAAGATAAAATGGCAATGTTTTGAAGATGTTAAGGAAATATTGTGATGATATTTAAAATATCACACATGCTGAAAATTTCAGCATGTGTTAAAGTGAGTTGGCCGAAATTTAGGTCTTGAAACAAAGCATAATTATTATTTTTTATTTTCAAGGGATAAATCTACTACCTACATGGCAATAATTTGAACTTATCTTGGATATTGCACATGCTGAAAATTTCAGCATGTGGAGAATCAAGTGGCCGATTTTTGCATGGTAAATGATGATGAATTGTCTTGCAAATTTTATGGAATTTAATATGAGACTTATGGCAACATTTTTATGGATAATTGGCACATGTCTTAAGTGATATTTTTCAGATTTATCTAGTCATCAAATGAACAACTTTCATCCAATCAATGAGTACCAAGTAAGCAAGGCTGTAATGATCATCCAATTAGGAGTTGCCAAGTAAGCAAGGAAATGTCACAATGATGCAAGATATTCTTCCAAGGAATTAAAAGATAATTTTCAATGGAGGAAAAGGAAGGAGGGGGGCGGCCAATGTTGATAAAAAGAGAAGAAGGAGAACAAACAAAACACAAGACAAAGGCTTACAATTCCAAGAGCAAAAATGCATTCATCTCCTTCTCCTTCTACACTTCTTTCTTTATTCTCTCTTAAAGCCTATTGTATTCATATTCATACATCTTGAATAGGCTTCATATATACTACCATATACTCTATATTGTTGTAAAATATTGATCAAGGTGTGATCAATCTTGCATCCGTTAGGTGGTGGTGTTTGTGGTCGTTGTAATCACTTACAAGGTTTGTAAAGGGTTGGAGTTGGTGTGTAACTCCATCAACCATGTGTGTTAAGGTGTTGTTTATTGTTTTATGATTAGTGATAACCGAGGAAGGTGTCCTCGAATACTGGAGTAGGTTGATTTAACCGAACCAGTATAAAATTCCTTGTGTTCTTTACTTTTCAGCACTTACTTTCAGTTTCCAGCACAGTGCATTATTTTTGTCACGTTCTTAAAAATAGTAAACAAACTTCACAAATCGTGAAACTTTCAGGAAACATAGCCAAACGTCTTAAGGTTCATTTGACGTAAGTTTCAACCCTTTTGGACAAGTATAAGTCATCCAAACGTCAGGAGTTCTGAGACTAGTGCAGTCTGATTTTCAGGCTTGCAAAGGTTGAGACTGTGAATGTATTTGACTAACTTCCCAGCAAAATTTTTCAAAACATTTTCAACCCAATTAAATAAACCTAATAAGGGGTTAGCCATTAAATTTTCAAAGCATTTGGAGTCACGGTTTAATAGGAATTAAGTTTTCAAATCAGACTGCCGTTTCTGGCAGATTTGCGCAATCTGACCACCAACGTTTTTAAAGGGGTTAAAGGTTGAATTTTAATCTGAAATTTTTAGAGGATAATCAAAACACCTGAGACTAAAATATCTCTAAATTTCAGATTTTTTAAATACCTGTAACCTAGTTTTCAAAATGTTTCAAAACAGGTCCTGAAAATAGAAACTGTTTTCAGAATTAGTTTTTTTAGTCTAAAACAATTTTAAAAACCAAATTTTTTGCACCCACTATTAAACCCCACTTCTAGTGGTGCCTTGAAGATCCTACAGGGTTTATGAAGCTCCACATAAGGGCTTTAAATAGAGATCACGGTGCAGAGGTTCTTTTCTTCCTCCTGCTATCATCCTTCACCTTTTCCATCCGATTCTCTTCTTCTCTGGTGGTTTATTTAGCTCTCTATCGGCCATCTTTCTCCTCCAGCGGTCTTTCCTTGCTTCTCTGCTTCTTTACTCTCTTGGTCTTATTCTTCTTCTGCATTGGCTTCTGAATCTCATGACTCTCAAAATATCTCGGAAGGTGCATCCTACGCCGGCGGCTATTGAGAAAACCCTAATTCTCCATCTTCGTCAGAGAGGACAGTCACCAGCGATGACCATCCGTTAGTAAGATTGCACAGGGCCAGTGGTGGCTCTACTGGACCCAGTCAGGGTGTTCAATTTAGCAGGGCCATCACCGTGGTTGATTCCTCACCGGAGCAAACAGAGGTTGCTCCTGCTCCAGCGGCTGTAAATCCTTCAGCTCTGGAGAGGGCCCCATCTCTATATAGGGGGGTAATTAATAAGGTTCTGTCCTCCGTTCATGTCTAAGAATCCTTCTGTACTTTGTCCGCGGCTGAGCTAACCAAATATGTAAGTGCTATAAATTTGACCTAGATCGGTTCTGCCCTCTTCTGCCTCTGCCTGGTCAGACAGCTTATGATCCCCTAAAGGATTATGAGGCTGTATATGAGAACAAATAGTTGAGCCCCCAACATGGGAGGGCGTTTTGTCAAAGCCTGGATGCCAGAATTAGCCGGCTAATCCGGGCAAACGTATGAATAAAGATTAATCCACTGATAGCATAAGGCCGAGCTAGCCTGGACCAGAGATTTGAATAAAATAACTGGGAAATATCTTTGTCCCATTAACCAAGATAGAGCTCTTCATATTCCATAAAGATATAGGTCTTCTAGGAAAATTTACTGTCGAGTTGAAGAAGGTGTCGGGCTGAGCCGGTTGATAAACTTGAATGATATTATGGGGACTTCAAGTCCCATTTGTCAAGAAAAGACCTGCTTGATATCTGAACAACTTATTTGCAATGACAAATTCATAATAAACATTGAAAGACAATGCATTTAAAATACGTATTTCTACATGACAATTTCGGATGCACGCAGGGAAGGTGGATTAGGATCCTTTGCAGGCTTTTGCCTTCAGGTCAGCCATATACGCTCAGAAACCCACAGTCTCTGCTTCGTTGAATCTGGATCTTTGTCTTTTGGTGACCTGTGCCGATGTCCAGGTCGACAAATTTCATCAGAAGGAGGTCAGACAAAGTTCAACCTATTGTGCAGCCTCGACCTCGGATTGTAAAATCGTTCTAAGTGGCCAAGCTCGATCAGACGCTCAATCTCTTGAGTGAGCTGCCTGTAGTCCTCTATATCATGCCCGATATCATGATGGCAGAGGCTGTATATTTGAGGATCCCTTTCGTGAATAGGTCCTGCTAATGGCTGGGGATCTCTAGTCAGATTTCCTTTCTCATATAAGAGAGAACACGAGCCTTAGAGGCCAGCAGAGATGTTCTTTATTTGCCTCGGCCTCCTAATCAAACTTTGGCTAAGCGCCTTTCTTGTGGAGGTGCCCTGCATTTATTGTCAACTTCTCTACCACGCTTAAGTGGCAGAAGTGCTTTCCGTGTGCATTTCAAATAATAGTCCAAAGCCTTTAAAGGCTCAGACGCAAAGTGTTGATGGCTAGACCGTTGTCCTGAGCGTCTAGCCTCGGCCATCAATCCACTCTGAGGCTTAGGATAATACTTTGGCTGAGTTGGAGTGTAGTCCCTAAGTTCCATTCGCTGAGGAGAGTTACTGGGATGAAGCCCACTGGGTCCCGCAACGGGGGGGCTTTTCCTTTTATTTTCTTTACCACCGCCTAGAATACGTTAGGATTTTGGGCCACATAACAGATGGCTCGCAAGTGTTCCTCATAAGTGAAGGCAGCAGTAGGGGTTGAGGATTCTGCTGGTCTTGGAGAACCCTATTCCGGTTGTGGTTTAGGAGGCCGCCAATGTCTCTGGGGGTCATAGGCCGCTTGGACCCTTTCCAATCTTTTTTATCCATCCTCCTATCGATGGATTTGTGGCTGGTTGCCTAGAAGGCCATTGAAAGGCTGTTTTTAAAGAATACGGAGGTTCATGCCCTTCTTCTACCGCCAAATGATGAAGTCGGATCTTCACCAGGTGGATCAGAGACGATCCTTGTTGTATTTTGTTAGCTCTCCGTTTGGGTCCGTCAATGGAGCCTGAGAAGGAAAAGAAACGTTAGAGGCCCAGGAGCGTTGCCCTGGGAAAGCCCTCCGACGCTCAAGTCAGTTATAGGTATTTTTGTATTCAGTTTATGCTGGAATAAAGGTTAAGAATAAACCTATCTAAAGATCTCACTGAGAGTGTGGCTGTTTGAATGTCGGTTGAGATGCCATTTTGGAGATCTCTCACTGAGAGTTAAAAGATTAGAGAATATGGAGTTTTTTCCTTAGAGAAGAAGACTCTGAAAGTTATGTTGGGCTCCCCCCATTCGTCTGTCTTCAAGGGTCTTTTATGCACAAAATTGATGAGATCAGTCCCTCTGCTCGATGATGGGACTATTGCGTGTATAGGAAGGCTACTTTGTCTACCGTAGGTGTGCAGCATGACTGGATAGATGCCTGCGCAAGTGGCTGCGCCAGTAGCTGAGCCTATGACACGTAGACGGCCAGCAATAATGACTCTCTACTCACCCAAGCGATGGTTGACACCTGGAAAGCGTTTGCAGAATTGTCTTGGTGGATCTCAGACGGTAGTTGATAAACATATTGTCTGAACTAGCCAAGTTATTTAGGGGCCAAAACCCTTATGAGACTTAAGCCGAGGCTAGACCTTGGGGCAATCAGAAAGCTGAGGCTGAGACTGTTCCGAGGCCGAGTAGAACCTGATTGCTTGTGAAGTTATGCATTGTTGATCTGATATTTGAATATAGCTGAGATCGTCCAGAAATGGTTGCCTTGGTTAACCAGTACATTGATGAGCCGAGGTGCCATTAGAGTTGCGCTAGGAATATGGTCGAGCTGAATTGCTCTGTGTGGTTTGGTAAAGAGTAGTGAAATTTGCTGAGCCGAGCTGACTAAGAAATACTTGGACTTGCCTTAGTCTTTTTAGATGACTTGCATCTAATGTTGATGATGGAGGCCGAGGCTGACTAGTCAAATAACCGAACCTGAGTCACGTTGACCATCTTTGAGTAACTGGAAATTTTTGTCTTATCTAAGCAGGTAGATTTTGTCTCATCAGTCTGATATGTGAATGTGATTTTATGTGTGTCATTTTATCCTCAGCTTCTTGACAAAGATATTTCTGTACTGTGGATAAAAAGCAAAATTGTTATCTAACATTAGTAGTTTGAAGAGATTGGTTGATAGAAGTTACTGCTTAAAAATACTTGCGGGAGATTAGTCATCCTGGATGGTTGCTCCATTTAAAATTTTTGCTGGCTCAATTTGCATCAACAGTGGTGAACTTTGTTTCTTTAATTATTATTCTAATGTTTAAGTTTTGTTGAATGATGAGGACAAAACTATCATCTACAAAAGACTAGTATAATCAACTCGGTATGTTACACCCAACGTTATTTAACCACACAATGGTGGAGGTCGACTAGAGGTCACGACAACTGCTCGGGACTAAATACACCTTCCAGTTGGCATGGGCTAGGAAATGTAGGATGTCCCCTTGGCGTCGCTCATAATCTAGGTCAATCAACTAGTTTCACCTAGAAGCATCGAAGTTTTGCCACCTCAGCTATATGCATCGCCTCGGCTTCAGCCGTTAACATATCTTCAGCTGTCACCTTGGCAATGACATACACCTCAGCCAGGCCCTGTAGGTCGGCCATAGACTTGGAGAAGGCCATCCAGGTAAGCTCAGTTAAGAGGACATCTGCCTGATCAAAAACCTTCAAACAAGTGGCTTAGCTATGCAGCTCAGCACGTAGTGCCACTTGACGGTCAAGCACAAGTAGGACAGAACACTTGGCACTCTCCCATAGCTCCTCGACATACATTAGCTGCCCAAACTATACAAAAGACACAAGAAATGTCCAACAATAGACCATGTTCAACTCCAAATAGAAAATATATCACTCAAATACCACAGAGACAGTGTTCTCTAAAACATTACAACTTATACAGCAGGTCATCCTTGACGATATTGTCTCTCCAACCTTGATGGTGACTACACATGAAAATCTACAGGTGGCTCAAAGTTACTATACCGTAGCAGTAAAAGGTAAATCATTCATACAGCAGGTCAGTTTTGATGATATTGTCTCTCCAACCAAGGAGAAACTAGAGTCAGGCGAGGTGGTCCAAAACTTCATCTTTGATCCTAGAAACGTAGAAAATGTGATAAACATTCGGACTTGCATGCATGCCGAGTTGCTAAGCCAACTCCAGGACATGTTAAGAGAAATTGTGATTATCTTTGCGTGGACAGTTGAGGACATGCTAGGCATTCCAACAACTTTTGCTGGGCACGAGCTTAACATAGACCCCAACATTAATCTCATTAAACAAAAGTAAAAAACGTTTCTCCTGAAAGAACCAAGGTAATTGCTGAAGAACTCGGCAAGTTACTTGTTGTTAAGTTTGTAATAGAAGTCATCTATCTAGTTTGGCTAACCGATCCTATGATGGTGCCTAACTCTAAGAAATCTTGACGATTGTGTATTGACTATACTAACATGAACAAAGATTGCCTAAAAAATTGCTATCCCTCGCCAAAGATTGGCAAGTTGATGGATTCAACAATTGGTCATGAGGTCTTTGACTTTGTTGATGCTTTCAAAGGTTATCATCAAACAGTCATAGCTATGGAAGACCAAAACAGAACCTCCTTTGCTCTTGAATAAGGCAGCTGTGCTATGTCATCATGCCTTATGGACTAAAAAACAGGGAAACCACTTATCAAATGCTGGTTAATTCTTTGCTTAAGGGCCAGATTGGCCAAATCATGGAAGTCAGCATTGATGGTATGCTTATCAAGATCAAGACAGTGATGTGTACATCAAAAGCTTGAGAGAGGTGTTCATCATCCTCAAAGATTCTAGGATAAGGTTGAACCCCCAAAGTGTAAATTTAGGATCTGAAGCGGAAAATTCTTGGGATGTATAGTTTACAATGAAGGAGCTCAGTCCAACTATAACAAAGTTGAAGCTTTGAAAGCTATGCATCCATCTTGAAACATCAAAAATGTGCAAAGGCTAACAGGAAGGATCGCGACCTATAATGGCTTGAAGTTCTACTTGGTCGAGGAGGTGCCAGCCTTAATTTTGCTCATACATAGCGAGGTTTTATACATATATTTGGTTGTATGTCGTGAAGTTGTTAGTGCTATTCTACTCATAGTGGAGGACACCGTGCAGAAGCTAATATATTTTTTGAGCAAAGCATTTCATGGACATGAGGTGAGATATACTAATGCTGAGAAGAAGTGTTGATGCTGGTCATGGTTGTAAACAAACTCAAGCCCTATTTTCAAGCTTATCCCATTTTGGTTGTGACGATCAACACTTGAAGGAAATTCTATCCAAGCCCCAGACACGGGCCAAGCAGCCAAATGGGATGGAGAGTTGGCAAGGTACGACTTCGATTATCTACCTTGAACTTCTATTAAGGCCCAAGCCTTGATGGATTTATTGCTGTTGAGATCCCCATACACGATGAGCAGCCCCATGAGGAACAATGGACAATATATGTTGATGATTTCTATTCCTATGAGGACAGTGAAGCAGGCCTGCTGGTCATAAGTCCAAAAAAGAAAGAATTTGACTAAGCTATTTGATTTGACTTCGATACCACAAATAACAAACTCGAGTATGAAGCTTTGGGCTTGAGCCTCGCCAAAAAGCTGGAGGCTCAGAAAATCAAATCACACAATGATTTTCAAGTTAGTGCAGCACAAGTCAATGGTGATTATAAAGCCAAAGAGGATCAGATGAAACGATATTTGTTAATGGTCACGTAGCTCACGTAAACATTCAAGATTTTTGAAGTCAAACATATTTTCAGGTCGGCTAAGAAAAGAGCTGACGTACTTTCTAATCTAGCATCATCAACTCCAACAACATTGGGCCAAGAGATCATGGTGGAGCTTATCAAGAACCGAGTTTCTGATCAGGCTGAGGTGCTTCAAACTTATTAGCGTGGCACTTGGATGGACGAGATTGTTAACTTATTAAAGCATGGTGTTCAGACGCAAGATCAACAAGTAGCAAAGAAGCTACGCATCAAAGCATCTAGCTACGCTCTCTTTAATTCTTGTACGTAAGATTCTTCTCTCAACTCTGGCTGAAGTGCAGCTCAGAAGATGAAGGAGAGTATATTCTTTAAGAGATTCACAAGAAAATATATGGCAATCATTCTGGTTTTAAGTCTCTCGCTTGCAAGTGTTATCTGGCTGGCTATTACCTGTTGATCTTACACCATGATGCTCTTGAATTTGTAAAGAAGTGTCTAGCATGCTAAGTGAATGATCCATTATCCCATGTGCTCCCAATTAGGAAATGATTCCCATCATCAGCCCATAGACATTCGTTTAATGAGGGACTGATCTCGTCAGATCTCTACCGCATGCTCTAGGATCTGTTCAATATCTTCTCGATGTGTTGACTACTTTAGAAAGTGGATCAAAGTAGAGTCATTCACAGCAATGACGGGAAATCATGTGAATCAATTTCTCGAGAAGCATAATATTTCCATTTTAGATTGTCAAAATCTTGGATTCCGATAACAGAAAACAATATTACCGAGGATTTGTTAAAAGCTGGTGCGCCAAATTATAGATCAAACAACATTTCACCTCGGTGGCCCACTTTCAAACCAACAATTTGGCAGAGCTTTCCAACCGCAATTTAAAGGAATGTTTGAAAAAAAGACTTAGAAAATCCAAAACAGAGTGGGTAGACAAGCTGCCCAGCATCCTGTGGACATATCTCATAACTCCTTCCTCCTCGACAAAGGAAACACAACTTTCCCTTATGTATGGTTCTGAAGCTGGGATACCAGCTGAGATTGGCTCCAGGTCAGCCAGAGTGGAGAATTATTCTTAACAAAATAGTGATCAAAATCTTCTTCTTAATCAGTATGATTTGGAAGAAAAGAGCTAATAAGCTCACATTAGAATGTTGCAGTATAAAAACTTGACTTCTCAATATTACAATACAAGAGTACAACACAAATTCTTCAAGGTTGGAGACCTCGTCCTTAGAAATAATGTCACGAGTCACGTCGGTCATTCATGCAGTCTCGATCCAAAGTGGGAAGGGTCGTACCGCTTCATCAACACTTCTACCTCCAAAGCTTGCAAGTTAGAAACCTTAGCTTGTATGAATTTGACATGAAGTTGTCATGTATAAAATATAAAATCATTTCATGTGTAATGCTTGTAAATTTCATCTCAATAAAATTTAGCATGCATTGCTCATTCATTTATGCCTATTATGTTTTAGAATAGAAATAGTTTAGACACAATACAATTCGCTCAAGGCAGGTCCTCAACTATGTGGCCTCAACAGGTCCAAGCCGCTGCATTGTTTCAAAAGTGAGCGTGGGACACATTTTCAAACTGACCTTAGGTAGTCTAAGCTGCCACCACAACAAGAAGACTAGGCTGCAACAAGTTTTATGTACACCTCAACGATATGTGCGGGGATCGATAAATGATAGATTTTGTACACCCCAACACTCAACCAGTTTGGGTGACCCCAACAAGGGGACTAAGCTAGTATGGGGTTGCCTGATTCGAGCTTTGCGTGCAAGTTGCGATCTTTCCTTGCTCTAGGCGTTTCCTCCTCTACATTGTCGTGTAAGGTTATCAAGAACGGAAAAACCTCTCTTGAGCCCATGTAGTCTGATTCGGTGATGAGCTTGACCATTAAAATTGAGGTGTGTAGGGGTGCCAAGAACAACATTTCATCCTTGGGGTGTGTCTTCACACTTGAAAGGTTTGGATCACCCACAATATTTGCTCAAGACGTTGATATATATTCTAACCATGACCAAAGATCAAGAACAAAAGTTAAAACTTACAAAATTCCGTCTTTATGCCAGAAATTTTAATATTTCATTCATGCATTTTTGAATAATGACTGCTACAATGTGCTTATATAGGGAAAAGTCTAAACGAAAACCTAACTAGAAAGGAAAATACAAGAGTCCTACTTGACTACAATTCTACAACACTGTCAGATTTTCTTTGCAACTTCTGGACCTTGTAGAAGCCGATTTTGAAATGTTGTCTGCTTGAGTGTTGTAGATAAAGACACAAGATTTCCATATCACTTCGAATCACCTCCAACCGACGTGTATGCGAAAGATATGTCCAAAAATCCGTCGAGAGGCCATCCTTTGAAAGTCCTAAAAACTAGCCTAAAAGCTAGGATTTTCCTCAATTCGGAATGTCCACTTAGCAAAGCTGTAACTCACGATTTAAACACTCTAAATCACTCTAGGAGCTTCTAGAATGACTTCGAAACATAACAAACAAAGTGTACAAGCCATAAAAGTTGAAAACATGGTCGTGCAAAACACCACCAACGTGCTTCCTCTCACTTCATCCTGCTACACATCCTATTCATGCAATTTGGTGTTTTTGACCTCATCATTCACTTCCCGCTCAAAAATATTCGTCCTCGAATCACTTTCTGCACTCAAGGAAGAGAATTCAACTAGAAATATGCTTGTAATGTAACAAGAAAATTTCAAACACTTACATACAATGGAGACTAGTTTGCTCTGAACCCCACCTGGACCGAATATCACTATATTAGAAAACATGTAAGGTAAGGTTAAAAGAAATACAAACTCAAAGAATATACTTCCATTTTACCCATAATTTTGATGAACTTTTTCTGTCGCTTTCTAACATGTTTTGGATGTAACAATACCTAGTCTAAAGCATTATTACGCACAAGATATGACAAAGAATTTGCTAGTACGTTAAGCAACATATGGTGTTCGATGCCATCTGATGTGTTGCCATATTTAGCTTCAGAATTCACCACGTGTAAATCATGTTTTCAGGTTAGACAAATGCTGATGAAAATATTATCTTTTGAAGGGACAATACGAGTCTTAGAGAAACTAGAACTTTGAGTACAATAACTACAACTTTGAAGACATACAACATTTAGACGGCCAATAACAAACTCATGATAACAAAGACTTATACATGCATTTCCAGACTCCAAGTTCAAACATATAGATATTCCAAATAATCTCAAACACAATGGGAATGCTTAAACGCATACATGCAAATCACGGCTTTGTAAGAGAAAATGCTTGCTGAATTTTCACAACTTTCAACAATAATATGCTGGATCGTAACATCTACACAAACACCAATAGAGAGGGGAGTGAAGTGAATAGTGGTTAGCGAAATTAAACTAATATTTTCCCTTTGAAAATTTCCCTCAGGTTAGATTCTGAAAATCTTTAAAACCAGTTCCGTTTTTAAAAACTTTATTATACAAAGTACACAACTCCAAAAATTATGAAACTTTATAGAGATAAACATCAAAGAGTTGAATTCACTCTGTCCAAAAGGCAAACATTTATATAGAGAAAACACACTCAAATTACACTTGATCGAACACAAGGAGATGAAGAAAGTCACTTATCTATTCATTAATCAGCCATTGAAGGCATATATACATGGATGTCACCAACGGCTAGTAGGGGTGATAGTGCACCTTAACGGCTACTTTTCCCAAATGAAAAATAACAATTTAAACTAATTCTACCTCATCAGGTTGATGATATCCAATCGTTCTATGATCAAACAACATGTACACTAGCTTGCTAAAAGAAATAGAAATACGTACAGAATTATGGAGAAGAATAGGTGTTCGACGCTTTTGAGGAAGTGCTCAACAAAATGCCTCAGTGAATAAGAATAGAACTTGGCACACCAGTGTAAGTCCTTTGGCATGCCATGACAGGGTCAGTCTACGGCTTGGCATGGTCTAAGTCTCCCTCATATGTAGTCCATATTCCAACACTCTCCCTCAAGCTAAAAGTTTATATATTGATGCACCCTAGCTTGTCAAGTAGTAAATTGAAGACTTGGACACATACTAGTTTGGTGAGTATATCTTCTGTCTTTGGACTTGATGAAATAAAGCTTTAGTTCTTAGTTCTCTATCTTCTCTCTTAAAAAGTGCTTGTCAAGTTCTATTGAGAAAATGGGTGTGAATGATTTACAAATGCATGATTTAAATGCTACGAGTTTACGAAATGCATAAATAAATTATTATTTGACATGTTTATGTGATATACATACTTCATATGCTTATATATATTGTTGCCGTACTAACAAGCCATGAAGCGTTAAAGCTTACATCATATGGCAAACATTTGTTTTCTTTGTACTATTTTCAGGTGCCACAATTAATGAACTAAACTAGTTCATTAAGTGGAGTGCTTAAGTTAATGAACTAACTAGTTCATTAAATGAAGACATATTTGGAGAAAGCTTGATGACAACAAATTTGAGAATGGAAAGTCTTATCCTTATTCAATTCACACGCCTATTATATATATTTGATATATATAGTCATATTTTTTTAAAAAGGCACTATACACATATATTGCGACGTACCACCAACACATTACATATATTACAAACGTACATCGACGTCACACCACTATATACACCTCATATTTATGAGTATATTCAGGTCTTATATCATATGATATATAAGTCATGGTGATGTCAAAATTATAACGACATGTTACACCATTATAAACTGAAAATTGTCATATCATGTTACTACCGAAACTTCACCGACATGTCACGTACTTGCTATATAAAGATGGTCAGTCCATATACTTCAAAAATGGCCAAAACGTTTGTGGCTCACATGTTACAAACAGCCACTAAGCCATTCCACGTTGGTAAACACAAAGCACCCACAATTTAAGCTAGATTTGTGGAGAATTCAAATTCAATATTCTCTACTACACATGGCCATTTTTGCCTCAGCCATTTGAGCTAGATATACACTTTATTTTATGTATATTATGTGTGACATAATATATATTACATGTGCAAGAAGTTTGAATTTAATCAGAGAAAAATCGCGTAACCGACGAAAGTCGAAAAAACGGCTTTATACGAACATACAACATGGAACTTTTTTTGGCATAAGATGTAACATGTATCTAGACACTTTTTACACATTCAAGACATGTTAAAATGTTCTAGAAAATTCAAAATAGGGCTGATTATTATTTACCATATATGTGTAAATATTGTACATTATTTGACAAAGCTTACTAAAATGAAATTTCAGCATATGTGCAGCTCTATACACACGCCTACTACATCTTATTAGAGCCAAGGTGGAGCTTATCTGGTATTTCAATTGGTGGCGGACTTTCCACACAAGATTGGTGACATTGAAGAGGGCACCACAGAAGGAAAGATTTCAAAATACAACACATGCTGAAAATTCAGCACATGTTTCAATAGTGGGTGATTTCTATACCCTTAATGGCCTCAATTTGTTTCCCAAAATTCAAGGGATTAAATGTGATGTTATGGTAATTGTTTGAATTGATTTTAAGCACATGTTTTGAGAGTTTTTGTATAATTTAAAGCTCACTAAAGGGTGCCAAGGTGGACCAATCAACAAGTGACAAGTAAGCGAGATTGTGTCATCTTCTACACAAGACAATCTTCCAAGGACATTAAAGACAATTCTCAAAAAGGGAAAAACCTAAAGGGGGCGGCCAAATATGAATAAAAGGGAGAAGTTAGTGCAAAATAAGGCCAAGCTACAACTCACATTCTCTCAAGTGCATAAAGCTATACTACTTTCTTCTTCTCCTTTTCTTTCTTCTTCTTCTTCTTCTTCTTCGCTCAAGCCTATTGTTCATATATTCTACATATTGTACAGGATTTGAATATACCTCTCATACACATTCATTGTAAAAGGTCGCTCAAGGTGTGATCAAAAATTCATTCGATCAGTGGTGGTGTTCGTGATTCATTTGCTCGATTGTATTGATTGTGAAAGGGTGGAGTTAGTGTTTAAATCCAGTCACCCTTGTGGTAAGGTGTTTATTGTGTTTATTGATAACCAAGGAAGGTGTCCTCAAAGACTGGAGTAGGTTGTTTAAACCGAGCCAGTATAAAATCCTTGGAGTTCCTACTTTATTGCACTTGACTTTCAGTTTTCAGTTTTCTGCATTGAGTTCGTTGCAATAGTAAAAATAGTATACGATTTTGAAAAAATTATAAAATTTTGCAGAAACATAACCACATATGCTAGATTTCATTTGGCACAAGTTTCAACTCATTTAGGTAAGTATAAGTTTGTCAAACGTGAATAGTTCTGAGACTAGTGCAATCCGATTTTCAGATTTGCCAAGATTGAGGACATCAACGTGGTTGACATATATCCCAATAGAATTTTCAAAAAATGTTTCAACCCAATAAAATACATATCTTGAGGGTCTTGTCACAAAAGTTTCAGACCATTTGGAGTCACCAATTATTGGGAATAAATTTTTCAAGTCGGAGTACAGTTTCTGGCAGATTTGTGCAATCTGACCAAAAACGTATTTTCAAGGGGTTAGAAGAGGAGTTTTAATTTGAAATTTTCGAGAATCTCTTATAACATCTGATAGTACATTCTCACCAAATTTCAAAATTTTTGGAGGTCTACAGCTAGGTCTTTTAAATATTTCAAATCAGGATCTGAAAAAAGAAACTGTTTTCAGAAGTGAGGTTTTTGGTACAAAAGTTTTAAAAACCAAATTTTCTGCATTCACTATTCAATGTGCATGGAATTGTCATATTGCACAGGATTTTCAGTCATATAAATTGCAAATAGTTGTCAGAGTAAACATGGATATGTAGATGGACAGGAATCTTGAGATCCTTCATTACTCGGTTGATCTATAAAGCCTTCACAAACACCAAGGGTAAGGCTCTTGATTCAGATGGACAGGAATCTGGAAACCACATGTTGCTTTTTTTGCTTCTCTATGTCACCAAGTTTCCTCAAAGATAAGAGGCATATCCAGATGTAGATCTCATATCAACATGAGATCCTGCCCAATCTAAATCAGTGAATACTTGTATATCTCTAGTGTTAGTTTTCTTAAAGAATAGCCACTGACCCGGATTAGATTTTAGGTACCTTAAGACTCTTAAAGCACAATTGTAGTGATCAACAACGAGATTGTGCATGAGTTGACTAATGAAACTTACTCCATAGCATATGTCTGGCCTGGTATGAGAAAGGTAGATCAACTTACCTGTTAGTCTTTGGTATCTCTGCCTGTCAGTATGCTCTGACTCACCTTCCTTCTTTGGTTTGTATCCAGTATCCACTGGAGTACTTGCAGGTTTACAGTTGGTCATACCCATTTTCTATAGTAAATCCAAAATATACTTCCTTTGAGAAATACAAATACCATTAGATGTCCTTGAAACTTCCATGCCCAGAAAATATCTTATTTTTCCTAAATCTTTAACTTCAAAGTTTTTAGCTAACAATTCCTTTGTCTCCTGAATACTACTGTGATGGTTTCCAATAAGAATTATGTCATCAACGTATACAAGGATAATGGGATAGCACATGTTGTCAGTAAACTATATGAATAAAGTTTGATCACTTGGACATTGAGATAAACCAAAGGCTGTTACAGCAGTATTGAACCTCTTAAACCATGACCTAGGGAATTGTTTAAGACCTTAGAGTAATTTATTTAATTTACACACCATGTTTTTATTGGATTCATCACTGAAACCTGGTGGGATGTACATATGATCTTCCTCTTCTAAGGTGCCATTCAGAAATGCATTCTTAATGTCAAGTTGGAAGAGTGGCCAATCAAGATTAACTGCCAGGGAAAATATAAGTCTTCACTATTAAGCTTTTCTACTGGAGCAAAGGTCTCATCATAATCAATACCAAACGTTTGAGTGAACTCCTTTAGAAACCAACCTATCCTTATATCTATCGATCGAGCCATCAGAGTTGTACTTGACAGAGAAAATCCATTTGCATCCTACACGTTTGGTATCATTCTTAGTAGGTATCAATTCCCAAGTTCCATTTTTACTCAAGGCAGTTATTTCTTCAGTAACAACCATTCTCCACTCAGGTTATGCTAAGGCTTCATCAATATTTCTTGGTATTCTTATACTGTTAAGTGAGGCCGCAAAGGTTTTGGAGTTTCCATTGAGACAATCATATGAGATATAGTTCCCAATGGGATACATCTTCCTTACACATGTTCTGACTCCCTTCCTAATTACAATAGGTATGTCATCAATTGGGACAATCTCCCTAAATGAGGAAGACTCTTCCTTAGCTTCCTCAGTAGTTATGTACATCTCTACCTCATTATGAGGCATACGTTTTTTCCCTATGGTGTGTGCTATTTCTCCCCCTCACCTAAATTTCTGACTTCCCATGTATTCTCATTATTAGAAATATCAATGATACTCCATCTGTTGCATTCTTTTCCTTGTTCTGAGTCAGTTATACCCTAACCATAGAATACCTTGGATTCATCAAATACAACATCAAGGGAAACATACATTTTCCTAGACGAAGGGAGTAACACTTGTATCCTTTTTGAGTATGGGAATACGCAAAAAAGATGCACATTTCAGACCTCACGTCTAGTTTACTTCTATACTGTTATGGAATGTGTCTATAAACAATACAGCCAAAGATTCTCATAGGTAATTTAGAAAACAAATTGGACTCAGGAAAATATTGAGACAAAGCATTCTTAGGAGTTATATAGTTGAGAAACTTAAATGGCATTCTGTTAATGAGGTGTGTAGCAGTTAATACACCCTCATCCCAGTAATGTTTAGGGACTTTCATAGACATCATGATAACCCTAGTAACCTCAAGAAGATGTCTATTTTTTTTTCTTCTATTCCATTTTATTTAGGAGTATAGGTGCATGATGTTTGATGGTGATTCCTTTAGTACTAAGAAAATCTTTTAGGGATGTTCCAAATACTCAAGGCCATTATTTGTTCTTAATGTTTTCATTGTAGTGTTAAACCGATTCTTTATCATGCATATGAACTTCTTCAGAAAGTCCCCAACTTCATAATTTAATTTCATGAGGTACAACCAAGTGCCTAGTGTGATCACCTATAGAATTGATAAACCATTTTGCTCTATTTATGTTTGCTACCTTTGAGGGTCCCTACACATCTGAGTGAATTAGACTAAAATAGGGCACTACCTTAATAATCTTTCTTAGGGTAGCTAGTTCTGCAGCTTTTTGCAAATAACAATCATTACAAAATAGATCAAAAGGTTTATATTAGTAAACAAGGCTGGCATAAGCCTTCTGAGATACAAGAAGTTATGATGTCCTAATCTCTTATACCATAACAAAATACTCTCAGCATTCCTACTAGCAATCATACATGATCCCATACTAGTTTGACTACTGAGAGAACTTAGCTCTTCTCCTTGAAGAAGGAAGAGTCCATTCACCTTGTTAGCATTGGCAATCATTTTCTTGGAAAAAATCTCCTGAAAATAACATTTAGAGGGTGAGAACCTTACTTCACATATACTATCTTCTGCAATTTTTCCTGCAGAAATGAGGATAAAACTTAAGTTAGGAATAAGCAGAACGTTTATTAACTTTAACTTCTTAGTGAGCTTATTATTTCCACAACCAGCTATATTAATTTCAGCACCATTTGCCACCTTAACTATTGCAGGTTTATCAAACGATACATACTCAGTTAGCTAATTTTTATTTTATGTCATATGACGTGTAGCACCAGAATCAACTATCCATACACAGAGTAATTTATAGTTTTTACCATAGTTGGCCATGGTGGCTTGGATTACAGCCTGATTAGTATCTACTGATTGTTGTTATGAGTGATTCTGCTTCATGAATTGAAGAATTGCATCCTGCTGACCTTGAATAGGCACATTAGGAGGTCTAGTAACACAGTTACAAGATATGTTAGTATTGGATCCCCTCCAATTGCTGTTACTTGAGGCCTGAGACTTCCAAGGCTCGGGATTCCTCCATTGCTCATTAAACCTAACTGGAGGCCTTCCATGCTTGGCAAAGCATCTTTCTTCTGTATGGACTTGTTTTTTTTCAAAACTTACAGAAAGGCCTTGAGTCACATGTTCTTCTATTCTCATTGTGAGATGGAGGAACATATATTCTCATGACCATATAGGCAGCAGCTAGATCACTCTTCTGCAGTTTAGACATAGGGACAGTCATTGCTGTTCATTTAGTAGTAGAAGAGGAACTCATCATGAGTTTTATCCTACTCTCCTCCTGCCTTATTTCAGCAAAAACATTCTTCATGGAAGGCAGTTGTTTTGTGCCAAGAATCCTTCCTCTTACAACGTCAAACTCTTTGTTTTAACCAGCTAAGAATCTAAAGATTCTTCTCGTCTCAGTAATACTCTTGTGCATCCTATATGCCTCTTGATTTGGCCATTTGTGTGAGTCATATACATCAATTTGCTGCAAAGTCCTTTTCAGTTCTCCAAAGTATATATTTATAGGAGAGTCTCCTTGCTTTATATCATGCAGCATGACATCCAATTCATAGAATTCAGAGATGTTATCTACCTTAGATTACATCTCCTGTGCTGCTTTCTAGATTTCAGTAGTTGAATCATATAAAATAAAATTATCACTTACTTCAGTAGTCATGGATCTAATCAGCCACAACGTAATCATAGAATTTTCTGCATTCCAGCTTTTGAAACGTGCATCATTTTAATTTGGAACTTCTTTATCCAACTTAAGGTAGTCTTCCTTGGCCTTACCAGTAATAAACATCTTGCCTGCTCTAAACCAAGCCAAATAATTGTTTCCATTGAGCTTATGATTGGTTATATTAACCGGGGTTGAGTCAATCGTGTTGTCACTTGAGCTAGTACTTGTTGAGTTAGTATGAACAACAGCAGGGCTAGGATGACATTGAGCCTCGTTCCAACAGATTCCATTTTCAAATTTTAGGCAAAAACAGAGATCACAATATGTGATGAAGATGAAAATGAACAACAGATTGATTTGAATTGAAAAATGTTCAGGACATGTGCTCTCTGATACCATATAGAGAAAACACACTCAACACTTGATGAAAAACAAGGAGAAGAAGAAAGTCGCTTATCTATTCATTAAGCAGCCATTGAAGGTATATATACACGAATGTCACCAACGGCTAGTAGGGGTGATAGTGACACCTCAATAGCTACTTTGCTCGAATAAATAATAGCAGTTTGAACTAATTATACCTCATCAATTTGATGATATCCTACCGTTCTATGATCAAACAACATTTATATACACTACATTGCTAAAAATAAATAGAAATATGTACAAAATTATGAAGAAGAATAGGAGTTCGACGCTTGTAGGGAAGTGCTCGACAGAATACCTCAGTGAGTAAGTCTCAGGCTTGGCATGCCAGTGTAAGTCCTTTGGCATGCTATGGAAGGGACAATCTGTGGCTTGGCATAGTATGAGTCTCCCTCATATGTAGTCTATATTCTAACAATTTAAAACCTTTGACCCTTCAAATAGGTGTAAAAACTTTAGATGATCGGTCTGAACTGTTTTGGATAGAAAGTTTGCAAACTTTGAAAGAATATAACTTTTTATATACTTGGTCAAAATGGTTGATTCCTTTGTCAAAATAACCCTTAAGATGTTTAGCTTATGCTTCCAAAAGGCCTTGACCAGAAAACATGCTTAATATAGTTGGAAATGCAGGTTTCTTAAAGACAGGTCAAACTATTGGCAGAATAGAGCAATAATCTTCTAAAGGCTAAAATTCTAACATTCCTTTGCTCCAAGTTGATGATTCCTATTACAAATGAAAGCCAACAGTCTGAATTTTATTGTCACTAAAACTCAAAAATTTTAAAAACGTCTTACCAATTTAAGCTGTCGTGTAAAATTGAGTGCAAAAACTATGAAAAGTGGGTAGAAAGGTAAAAAAGACAAAGACAACAAGAATTATCCTGGTTCGATCAATGTGAGTAACTCTAGTCCCAAGGAACACCTTTCCTTAGATTTTCACTATGTAGTGAAAACCTTACATCTTACAAAGTACTTGATTATGCTGTTACATACAAAACATAATTAGGACTTGATCACAACACCATACAATCAAAAGAATATTTTCACCTCACAACCTATTGATGTAGCCTTATAGAATGGCTAATCAATTACAGTGTTTATGATCGCAATAGGTGTGAATGCAGCAAAACGACAAATTTATAACACTATAGAACAGGAAAAAAAATGAAGAAGGGTGAAGAAGAAGAAAAACAGAAAAGAGCCAAGATGTTGTTTTTCTTGGTGTCTTCCTTCTTCAGCTCCACTCTTATTTATAGGTGTGAGCAGCCCCTTGTTGATAAAGATGCACACATTTCACTTCCAATGTCATCAATCCAAATTATCTTCATTTCATTGCATGGCCATTTCACCACCTTGCGTAGTTGACACCTTAAAGAAATATGATTGGACCACTTCAACTCTTATCATGATTTTGCAGATTGTTTTTGAAACATCAAGTGGTTTGGATAGCTACTTTTTCCTCCACCTTTCATTCAACCACTTCAACAACTTGGGATGGATAATAGCTGGCCCAATGTGTAGGATTTTATCTTTCAAAACCGGATTTCATACGACCTTAGGTGTCATGTGTCTAACTCCTTGCCAACATATCATCCTGGAGTGTTTTGTTGGTCCATGTAGTGTAGCCCTGCATACATGTGAAAATCTGATTCGTCCACCTCACATATACATATATGGACATTTTCTAGAGTCAAAATGAGTAGAAAATCTTACAAACATAGTTGGATAATGGTAAGAAATAGTTGCCTTGTAATCATCACTATTTGATCTAAACTACTTCCCCTTTTCGTCCTTCAAGTGTGGACGGTTGTTCCTCAACCATTTGGACAATATTCTGCTAAAAATATTAATAGAGAAGTACCAAAATAATTATATAATAATACTATGGTGATCATATAATGTGAAAAAAATAAATGTCACAGTATAAGAAATCCGAAAAAACTGAAATCCACAATATGATGACCACGAACATCACGAATATCATAAAGACCATAAATAAGGCATCCATATGGCAAACACTTTAGCATTACACAAAAAATAATATTGTTTAAATGACCAAAATACCCTTGTCTCCAAAATGACAAAAATACTCTTGGAGACTAAATATGTCAAATAAGGGTATATATATACTCCATCTTAGTCGTTTCGTTCATATAGACATTCTTCACAAGATATGGCCCTATAAAAGCTCAAAAATACTCTTTTGCCCTTGTGGTAAGTTGTAATAACTTCCTTGGCAAGTTAGTGATATAATACATGCACATATATATATATATTTTTTTCCGTAAAGCATCTTTTATTACCAATGCCTTCATTTATGGCGGAAGGAAAACAAGTACATGCAGAAATGGAGCGGGATGAAGTAACATACGATATGCCTCCTCAAAACCTTGCTGAGAAAATCACTCTTGTGGACAAAACACATATATTTATGCTACTTGTCCCCTAACCTAGTCTATATGCAACGCAATCTTGTATATGTGCACTTGCGGCCGAATTTCCTGACCAGAAATGCCATATACACAATATAATCCTAGGATGAGAAACAGAAAGCAAGAAATGAGAAATCCATTAGCTGTACAACGCCAATACAGCCTACGACAAAAAAATAAAATGAAAAAGTACGCTAGCAACACAAAGTCTGCACAACCCCGTGTGCTCCTCACGCATATGATAACCTAAGTCCAAGCCAGAAACGAAGTTGACTCCACGCTCTTGATGGCACATAGCACCCTCGAAAATATGTCCACCAAGACAAGGAAAAACATGATCAGGTTGCACCAAAATAATAGCTAACAATAGCACTGCAGATATAAAGAAGATAATGCAACACACATCCATGTTGCATGTATTCACCCTAAATACAGGCAACATCAAGAAATGCTCACCAACCCAATGGGAGATTGATGGTTCCTCCAACCTGTAAGCACCATATCTACCCTCCACCCTCATTGAAAATGGCTCACAGATAACGAGGAAAGACAAGATTAATTTATATATCATGTGAAAGATATCCTGAAAGAAAAACAAACGAGTGAAAAACGTACCAGGTTGCATGTACCAACTGGTGGTACAAGCAACAATCAAGTAAGCATGACAACCTAATGGGAGACTACATCGCGGGAACCTGTATCGAAATATCAATACATGCAGGACTAGAAGAACAATCCTTGATGCGTGCATCTAAAGGAATGCTGCCCGGTACTTCTGGAGGCATGCCACAGAGGGATGCAAACAATGTCAACCCGCTAGACCGCAAACCCTACTACGATAGGCCATGTGCTACTAAATTCATCTCCGTAGGGCAATGTTGCAAAGTAGCGTTATTTAAGCATAGAAAGGCGGTGACTTGATGAACTTTTGGTGTGAACGTGCCCATATGTTGATTGGAGAGTCGCACCAAAGATATGAGAGAAAGACAATCAGTTTCAACAATCAACTCATCATAAACCATGGCATAATAAATCAACGCAAAAGTAAGCGCTTGTAGCTCTGCACACATCAACCTATTCAGGGGCAACGGAAAGCAGATAGCCGATAATAGGTCACCATGATTGTTACACAGAACAGTCCCCCCAGCCGATGCATATCTCCTGACAGTCGTATCAACATTCAACTTTAACTTTCTAGAAGGCGGCAGCTCCAACAGGGGCAGTGACTTAGAAAACTTTTTACCCATAGTAGACGCACACTACAGTACACACTAACTCTAATTCGTTCACGTAAGCAGCGATGGGAGAAAATGTCATCGCCAAAACGAATAACAGCATACTCCTTCCAAATGGACAAGTGACTAGCATGGGAACAATGACCCTTAATTGGCCTTCCATTGCATGGGAGGCTGAACGGCGCCACCAACAGAGCAAATACCCACGAATAACCAAGTGCCTGAGCATGGGTGTCATATAGCACGAATGACAGGACAAAGCAAAAAGACATGTTCCTGGGTACACATTGCAAGGGATAGACTGTCCCCACTCACACAGATTATCAACAAGAGGGAGAGAGTGAGTCTATAGCTTCCATAAGAAGAAACGACCCTCCGACTATGCACCAGGCCACTATATATAACGATAAGGGTATAACAGCTCCTGAGGAGGACAACAGGCTACATAGGCCGACTTAAGAGTAACCATACCATGAGACTCACCTAACAAATTCATACTATCAGGAGTGACATCAACATGCTAAACACCGAAGGCATGTACTTTGCATATATGTTTTCATTTGCTGAGTAATAGATATGTGGATAAATAGAGTTCTGGCTTCCATACTTCTGACGACAAAAATCTGACCACAAGGAGCTCTTATTGTGATAATTCAACCATAATTCACAATCATAAGCCTACTATAGAGCTGTCAGGCTGCGAATCCCTAAGCCACCAATCTTGAAAGGGCTACATAATGACTCCCAAGATATCGAATGCCGCTGGCCATTCCACAAGAAAGATGCCATCTTACGATTGATTACCCTATAACACTCTGAGGAATCTATGAGCTTGCAATAATGTGGGCTGGGTAGAGCAGAGAACATGACGGATAAGAAGCAATCGTCCAGCTGTACTGAGTAATTTGGACGACCAAGTATTAAGCTTGCCGTCAAAATGTCTAAGCAAAGAAGCACACTAACGTGCCCGATTAATTCCCTTATACAAAAAAGACCCACAATTTTTGATTGGAAACATTGCTAATCGAATGCCCAAAAAGTGCACAGCTCGTGATCCAGATCCCCCAGAACCGATTACAACTTGACTTTTGTGATAATTAAGCAGATGACAAGAAGCACACTGATACTGCTACAAAAAAGTCTTGAAAGCCGCTACATTGTTGGCAAACCCATTCAAGAATAGGACCAAGTCATCAGAAAAATCGAGATGAGAAACACATGGACACGACCCGCTTGAAACCCTCTCATAAGACCTGAATGAAACAAAACATTAAAGCCCCTCGAAAACCTCTCAGACGCCAGGATAAATAAAAGAGGAGAGAGAGGATCCCCTGTTTAACTCCTTGGCCGGTTATAAAATACCCAACTGGCTTATCGACAACCTTAGCAAGAAAGTTTGTCAGGCCGGAAATCCGCAAAAGAAAGAGGGTTGTCCACCTCGGGAATCAATGAAATGAGAGGTGATGCCATCACCCTCGGGACATGCACCCCAAGAAAAACTCTTGAATAGCTTATAGACATCAGGATGAATAACAGACAATGACGATAAAAGGATCCTAGAAAGTCATCCGAACCCGTAGTGCTCGTGGGACTAAGATCTCAAACTACTTGTTTCACCTCCTGAATCATTGAAATACATAATTACCTGCCATTATCTTCCTTTGAAAGCAGACTTGGGATGTGTCAAAGAATTGTCGCATGTTGCTTAGTATAATCACCATAAAACACTGCCTAATAGTACGCACTGCCTCTGTCCCAATAGTCTATAATGTCACACATTCAGTCCCATCCTCCGCTACTATGTGGCAAATACATTGCTGAAGTCTCTTATCCCGCACACTTTGATGGAAGAAAGCAGTATTTGCATCCCCCACACATCACCACTTTACATTTGTCTTTTGCTTCCAGTACAGAAATGCATGCACTTGCGCTTAATACAGAAGCGTTGTACTCCGATGATACGCAGTCTGTATGCTATTAGAAGGCGAGGAGTCATATTCCATCTTCTTTCTGATGACATCATCGTCAGCCATAGAAACAACATCAAGGATGTTACTAAACACCTCTTTGTTCCAAAGCCTCATGGCAGACTTCAATTTCCGTAATTTCTCACAAAACCCCCCATTCCACCTACCGTGGAATAAGACTCCCAGTAACCTCCAGTAAAAGAATCGAAGTCGCATACGTAGTACACACATCTGGATACTGAAAAGATGTTGGGCCTATATGATCATCCTGTGCACACTACATATATATTGGAGCATTATCAGACGTCGTCCGACTAAGATGCTGCACTTGCACACTTGCAAACATGTCTAGAAAAGACTGAGAACACAGAAACCAATCTAACTGTTATGTCCCGCACCCTCCGTAAAATAAATAAAGGATAAATGGAAATTGAATAGGTTAAGGAAAATAAGTGATAATGAATCAAGAATTAAGTATTAGGATTAAATGGATTTTATTGAAAAGATTAAATATGGAATTAAGTAGTATTTAATTTTGGAATTAAATATTAAGAATTTATCCTTTAAGATAAATAAGATAATAGGATATAATATAGAAACTCCAAATTTCACTCTTTCCATATAAAAACTGACAGAACGGCAGTTTCCTCATTTACGCAGAGAAAACCGCCGCCCCTCTAGCCCTTGAGCGACCTCCTCTCCTTGGCAACCCTAGGTGAAGAATTTTCAGGATTTGCAATCCAATCTTCATTCGTTCTTTGTTTCTTCTCCAAGTAATCAAAGGCAAGTAATCCACTTATAAGTTCTTACATTTTGCGAAAGAAAAAGGCCTATTTTTGATATCAATTTGGATCACCATGCAGTAATTTCTTTATGTGAATCTATATGTGTGATTTATGTGTTTTGGTTTGAGATTTGGCCATTATATGTTGAAATATTGTTCGTTGTTTTGTTGTTTATGTGAGATCATGTAAATCCCAATCCCTTGAACCCTAATTTGTTGGTGTTTGCGGTTGAAGGGAAGAGGAGAGTGAAAAAGATGAAATCTTTGGGGTTGTTGGATGAATGATTGAGTCTTAGGCTTGAATCTTTGTTGTGCGTGTGAAGGATCTTGTTTGGGTGGATTAAGAATGGATTGATAGGGAAGATTAGGCTTGGAATGATTGGAAGGAAGTTGGAAAACGATTGGGATTAAGATCTGCAGTTTCTGCAGAAATCGCAGGATGAGGATTCTGGAATTTGGTGTATGACGTACGTCGATCGATCGACGTATAGCAAGTGAGGGGATGACTTATTCCAGATGTATGTAGATCGATCGACGTAGGTTGAGTGAGTGATCGATGTGCCTCAGATGGACATCGATCGATCGACGTGGGTTGAGTGAGAGTTCGACGTCCCTCAGATGGACATCGATTGATCGACGTCAGGGTATGACGTACGTCGATCTCTCGACGTTAGGGTATGACGTGCTGCAGTTTTGTGGGAATATAAGGGAAGAAAGAGGGAAGCTAGGAGACCCTTTTGGGTGACCTTAGGGACTTCTTAGGACATGATTGAGGTAAGTCTAAGCCTTGGGAACATGACTTAAGATGGTGAATCAAATTTAGAGAATTCAAAGGGTATTCGAATCTGATTTCACATGAATGACCTAAGGGGTTAGGAATGAATGTATGTGACTTTACGGAGTACAAAAGAAGAATGTGAGCGTTCTTAAATTGGCTTTTGAGTTCTAGAATCGATGTTTAGGTATGTCGACCTGCCGAGAAGAATAAGCTCGAGTGTGTGAGTGAGATGAGCCTTGTGTGACTGATTGATATGTGAACGTGATTTGAAGTATGTGATTAAAGAATGTGATTGAAATGAGGAGTCTTGCATCATGGCACTTGCATCAGCATAATGTTTTTGAAAAGACCTGTGCTTTGGCATAGGGCATTAAGTTTGCGAAATTGGTTGTAATGTTACACGGGATGGAAATGTAAGCCGCGGTGCATTACAAGGTATAAAGTTGGCTGTAATGTTACACGGGATAGAAATGTAAGCCGTGGTGCATTACAGGGTATAAAGTTGGCTGTAACGTTACACGGGATGGAAATGTAAGCCGTGGTGTGTTACATGGTATAACGTTGACTATAATGTGACACGAGATGGAAATATAAGCCGTGAAGCATTACAGGGTATAAAGTTATGTGATCGGACATTGTGACATGCATTGCACTGTTTTGAAAAGAAATTGCAGATGCATTTGTGACTGTGTAGTGTAGTGCATATTTGGTCATGCATCACGTGAGTCAGTATGGGATGATTGCTATTTGACTTGAATGATCGTTAACTGTTAATGGTTAAGAACTACTGTTCTTATGTTCTTGTACTGTTAAATCTATGCTCTTGAAAGTATACAAGACATGTGCCCCATTATCCCTTGAATTGTATACTACTAATGTCTTGCTATGTGTTGATCCCATATGTCTTATAAGTGGGTTACTTGCTAGCGTTTTTTGCTAAGGGTACTACCTTTATTTTGCAGATGAGCCTAGCTATGACATGATCTTCATAGAGGACGACGGCGAGTGGGCCGAATGGGACGCTTAGTATCATAATGGGAGATAGTCGATACTGTTGCTAAATATTTCAGTTTATTTCATTCATTTGAGGATTTAGTTGGTTACAAACATAAACACTCTTCCATTACTTTATTACACTTTGAAGTAAGAATTTGATGATTTAGATTTTATTTGGCACGTGTCTCCGTGCTTATTCTCTTACGTCATTGCTGATGTGTATTCGAGAGATGAGACGTCTTGTAGTCTTCTCAGTAAGCTACGACGGGTGCACCGGTTCGGATTCCGCTGTCCAGGTCGGGGCGCTACAGGTGGTATCAGAGCCTAGGCTTCAGATCTACCACGGAGACCTAGGTTATATCATGTAGAGTCTTAAGTTATGATATTGACCCTAAGGTGATCTTTAGGTCTAAGTATGTGATCCTAGATGTAAGTTCGATTGGGTTGGGTGTGTGCGAGCGCGATAAAATTTAATCAACAAGCGTTATTTTATTTTAGTTTACGAATTCCGCCTGGTACAACGCATATGGGCCTTCAGTATTTACTTTTGGAATTGCTGAATGCTAATAAGCGTTGATTTTGCAGAAAAAGCCTCCCCGAAGAGATAACCAAGGAAACGGTGGCAATGGGAACGAGAACCCTCCACCACCACCAGTATTAGTACCCCAGGCACTGATAGATGCTATCACCGTGATAGCACAAGGAGTTGCCTAGCAGCAGCAACAACCTCCTCCTCCTCCTCCACCTCCTCAACAAGGTATCCGATATTACATTGGGGAGATGCGGAAGATGCATGCTCCCACCTTTGAAGGGACCACTGATCCAGAGGTGGCTGGATTCTGGTTAGACGAGGTGGAAAAGTGCTTCAGGCTGGTGCAAGTACGTGAAGAACTCAAGGTTGATGTGGCCACGCCCTTACTGATTGGCAGAGCCAACACATGGTGGAATGGTATTCTGCCCAAGATGACTCCCCCTATTCAGTGGAGACAGTTCGTGCAGGCCTACAAGGATTACTATGTGCCTGAGACTGCCATTTTGGAGAGGATGAGGCAGTTCGATAAGTTTGAACAAGGGAGGATGTCCGTTTCTGACTATGCCGATAGATTCCATGCCTTGGGCAAATTCACGCCCATGGTGTTGGAAAACAACAGAATGAAAATGCTAAAATTTGAGGAAGGTCTGAACCCCCGCATACGGACGGCTATAGCGGGGTCTAGTTTAAAAACTTTTGAGGAAATGTAGGATGCATGTTACCGCGTGAAGAGCGACATGCGCAGGTCACATCCTAGAGAGGCTCATGATGAGTCTAGCAAGAGGCCCAGGGAAGAGAGAAGTGGTGGTAGACCCGGACGTTGGGTCAAGATCCCTAGGAAAGGGCAGGCGGGGCCAGCTCAGAGGGCACCGCAACAGAATGAGCCCGATTGTCAAGCACCAGCAGTATGCCAACACTGCCAGAAGAGACGTGGGTGAATGTTGGAAGAAATCAAGAGCATGCTTCAAGTGTGGAAAGACGGGCCATAGGATAAAAGATTCCCCCGAGTGGAACCCAAAGCCTCAAGTAGAAGCAGGGCCGGCTCAGCAGCAGAGAGGCAGGCCCAATGCGAGAGTCCACGCGATGACGGACACTGAAGTCCAGGAGGACACCGACGTTGTGACAGGTACGACCTAAGTTAAATATTAGCTACTTAAGTTGAATTTTAGTTGTTTAAGTTGGAGATTAACTGTGTTTTATGTGAAAACCTTTATGTGCTACACTCTCTGTGTTTAGAGGTGATTCTAGTTAACAAAGTACCTGCGAACGTATTGTTTGATAGCGGAGCAAGCCACTCCTTCATTTCTAAGCGATTTGCCAAAGGACTCGACTGTCTACCCGAATGGCTTGAAACCCCTTTCAGGGTGCAGGCAGAAGGCGAACAAGTGCTGGTTTCCAACCACCAGTACAAAGATTGTGAGTTGGAATTGGATGGAAAGGTGTTTTCGGTGACCTTAGTTCCAATTCCGATGAAGGATTTTGATGTAATATTGGGCATGGATTGGCTGACCAAGAATCATGCCAATATCGATTGTAAACTTAAGCAGGTAACCGTTAAGGACCCTGAGATGAATGAAATAACGGTTCAAAGAAACGTCAAGTTAACAAAAGCTCCAAAGAAGATATATTTGACGGCGATTAAGGCTTTTAAAGCTTTGCAAAAGGGAGCAGAGGGATTCATGGTGTATACAGTAGATGCTAAGCAAGAAGTTCCCTCCATAAATCAGATTCCGGTAATCAATGAATTCAAGGACATATTTCCGGATGATTTACCGGGAGTTTCGCCATCAAGAGAAGTGGAGTTTGAGATTAACTTGATTCCCGGAGCCGAACCTATATCTAAGGCACCTTACAGAATGGCTCCAGCTGAACTTAAGGAGCTTAAAGGACAACTTCAAGAGTCGTTAGACAAGAAGTTAATTCGCCCCAGTGTGTCGCCTTGGGGAGCTCCAGTATTATTTGTAAAGAAGAAAGATGGCAGTATGAGGCTGTGTATTGATTACCGAGAATTGAATAAGATCGCCATCAAGAACAAATATCCTCTGCCAAGGATAGAGGATTTATTTGATCAACTAAAGGGAGCCCGATGGTTTTCGAAGATTGATCTTCGTTAGGGGTATCATCAACTGCTTGTGAAAGCGGGAGATGTACCTAAGACTGCTTTCCGGACTCGATACGGGCATTATGAATTTTTGGTGATGCCTTTTGGATTAACTAACGCCCCAGCGGCCTTCATGGACTTGATGAACACCGTATTTCAAGAGCTGTTGGACCAATTCGTGGTGGTGTTCATCGATGACATTCTAGTCTACTCCCCCGACGAGCAAGCCCATGCTGAACACTTAAGGGTGGTGTTGCAAATTTTGAGGCAACAAAAGCTTTATGCCAAATTCAGCAAGTGTGAATTCTGGCTAAGAAGTGTAGCCTTTCTCGGTCACGTGATTTCGGAAGAGGGGATTTCGGTGGATCCTAAAATGATAGAAGCCATCACTGAATGGCCAAGACCCACAAACGTGACCGAAGTCAGAAGCTTCCTAGGCTTGGCAGGCTATTATAGGAAATTTGTCGAGGGATTCTCTACCATAGCAGCTCCATTGAGTCGACTTACGCAGAAGAAAACTAAGTTCGAGTGGACTGCTGAATGCGAACAGAGCTTTACTGAGCTCAAGAAGAGATTAACCACAGCCCCGGTGTTGACACAACCCTCTGACACCGACGGTTTTGTGATTTATAGTGATGCGTCCAAGAAGGGACTAGGTATGTACATCATTACAATTAATGCATTGTATATACGTATGCTAGTCTTGAACTAACTTTCTGTTTATAGGTTGCGTCTTGATGCAAAATCAACGTGTCATTTCGTACGCGTCGAGACAATTGAAACCATATGAGCATAACTACCCGACGCATGACTTGGAGCTCGCAGCTGTGGTTCGCTCTTAAGATCTGGAGGAACTACTTATATGGGGAGAAATGTGCTGTATTCACTGATCATAAGAGTTTGAAGTACCTATTCTCGCAGAAGGAGTTAAATATGAGACAGAGAAGATGGTTGGAGTTACTCAAGGATTACGACCTAACCATCAACTACCATCCGGGTAAAGCAAATAGAGTGGCGGATGCACTGAGCAGAAAGTCTAGCACGCTAGACAATCCTTGCTGGAAAGAGAGATCGAGGAGTTGGGTCTCGAAGTGGTGGATTCAGTGGCGAATGTTCTTACAGTTTTGTCTATCAGCCCAGACTTGGTAGACAGAATTAAAGAAGCTCAGCATGATGATGTCACACTAAAAGGAATCCGCGACAAGTTATCTATGGGACCAGTAAAGGATTTTTAGCTGAGAGAAGATAAAAGTTTATGGTTTCAAAACCGGCTATGCGTACCAGATAAGGAGGAGCTTCGTAGAGAACTGTTGAGTGAAGCTCATAACTCAAGGTTTTCTATCCACCCCGGCAGCACAAAAATGTACCAGGATCTCAAAAGGAATTACTGGTGGATGGGGATGAAAAGATCTATAGCAGAGTATGTTGAGAGATGTTTGGTATGCCAACAAGTTAAAGCTGAACATCAACGACCTGGTGGTTTGATGATGCCACTTGAGATTCCTGAATGGAAATGGGAGCACGTGACTATGGAATTCGTTATGGGGTTACCCAAAACCAGAAATGGAAATGAGATGATTTGGGTGATTGTAGACCGTTTGACGAAGACAGCCCATTTCATAACCATGCCACATGAAACCTCATATGAGAAATTATCCAACATATATGTGGATAACATTGTGAGCTTGCATGGAGTCCCTGTCAGCATTGTATCAGATCGTGATCCCAAGTTCACTTCTAAGTTTTGGAGGGCATTTCAGAAGGCGATAGGTACCAAGCTGAGAATGAGTACCGCGTACCACCCTCAAACGGATGGACAATCCGAGAGAACTATCCAAACCTTGGAAGATATGTTGAGAGCATGTGCCTTGGATTTCAAAGGAAACTGGGATAGCATGTTGAAGTTGATGGAGTTTTCCTACAATAATAGCTATCACAGCGCAATTGGCATGGCTCCGTTTGAAGCATTATACGGACGCAAGTGTAGGTCCCTGGTTTGTTGGGACGAAGTTGGGGAAAGAACAATCACCGCACCAGAGTTGGTTGGAAAAACAATAAGGTGAAAGTGATAAGAGAGAGACTAAGGGTGGCTCAAGATCGCAGTAAGAGTTGGGCCGATGCTAAAAGACGACCCTTGGAGTTTGAGGAGGGAGAGAAGATTTATCTACGAGTCTCACCTACTAAGGGAGTGGCGAGATTTGGGATGAAAGGTAAGCTGAGCCCTCGATATATTGGTCCATACGAGATGCTTGGTAAAGTTGGTGAAAGAGCATACAAATTAGCCTTGCCTCCGAGCTTGTCCCAAGTCCATAACGTATTTCATGTATCTCAATTAAAGAAATACGTATCGGACCCGAGCCATATCCTTGAAGCTCAACCGTTGGATGTTAAAGAAGATGTCTCATATGAAGAACATTCAATAAAGATCGTGGATAGGAAAGATCAAGTCCTGTGCAGACGTGTAATCCCGTATGTCAAGGTTCACTGGAGTAACCATACGGAGCGTGAGGCCACGTGGGAGCTTGAAGAACAAATGAAAGAGCTATACCCACACCTCTTCCAATAAGGTACGTCAGTTTCGAGGACGAAACTTTTTGTAAGGGGGGTGGAATGTTATGTCCCGCACCCTCCGTAAAATAAATAAAGGATAAATGGAAATTAAATAGGTTATGGAAAATAAGTGATAATGAATTAAGAATTAAGTATTAGGATTAAATGGAGTTTATTGAAAGGATTAAATATGGAAATAAGTAGTATTTAATTTTGGAATTAAATATTAAGAATTTATCCTTTAAGATAAATAAGATAATAGGATATAATTTAGAAACTCCAAATTTCACCCTTTCCATATAAAAACTCACAGAACGTCAGTTTCCTCATTTACGCAGAGAAAACCGCCGCCCCTCTAGCCCTTGAACGACCTCCTCTCCTTGGCAACCCTAGGTGAAGAATTTTCAGGATTTGCAATCCAATCTTCATTCGTTCTTTGTTTCTTCTCCAAGTAATCAAAGGCAAGTAATCTACTTATAAGTTCTTATGTTTTGCGAAAGAAAAAGGCCTATTTTTGATATCAATTTGGATCACCATGCATTAATTTCTTTATGTGAATCTATATGTGTGATTTATGTGTTTTGGTTTGAGATTTGGCCATTATATGTTGAAATATTGTTCGTTGTTTTGTTGTTTATGTGAGATCATGTAAATCCCAATCCCTTGAACCCTAATTTGTTGGTGTTTGCGGTTGAAGGGAAGAGGAGAGTGAAAAAGATGAAATCTTTGGGGTTGTTGGATGAATGATTGAGTCTTAGGCTTGAATCTTTGTTGTGCGTGTGAAGGATCTTGTTTGGGTGGATTAAGAATAGATTGATAGGGAAGATTAGGCTTGGAATGATTGGAAGGAAGTTGGAAAACGATTGGGATTAAGATCTGCAGTTTCTGCAGAAATCGTAGGATGAGGATTCTGGAATTTGATGACGTCGATCGATCGACGTCAGGGTATGACGTACGTCGATCGATCGACGTAAAGCAAGTGAGGGGATGACGTATTCCAGATGTATGTAGATCGATCGACGTAGGTTGAGTGAGTGATTGATGTGCCTCAGATGGACATCGATCGATCGACGTGGGTTGAGTGAGAGTTCGACGTCCCTCAGATGGACGTCGACCGATCGACGTCAGGGTATGACGTACGTCGATCGATCGGCGTTAGGGTATGACGTGCTGCAGTTTTGTGGGAATATAAGGGAAGAAAGAGGGAAGCTAGAAGACCATTTTGGGTGACCTTAGGGACTTCTTAGGACATGATTGAGGTTAGTCTAAGCCTTGGGAACATGACTTAAGGTGGTGAATCAAATTTGGAGAATTCGAAGGGTATTCAAATCTGATTTCAACGTGAATGACCTAAGGGGTTAGGAATGAACGTATGTGGCTTTACGGAGTACAAAAGAGGAATGTGAGGGTTCTTACATTGGCTTTTGAGTTCTAGAATCGATGTTTAGGTGATGTCGACCTGCCGTGAAGAATAAGCTCGAGTGTGTGAGTGAGATGAGCCTCGTGTGACTGATTGATATGTGAACGTGATTTGAAGTATGTGATTAAAAAATGTGATTGAAATGAGGAGTCTTGCATCATGGCACTTGCATCAGCATAATGTTTTGAAAAGACCTGTGCTTTGGCACAAGGCATTAAGTTTGCGAAATTGGCTGTAATGTTACACGGGATGGAAATGTAAGCCGTGGTGCATTACAGGGTATAAAGTTGGCTGTAATGTTACACGGGATGGAAATGTAAGCCGTGGTGCATTACAGGGTATAAAGTTGGCTGTAACATTACACGGGATGGAAATGTAAGCCGTGGTGCGTTACAGGATATAAAGTTGACTGTAATGTGACACGGGATGGAAATATAAGCCGTGAAGCATTACAGAGTATAAAGTTATGTGACCGGACATTGTGACATGCATTGCACTGTTTTAAAAAGAAATTATACATGCATTTGTGACTGTGTAGTGTAGTGCATATTTGGTCATGCATCACGTGAGTCAGTATGGGATGATTGCTATTTGACTTGAATGATCGTTAATTGTTAATGGTTAAGAATTAGTGTTCTTATGTTCTTGTACTGTTAAATCTATGCTCTTGAAAGTATACAAGACATGTGCCCCATTATCCCTTGAATTATATACTACTCATGTCTTGCCATGTGTTGATCCCGTATGTCTTATAAGTGGGTTACTTGCTAGCGTTTTTCGCTAAGGGTACTACCTTTATTTTGCAGATGAGCCTAGCTACGACATGATCTTCATAGAGGACGACGGCGAGTGGGCCGAATGGGACGCTTAGTATCATAATGGGAGATAGTCGATACTGTTGCTAAATATTTCAGTTTATTTCATTCATTTGAGGATTTAGTTGGTTACAAACATAAACACTCTTCCGTTACTTTATTACACTTTGAAGTACGAATTTGATGATTTAGATTTTATTTGGCACGTGTCTCCGTGCTTATTCTCTTACGTCATTGATGATGTGTATTCGAGAGATGAGACGTCTTGTAGTCTTCTCAGTAAGCTACGACGGGTGCACCGGTTCGGATTCCGCTGTCCGGGTCGGGGCGCTACACTAACCACCTCCACACATGGCCAAGACCTCTCCCTTCACACCAAGTGAATGGCGATCCCTGATAAGGGATGGATTGTAAAAAAAAACAATAAGCCGCACAATCATTAAAGTTAACCGAAGATCATAGAGCAGGAGCATATGTTCCTTAATGCTCGGCCAGTGTAAGCAATGTATTAAAATCACCACCAACTAAGCAGGGAACATCAATATTACTATGAAACCGCCGAACATCATCCTATAAACGCCGACGAGTAACTACTAAACGCATGACATAAACAGTTGTACACCAAAATACGTCACCAGAAGCAAACCAATCAAAGTGAAAACGTTCTGAATTCCTTGTCGCATTTTCCCCAGAGAAAGCACTGAATCCCTCCAGAAAATCCAAGTACGACCATTTCAGGCAAAAATAGCATTCGAAAAACTATAGACAAACGATAAGTAACTGAAGCAGAGTCACGTGCCTTTGGTTCAATTATAATAAGAAAATGTAAAGCATACTCCGAATTAATGAGAGAATACATTCAGCAGTGGTCCGAATCCCGCGAACAATCTATATCATGACCTTCATTGAGAGATAGTGGTGTCGGACTTGAGATAGGGGAAGAACGCTATCTTGCAACCCAAGTTGATGCTAAAAGAACATTTTTCTGTGACGGATGCTTTGCACTCACCACAGACATATCTGCACGTTGATCTGGAGGATCCGGCGGGGCTGGCAGTCTCCCCATCTGATTTCCAGCTATAATTGTTAACACACTATCCTCATAGGCATTGAACACTTGATTTCAGAGGAAATTCAGTCGAACCTCGTGAGACTCATGTTCAAAGATACAGAATAAGCCTCAGCTGGATCTTGTGCTGAAATAAGGATCCCATCATCGACACCATCAGCTTGGAGATATCTTGCGCAAATGAAACCTTCTTAGCCATATATGTTGCCTTTCGAAAATACCAGAGCCATCTTCCCTAGGCTGAACAGATATAATTGAAGGAGAAATAGCCACCTTAGTAGGTTGTGAGGGATCATGCAAATCAGTCAAGGCAGAAATAGACGCCGCCGACAACGTTTCCTCATGACGGGTATTCTTAGGGTTCCACAGCTGATGCTTCTCAACTCGTGATGCATCCAATGAAGGATCAGATTGTATGGCATTCTTTGATGGTACGCTAACTGTGGCAGCTGGTACCATCTGTTCCTTAGCATAGGCAGCGGCCGAATGTCCCAATTGAAAACATTGGGTGCAATAAGAGGGAAGATTCTCCTAAACAACTGGTTGAGAGATGAGCTTATTTGCACCCTGAATAAATATAGGCATCGAAAATTCCTTTGAGACATCAATTTCTACATAAAGCCGTGCAACTGAAGTACGAAGGCCGTCAGTTGCTGCGGCATCCAGTTTTATGTGTACCAAAACTCCTGCCTATCTGAAAGAGGGCATCCCGTTAATGAAAGTGAACAGGAAGACCAAGAAGAGCCACGCAAACCAGGCCAATTAGGATGTTCACTATAGGATCATAATCTAGTGTCCATTTAGTGACACACACAAGACACCCAGCAATGAGCTAGCTTTGGCGTGAGAAACACCAAAGATAATCGAGCTCTTGAGTAAAATGACTCAATATGTGAGAACGGCCAAGTAAACCGACCTTGACCGTGTTGATGATGTAAAATTAAATTGTAAAATCATACCATAGATAGATGAATATAGACTTACCATATAGGGATGATTGTGATTGATTGTAATTAGCAATCATAATTAGTGCAGATTCTTTATTCTATAGTTAGGAAAATTTGTAAAGCATAAATAGGTGGTATTTGATCAATGGAAAACAATGAAGAAAGATTTTCCTCTGAAAGTGCCTGATCTAACATGGTATCAGAGCAGGCACAATCCTAAGGAGGTGTGATTCCAGAGCATAGGCTCAGAATAACGAATCATCATCGCCTGAAACCTTTCCTGGTCAATATCTGGCCAAGACCTGAACATACCGTCCCCAACACCAGAAACTGTTTACCAGTAAATCGGTTGCTGAATTCAGTCCAGCCATCCTGACCACTGATTCCAATTATCTCAGACAAATATCCTTTGTCATTATAGACATACCCCCAACAGCCTCTGTTTACCTGGAAAGATCAAAAACACCATGTCAAATACTCCATCATCCTCAGAAACGCCCAAAACCGAAACCAATACACCCAGCCCTGGGGATTTGGCCATCCAAGTGGCTCAAATCCTTAGAAGTAGCCTAAACTCACCACCACATAATCCACTGCCAGAGAACCTGAACATCTCTGTCAAACTCACAGGCAGCAACTATGCTCTGTGGTCCATAGTGATTTACAGGGCCATACTGGGCAGGGGACGCAGCTCCCATCTTACAGGGGTGCCTCCCCCGTCATCCAACACAGACCCACAGTTCCCACAATGGGAACAAGACGATAATTCTGTTTTTACATGGATCCTGCAAAATGTTGATCCTAGCATGATCAACAATGTTTCAAGATACCCAATGGCCAAATCCCTCTAGGAGGGATTGGCACTAACTTATGGCTCAGGAGGAGACTCCTCGCAAGTATTTGACTTGCATAGGAGGGCAAATAGCGTCAAACAAGGAGAAACCACACTGGAGGCCTGCTGGAATACTCTTCAAGGTCTATGGGTCTCGATTGACACCTTAGATCTGAATCCCATGAGATGCCCTGAGGATATCAGTGCATACAACCGAAAAATGCAAGAATTCAAGTTATACCAGTTTTTGACGGCCATAAGTGATAAATATGAAGCAGAGAAGAAGGAGTTGCTAAAGAGAACACCTTTGCCCATTGTGGAGACGGAGTTCTCAGAAATCAAACGGGTAGAGTCCAGATCTGGACTCATCAAGCAAAACCCCTTAAAAATAATTTCGTCACAGGGGATAGGGCAAGGACTTGCGGTGAAATCAGCACAGGGACGAGGCCGTGGCAGAGACAACAGCTCTGGACGGGATAAATCGAATCAGGGCATCAAAGGTGGACAAGAGCCACCTTCAATGCAAACATTGCAGGAAGAAGGGACATGAGAAAGAAAGCTGCCTTCAACTTGTGGGATACCCTGACTGGTGGAAGGGTAAGAAGGTTCTTACCCATGGGGGAGGAGGCAAGGCTGCAGCCCTCAGAGCGTTCGAGGAAGGAGAAGACAAAAGTGATGGAGGAACCCAGAAGGATCTTGAAGGAGGAAAAGAACCAGACGGCGGGACAGGTACCAGGGGGTTAGGAAATAACCCTAACCCCCAACCACCTTTTAATACCCAAAATTGCATAAAAGGCCCCCCACATATTTCCTCTAAAGTCCCTATAACTCCTACTTATGTTAATATGGTCCACTCAGAACCCACTTGTCCTTTATCTACCCCAGCAGTTTTACCAACCCCAGAAACGCCCCCTGATTTTCTGCCCAACTTAAAAAACGCCCCCAAGAATGTTTCCTTGAGAAAACTGGTCCCTATACTTTACCCCAGAATACATCACACACCCACAACACTGCTTCCCTTAATACTAGTTGGATATTTGATAGTGGGCCCATCGACACAATGACGTTTGATCCCAAGGATTTTACTGACCTTCATTCCCCCACCAAAACACATGTCGAAACTGCCATTGGAGAAACTATTTCCGTTTATGGTAGTGGTCCTATCACTATCAATCCACGTGTCACCATACCCAACTGCCTTTATGTACCGTCCCTTTTCCACTAAATTACTTTCTATAAGTCAACTCACTAAAGCACTAGATTGTGTTTACTTATGTATCCCTTCTTTTGCATATTGCAGGACATTCATACTCAGGAGATCATTGGACGTGGTATTGAGCGCGATGGTCTCTACTACGTAGATGCGGTGGTGCAACAGTGTAGGTCTAATCTTGCCGCCGGTACGGTCTCCCGCCAGTTATGGTTATGGCACCGTCAGTTAGGACACCCATCTTTTAGTTATCTTTAAAAACTTTTTCCACAATTGTTTCCTACTTCTTTACATAATTTTCCTTGTGACACTTGCCTCCGGGCCAAACAACCGCGAGCGACTTACCGCTCTAATAATACACGTGTGGATCGTATTTTTTTCTCTTATTCACTCAGATGTGTGAGGTCCCTCTCCCCACCCTACTTCATTGGGCTTCCGCTATTTTGTTATTTTTGTGGATGATTATTCTCGTATGACATGGCTGTATATCTTAAAACACAAGTCTGATGTTACCACCAAATTTGTTGAATTTTACAATATGGTCAAAACTCAATATACCTCGACCATCCAAATACTTTGCTCTGACAACGGTGGAGAATAATTTGACGGGGCACTAAAAACATTCTTCCGTACTTGGGTATCGTTCACCAAACATCATGTCCAGACACACCTGAACAAAACGGTGTAGCAGAAAGAAAAAACCGTACTATTCTTGAGATGACACGTGCACTGATGATTGAGTCATTGGTCCCTAGGGTTTTTGGCCAGAGGCGGTGTCCACCGCAACCTATCTCAGCAATCGTCTACCCACTACCATCCTTAACCACCAAACCCCACTTCAAGTTTTATCCAGTCAAGTCAAAATCCCTCGATCTTAACCCTCCCTACTAGAGTCTTTGGGTGCATCGTATACATACATATCCCAAAAACCCAAAGAACCAAACTAGACCCCTGTGCCGAGCGATGTGTCTTTGTCGGATATGCCTCGACACAAAAGGGCAATCAGTGTTATAACCCTCGTACCCAACGAATCCATGTTACTATGAACTGTGTATTCCTCGAAACCGAATACTTATTTGCCACCCTGTCTCGGTCTCAGGGGGAGATAACTAAAGATGATCCTCTCGATTGGCTGTCATACCCGTACTGGTCACAAACTGAACCAACACAACAAGTAGATGGTTCCGACTGTGCTATAGCTCCCTACGATAGTAGGCCCTGTTAGTGTATGTGCCCTAGGCCATGATTTGAATATTTATGTTATGCATTTATTATTAATAAAAGAGGTTTTATTATCATTATTGTTGGTTAGTATGTTACACAATTTTGATATATGTCCCTGATTCATTATTGTTATGAATATAAAATAATTTATAATCAGTATGAGTATTGATTTGATAATCATGAGATGATTATGTGTATGGTGATACGAATCAATCTCATAGATACTTGTTAGAGAACAGTGTATTGGATAGACCCATCATGAGATTGCTACATGGATTAGCGTCATAAGTAAATCTCATGATAGTCATGTTTTAATCCTTTGACTTGAGATTGTCATAGTTTCCAACATAAGGACTATTATATTTTGACATGATCAAACGTTATCCGTAACTGGATAATAATAAAGGTCATGATTGAATGTGATAGAAATTATGTAGAGGACATTGAACAATCAAGATAGAATTTGTCCCTCTTTTTTGAGAGAGATATCTTTGGGCCCCTCGATTAGTGAGACTGTGAAATGCATGGCCGTGCTCAAATGAATTGCTAGTGTGATCAATATCATTTGTTTTATCAGTCTACTTAGAGATCGAGTAATCATATGTTTGAACTATATAAGTATGACGCTGACCATGACTTATGTTCAAACTAGATATCGTGTAACAAAGGGATTAATGCATGTACTATTATTAGTCTAGTTGGACTTTACTCGTCTTAATTGGATAGTTGTAATGCCTTGCTAGAGGCCAATTACGACTTGTTGGTTTAATAGAGATTTAATCAACTGCCAATCAATATGGGCCTATCGGGTCACACACAAGAATACGCATGGCTGAGATTAATAATATTAATAATATTAATATTGGATATTAATTATTATTATTATTATTATCGTTTTTTAATATTAATAATATTAATATTGGATATTAATTATTATTATTATTATTAGTTTCGTTTTTTTATGTATATATTTATATCATCGGATAATAACAGAGAATCCATATTTGATATGGATTTTGATTGATTTTATCTAATCCTAACAGAATCCGTATATGGTACGGATTTTGATAGCGTTAACAAATCCGATCTACAATCGGATTTCGATACCAACAGAGGGTGATTGTATTTTCGCACCTACTTCATCTGCGTAATTCGGATCTACAAAGGTAGTTTTTGAGTTTCTTTCATCGAATTAAACGAACAACATGGATCCTTGGTAGCAAATCGGAGATCAAGTTTATTGTTTTCCGCTGCGCGTTTTGCAGTGATCTCGGTTGATTTCCTAACAGGCCCATCACCCCAGTACACGACAAGGAGACTCCTCTGATGAATGAACTGCTATAGGTAAATGAAGGTATACATAATGACAATTCAAATCTTGTTCTAGAGTTTTCAAATAACACGTCTAATGATGTATCTGATACACATTTACTTGACTCCTTGCCTAACACAATTAATGAGTCCCCTGTAGATGATCCTACACACAGTGAGATGGACCATACTAATATTGTGATAGGAGAATAGGGGCGTACCCTACCACCAAGGAAAACAAGAGGAGTTCCACCTACGAGATATTCCCCCACCAAAGTTGCCCGAGCCTCCAAATACCCTATTCAGGAAAGAATGATGAGTCATACAGCAAAAAGCTTAGCGACAACCATTTGTGCTGAAGAAATTCCTCGAACTGTCGAGGAAGCATGTACTCAACAACACAGGAGAGATGCCATGCTCACAGAAATGAATGCCTTAGAAAAAAATAAGACATGGGAACTGTGTGTGTTGCCAGCAGGAAAACGAGCAATCGGATGCAAATGGGCGATCACAATTAAATACAAGACAGACGGGAGCATCGAAAGACATAAAGCAAGGATGGTAGCCAAGGGATTCACACAAACATACGGAGTAGACTACTCAGAAACATTCTCACCAGTCGCCAGGATTGATACTATTCGCGTATTATTCTCCATCGCAGCCAATGAGAATTGGCCATTACGGCAGTTTGACGTAAAAAATGTGTTCCTACACGGCGACTTACAAGAAGAAGTCTACATGGAACCACCACCAGGATTCTCGGAAGATTTTAAACAAGGACAGGTGTGCAGGTTAAAGAAAGCTCTATACGGGCTCAAACAATCGCCCCAAGCATGGTTTGGCAGATTTACATCTGTCATGAAAAAAGAAAGTTACACACAAAGCAACGCTGATCACACTTTATTCATCAAACGACAGGGAAGTCTTGTTACTTGTCTTATTATATATGTTGATGATATGATTATTACTGGGAATGACACTAACAAAATTTCTCGTCTCAGGAAAAATCTGTTCACTCAGCTTGAAATGAAAGACCTTGGATGGCTCAAATACTTCTTGGGGATAGAAGTGCTGGGATCGCAAGCCGGGATCTATATCTGTCAGCGAAAGTATATCCTCGACCTACTAACAGAGGTCGGACTACTTGATGCTAAGCTAGCCGATACTCCGATGATTCAGAACCATAAGCTGGAATTTGTGCAAGGAGCACCTGGAGCAGACAGGGAATGGTACCAAAGATTGGTTGGAAAGCTGATATATCTGTCACACACCAGATTGGACATCGCCTACGCAGTGGGAGTAGTCAGTCAGTTTATGCACAGTCCGTAGAAGCACCATCTTGATGTTGTAATCAATATCCTAAGGTACTTAAAGGGAACTCCCGGTGTTGGGCTACTCTTCAGAAATAACGGTAATCTAAACATCGAAGCGTACACTGATGCTGATTGGGCGGGGAGCCAAACCGATCGATGCTCCACTTCAAGATATGTTACCCTAGTCAGAAGCAATATTGTCACATGGAGGAGTAAAAAGCAAAAGGTGGTAGCATTGTCTAGCGGAGAAGCAGAGTTTCGAGGCATTGTGAAGGGTATTACAGAAGTACTTTGGATCAGGAAGTGATTCGAGAGCTGGGCTTTCAGATATCGGATCCGACGTGCTTAAAGTGTGATAACAAGGCTTCAATCAGTATCTCAGAAAATCCAGTGTAGCATGATCGTACTAAACATGTAGAGGTGGATAGGCATTTCATCAGGAAAAAGCTCGACGAAGGAATCATTATGCTTCTGCATGTACGCTCTGAAGATCAATTGGCAGACATCTTAACAAAGGCGGTAAATGAGCGAATATTTGATCATGTACTGCGCAAGTTGAAATCATATCATAGATAGATGAATATAGACTTACCACATAGGGATGATTGTGATTGATGGTAATTAGCAATCATAATTAGTGCAGATTCTTTATTCTATAGTTAGGAAAATTTGTAAAGCATAAATAGGTGGTATTCGATCAATGGAAAACAAGGAAGAAAGATTTTCCTCTGAAAGTGCCTCATCTAACAAACCGGACCCTTGAATTCAATACGATCAATAGCGGTTTTAATCTTGACCATAGGTGGTCTCCTATACCAAAACGTGCCAACAAGAGTTAGGGCTGCCAAAGCCATAATTTCTGCAAAAGAAAATGCTATCATAGGGCACCCTTTACACCTCGTATCCTAAGTGAGCATTGAACCATATGGCTAGGGGGCACTAGCCAAAGAAAGAATAAAATCACCCTTAGGATTCGCCGACAATGACTCTAGAAAATACAAAGGTTGATAAACCATAATTAATCGTCTCTTAGTCAACAACAGTCAATGGTACAACTCCTGCAGTTCAGCGCACAAGCATTGCTGTTCAGCCTTGGCCACACTTCAGCGGGGCTGGATGACATTCATTATACTATCAAAGAATATGCCAAGGCTTGCACCTCGGCACCAACTTCAACTTCAGCTTCTGCCCAAGTGCCGCGCCTCAGACCACTTCAGTTAGATTCAACGCTGCACTTCAGCAAGACCTGATCTTGCGCTTCGGCGAAGCTTGGTTAGGCACTTCAGCGAAGGAATCAAGCACAACATTACATCGTGGAACCATCAGGCAGAAGTGGAATTCAAATATAGTGAATACAGCTGGCTATTCCGCCTGTACATGCCAGGGTCACATCTGCCGGCCTATTAGTCACATCAGCTGATCTACTGGTCACATCAGCAGACCTACAGCGTCCTAGGCTTTCTGTCCCAAGCAAACATCTTATCTGCTATCAGAGGCCAAGGGCGGGAAAAGGCTAATAAAAGCAAGCCAATGCAGACCTAAAAAGGGATCCGAAATCCATTCTTCAGACAAACTTTGAGCTAATACACTGAATCTTCTCCTCAGCCAATAACTATGAGAATTTTCCAACTCCATACACTAAATTACATTCTCAGTGAGAAATGGCCCAAACTGACTTGAGCGTCGGAGGGTTATACCTGGGGTAATCCCTCCTGGACCTCTGATCTTTGCTTCCTTGTGCAGGACATTCAGGAAGCTATTCTAGCTACAATCTTCAAACCAGTTAACAACTCTTCAAGTTAACTGACGACATTTATTTGAGGTTATCTTTGACCCTCAGTGAAGATCTGGCTTCATCATTTGGCGCTAGAAGGAGGGCCCCTTAGTCCCTTAATCGAGTAAAAAGTTCAAACTCAAAACAGCCAACGTTTACCTATGACAAAAGGTCCTCGAGAAGGTTTGGGTGAGTCATCTAACCAACCACGACGTATGGTTATGCGTTCAGGTGTCCCAGAACAGGTTTCTCAGGTACCTGAATCGCCTATGCCTAATCCTAATCCTGTCCCGGAAGTTTCAAGGGAAGAAAGGGATAAAACGATAAAATACGTTGCAGAGAACATGGACGTGTTCAAAGCCATGGTACAACGTCTCAAAGGCAAACAGCCAGAGGTGCAAAATATGGAGGAAGATCCACCTCTTTCCATTAGTGAAGTATCACAAGGCCAGTCCTCTAGACCGCCCAAAGGTCTTATGGCGGATGCTAGAAGACACAGTTTCAAAGCTCCAACTGTGGAGTCAGAACATATGTCCAGACCTCACTTAAGTGTGAGGTCAAAGTCTTTAAAGAGCATCCCCAGGGATGAAGAAGTTCTTCGCAGGCCGAGAGCTTATTATGAAGAGCATAGACACGAGTTTGTGCAAGCAGCCCAAGAAAGTCCCTTTTCTTGGGATATTGCAGAATATTTGGTGCCAGACAGCTTCAAGGTGCCAAAGATGGACACTTATGATGGGACAGCGGACCCTACGGATCATCTCTTCCAGTTCCAAACTGCAATGAGTCTGAAAAACATCCCAGACCCTCTGCGTTGCAAAACTTTCCCTTTATATTTAAAGGGAAAGGCCAGAAAATGGTTGCAAGAGCTTCCATCAAAATATGTGAAGTCTTTTAAACAGCTGACACAGAAGTTCAAGTCACAGTTCATGTCCAGTACCCCATTTGTGAAGAACTCATCTCATCTGATGACCTTGAGACAAGGTCCAGATGAATCTGTGCTAAAGTATATGCAGCGTTTCTCAGATGAGTCACTGCAGGTCAGTGACAGAAACGAAGGTGTCAAAGCTGCTGCCTTTATTAACGGCCTCCGAGCTGGCCACCTCTTTTCTCAACTGGCTGAAGAGGGGCCCACAACTATGCGGGAGTGCTTGGAGAAAGCTCATCAGTTTGCCCGAGGACAGGAGGCAAACAGATTGAAGAGAAAAGCCGAGCATGGGGCCCGGCAAGAAAGACGATCTAGTTCAAAAAAGGAAGATCGGCACAATGAAGGAAAAAACGGGGATCGGCGTAGTGTGTTCGATCGCATAGGCGGAAAGGACAAAGGTGGTAAGGAGGGCTTACCCCTGTTGGCCTCACAAGATTATATTCTGACCGTCATGAAGAAAGACGGTCTAAGGACAGATCCAGGCCTCTATATGGGCCTAAGGAAAAAAGAAACCCTAAACTTTACTGCTGATACCACAGGGATATCGGGCATGATACAGAAGATTGCAGGCAGGTTGCCCAGGCTATCAAGCGATTGATCGAACAGGGTCACTTAAAGCAGTTTTATGACCCGCGCTCACGCCTGCACAACCGCTTGGATTTCCACAAGGATCCTCAAATGGACAAGTGCCGACCAGAGTCCCCACCTCGGCATCGAAGGACTGACGATAATGAGGAGCAAGAAAGACATGGGGCTGCAGGACGGCCCCAGGTCAATGCCATTATATATACAATCTCTAGAGGTCCACCTTACACAGGTCAAGGTGCACCTAGTTCCTCAGGAACTTCATCAGGTCCACCATCTAAAAGAGCCAAGATGGCAAGGGAGTTGACATATGGGCCAGAAGATCCCATTCCATTGGACTCCAACAACACAGGTTTAGTGATAGAGCTGTGCATACACCTAACTCCCGATAAAGTGGTGGAGGTCCGACGTGTTTACGTGGACACCGGCAGTGCCATGAATGTAATGTTTTATCGGGTATATCAGCAGCTTGGTCTACCCGACTCCTTGATGAGGCCTGCCACTTCTTCTCTATATGGTTTCACTGGAGCTGCAGTGCGGCCAGCAGGTCTGGTCACGCTCAGCTGCAGTTTTGGCAAACCCCCTGCCTATCGGTGCATATGGATAGACTCTGTGGTCGTCAAGGACGTATCCCTGTACAAAGTCATATTGGGTCGCCCAGCTTTGGTGGCATTGGATGCCATTGTATCACCTCTACACGTCATTATGAAGTTTCCCACTCCAGGGGGAGTGGTAACCATACAAGGTGATACACAAGTGGCACAGAGTTGCTACGCTGTTGCCACTAAGGGAAATGAATCAGTTCAGCAAGTCAGTCTTGATGAACTGATACCTTCAGACGAGGAACACTTGCAATCGGATGATGCAGTACAAGACTTCATCCTTGATCCGAGCTGGCCTGAGAATGTTATAAAGATCGGGACCTGGATGCCATCCGAACTGCTAGCTCAGCTACAGGATTTGCTGAGGGAGTTCGCAATTATCTTCGCATGGACTGCGGAGGACATGCCGGGGATTCCTTCACATTTAGCTGAGCATAAACTGAATGTTGACCCTTTGGCAAAGCCAGTCAATCAAAAGAAGCGGAACTTCGCTCCAGAAAGGAATAAAGTCATTGAAGAAGAAGTCAAAAAGTTATTGGCTATAAAATTCATTGTTGAAGTGCTTTATCTGATCTGGTTGGCTAACCCAGTGGTGGTCCCCAAGCAGGATGAATCTTGGAGAATGTGTATAGATTACACTGACCTCAACAAAGCATGTCCAAAAGATTGTTACCCACTTCCAAAAATTGATAGGTTAGTGGATTCAACACTTGGGCATGAAATCTTTGATTTCTTGGATGCCTTTAAAGGCTATCATCAGATCATCGTGGCATTAGAAGATCAAGAAAAAACTGCTTTCATAATAGAGCCAGGCACTTATTGTTATGTAACTATGCCATTTGGATTGAAGAATGCCGGGGCCACCTATCAACGTCTGGTCAATTCCTTATTCAGTGAACAAATTGCCCGGATAATGGAAGTCTACATTGACGATATGCTTATCAAGAGCAGGACTCTTGACCAGTATATTCAAAATTTAAGGGAAGTTTTCACTGTGCTGAGAGACTCACGCATGAGACTAAACTCGAAGAAGTACACGTTTGGAAAACGCACTGGAAAGTTCTTGGGATACATGGTTTCCAAAGATGGGGTACAGGCAAACCCTGCTAAAATTGAAGCCTTACAAAACATTCATCCCCCTAGTAACATAAAGGAAGTGCAGAGGTTAACGGGCTGAATTACTGCGCTGAGCAGATTTCTATCCAAGTCGGCCGAAAGATCCCTTCCTTTCTTCCAGATTCTGAAGAAGAAAACAGCTTTCCAGTGGGACGATCAATGTCAGAAAGCCTTCGACGAGCTGAAGTCCCATTTGGCTAAGGTGCCAATGCTTACTTCACCTCTGTCCGGAGAAGAGCTATATATATACCTCTCAACATGCAAAGAAGCTGTTAGCGCAGTTCTGCTCAGGGAGCAGGATAATGTGCAGAGGCCCATCCATTTCACAAGCAAAATCTTACATGGGCCTGAAGTGAGATATCCTTATGCTGAGAAGGTGGTCTTAGCACTCGTAGTGGCAGCGAGGAAGTTCAGGCCTTACTTGCAAGCTCATCCTATTGTAGTGGTCACTGACCAGCCCTTAAAACAAATCTTATCAAGGTCAGACACATTTGGCCGAGCTGCAAAATGGGTTGTGGAGCTTGCAGAGTATGACATCCAATACAAGTCAAGAACTTCTATCAAAGCCCAAGCCTTAGCAGACTTCTTGGCAGAGGGGATATCCGTGGAGGAAGATGCCAAGCCAGTGGCTGACTGGACATTATATGTGGATGGGTCTTCCTCCAAAGATGGTTGTGGAGCATGACTCCTGATCATCAACCCCAACAAGGAAGAATTTGAATACGCCTTGCGCTTTGACTTTGAATCAACTAACAACGAGGCAGAATACGAGGCTCTCAAAGCAGGACTAGGCCTCGCAAAAAAGTTGGGGGCAGAACGAATCATTTCTCGAAGTGATTCACAATTAATTGTTTCTCAGATCAATGGGGATTATGAGGCCAAAGAGGAAAACATGAAAAAAATATTTGGCTAAAGTGCTGCAGCTCAGTCAAACTTTCGACCATTTCAGCATTGAACACATCCCCAGATCTTCCAACAAGAGAGCTGACGTGCTATCTCAGCTAGCATCATCTACTTCAACAACTTTGGGGAAAAAGATAGTTGTGGAGCTAGTAAAGCATCGTGCTTATGATGCTAATGAAGTGCTGCGGGTGGACTATCGTAATACCTGGATGGACGAACTCGTTAATTTCTTGCAGCATATAGTTCAGCCCGAGGACAAACGTGCAGCTCGGCGCCTTCGTTTGAAGGCAGTAAGGTATGCCCTTTTCAACGACCACCTTTATAAAAAGTCATTATCGCAGCCTTGGTTGAAGTGCGTGACTGAAGATGGAGGAGATTACATCCTTCGAGAAATGCACCAAGGAATCTGCGGAAATCATTCTGGTGCCCGGTCGTTGGCAATGAAATGTTATCTTGCTGGATACTACTGGCCCACTCTGCGACGTGATGCAGAAGAATTGGTCAAAAAGTGTCCAGCATGCCAAGTCAATGCTCCAATGACACATTTGCCAAGTCAAGAGCTCACCTCTATTGCAAGTCCCTGGCCATTTGTACAGTGGGGGATAGATCTTGTTGGACCTCTACCCCAAGCTCTAGGATCAGTCGGATTTTTGGTTGTTGCCATTGATTACTTCACCAAATGGGTGGAAGTAGAACCCTTAGCTACAATAACGGGGAATCAGATCAAGAAGTTCTTGTGGAAGAACATCATATGTCGCTTTGGCCTTCCACAAGTCCTGATATCAGATAACGGAAAGCAATTTGCTGATGACCCTGTTAAAAGTTGGTGTGCCGAGCTCAAAATTGAACAGCGATTCACTTTGTTAGCACACCCTCAGGCTAACGGACAAGTTGAACTTGCAAACAGAACAATCAAAGATGGACTAAGAAAACATCTATACCAAATTGGAGCAAGTTGGGTAGAGGAGCTCCCAAGTGTATTCTGGGCATATCGAACCACTCCTTCTACCTCCACTAAGGAAGCGCCGTTTTCCTTAGTGTACGGTACTGAGGCGGTCATCCCAACCGAAGTTGGTTCCAGCTCTACTCGAACAGATTATTATTCTGCTAAAACCAATAACAAGGAGTTGCGGCTGAATTTGGATGAACTGGAGGAAAAAAGGGAGCGGACTCATGTCCGCATGGCTCAGTACAAGAATCTAATTGCGCAATACTACAATTCTCGAGTATGGCCCAGATCCTATCAAATGGGGGATTTGGTATTGCGCAACAATGAAGCAAGCCATGCAGCACCGACTGGAACTCTTAACCCTAAGTGGGAAGGACCCTATCGGATAGAGGAGGTGCGCTCAAATGGAGCTTATAAGTTACAAACCTTGGAAGGCAAAACTTTATCAAGAACTTGACATTCTACTCATTTAAGCCTTCTACATCAATGATGAAGTTCACCTCAGCAGGTCTGAGTGGTTTCCTCAAAGAAGTCTTTTACAGTATTCATTTACTAGCAATGCTAGAAAAATGTAAATCATTTATTACCGATGGTACTGAAGATTGAATAAAACAATGCTCGTGACAGAGTCAACTTGTGATTCATTCATTTTGCCTAAATGGATTAAGTAACAGGTTTACTTTATCAAAAAATTATTATCATTGGCAAGTTAAAGCCCGGCAGAGCTGCAGTTCAGTTAAGCGGCAAGACATTTTTGGCAGAGCCAAGAGCAAGTAAAACTTCGCAGTGCAGAAGATAAATACTTGCATCAAGTAAAACTTCGCAGTGCAGAAGATAAATACTTGTATCAACTATAACTTCGCAGAGCAGAAGATAAATATTTGCAAACTATGGAAATAGAGCAAATGGAACTTCGCAGAGCAGAAGATAAATATTTGCAAACTATGGAAATAGAGCAAGTAAAACTTCGCAGTGCTGAAGACAAATACTTGCATTAACTATGGAAATAGAGCAAATGGAACTTCGTAGAGCAGAAGATAAATATTTGCAAACTATGGAAATAGAGCAAGTAAAACTTCGCAGTGCTGAAGACAAATACTTGCATTAACTATGGAAATAGAGCAAATGGAACTTCGCAGAGCAGAAGATAAAAATTTGCAAACTATGGAAACAGAGCAAGTAAAACTTCGCAGTGCTGAAGACAAATACTTGCATTAACTATGGAAATAGAGCAAATGGAACTTCGCAGAGCAAAAGATAAATATTTGCAAACTATGGAAATAGAGCAAGTAAAACTTCGCAGTGCTGAAGACAAATACTTGCATTAACTATGGAAATAGAGCAAATAGAACTTCGCAGAGCAGAAGATAAATATTTGCAAACTATGGAAATAGAGCAAGTAAAACTTCGCAGTGCTGAAGACAAATACTTGCATTAACTATGGAAATAGAGCAAATGGAACTTCGCAGAGCAGATGATAAATATTTGCAAACTATGGAAATAGAGCAAGTAAAACTTCACAGTGCTGAAGACAAATACTTGCATTAACTATGGAAATAGAGAAAATGGAATTTCGCATAGCAGAAGATAAATATTTGCAAACTATGGAAATAAAGTAAGTAAAACTTTGCAGTGCTGAAGACAAATACTTGCATTAACTATGGAAATAGACCAAATGGAACTTCACAGAGCAGAAGATAAATACTTGCATTAACACTGGAAATAGAGCAAGTAAAACTTCGCATACAGAAGACAAAGACAGAAAATTGAAACAAGCTAAAGGGCACGAGTTAGAGAAATTGGATTTTCATTAAAATTGTATCTATTACAACTACAAAAAATTACAAGAAAAAATCCTATACTACTCCTCCTCTTGATCAGCTTTTCTGAGATCAACCCATGCCTTGAACTGTTCAAGCTGTTTATCAAATACAGCTTCAGCCTCAGGGTTGTAGAGATCGGCAAGTTGAGGATGGTCCTTATCCAGGTCTGGATAGACTTCTTGATAGGCGTCAATTACACAAGTTTGTCCCATTGCCAAAATAGCGCCTTGCTTCTTCAGCAGATTCTCTTCAAAGTACTGAGACTTCCTGAACTCAGCAATAGTAGACTTCTTGATCTCTTCAGCTTGAGACTCAAACTGAGAGATGAGCTCAGCTTTGCTCTTCTTTTCTGCTTCAAGTCGCTGGGCCAGTTCATTCTTAATCTTTTGATCTGCTTCAGACTGGCTCTTCAGCTGGGACAATTCTTGCTCACAACTATGTAATCCCTTCTGGAAGAACTCCAACTCAGCCTGGGTCTTGGTAGATGCCAGCTCTAAGTTGGAAATAACTCCCTTCAGCTCGTTCACTTGCGAATTGGCTACTACAAGCCGAGTGTCGGACTCCTCCTTGCCTTCTCTAAGTTGGGAATTTTCGGATTTCAAGGAGTCCAACTCTGATTTTGTTCTGTCCATTTCTGACCTCAACGTCTTTAGCTCAGCATCTATCTCTTCCAGCCTGGAGTTATCAGGTCTTGCCATCTCAGCCAACTCATCATTGGCCTTCTTCAGGTCAGCGTTGGCCACAGAGAGTTTCACCACCATGCTGCGCATCTCTTCTGCTCTTCTCAGCATGTCACATTCTTGGGCACGGTACTATAATAACCAACATGGTCAAGTTATCATTTCAACAATCTAAGAAAAAGGATTGGAGGATTTGAAAGAAACTCACCATGGGCATGTTTCTGAAATACGTATCAAAAGCAGACTCCCAGTCTTGGCGTGCAAAACGGTCCCCATCCACGGGCAGCACTGGCAGATCTGCCAACTTTCTTGCCACCCCTGGGTGAGCAGCAGTATCAGCAACACAGTACACCAGGTTCTTCCAGGTGCGGCGGTGCTGATGGGAGGGCTCCCCCTCAGATGGGGCCTTCCCAAGAGGGTGTTGGGGAGAAGCCTCCCCTGAAGTTATAATGACTCCTCCAGTGAGGGCATCTTTTGGATCCTTGATAATTGACCCCCCTGGAGGAGAAATTAATGATGCCGAGGCTGGAACAGAAATAGGTACAGCAAGAACTAGATCAGGAACTGGTGCAGCAGGAACTGGATCAAAAACTGGTGCAGCAGGAACTGGATCAGAAGTGGGTGCAGCAGGAGCTGGATCAGCACTGGTTGACACAGCTGGTGGAGCAACTTTGGCTTGGGGAGCCCTGATGATGATTTTGGTGGGAGGAGCAGTCTTCTTAGTACTTGCCCCAGCCTTTGCAGCTGATTTTGGGGGCAAGGCTGGGGCCCCAGAAGTTTTCTTCTTCAGGGGTTGAGTTGCAGCCTGAACAGTTTTCTTGGCTGCAGCAGAGGAAGTGCCAACTGAAGTTTTGGCTGCAACAAAAACTCAAGTTAAAAATGCTGAAACAAAACAAACAAGGCATCAACATCAAAGTTACTAATTTTTACCTCGACTGGGGGAAGAAGCAACAGGAGGAGCAGGGAGGGCCTGCACCTTAGTAGAGGACTTGGAGGAGGGTTGTCCATCCTCTCTCTTCCTTTTCTTGGGAACCAGTTTCTTCAGTTTGCTAAGATTTTCAGACACCATGGTTCCTGCAAGATACAACAATAGATCAGTCAAAATGTATATGCAACATCAAGAAAAGTCAAGAGATGTCTAAAACATGAGAACATACCCAAGATTAAGGCTAAAGCATAGGAGCCCAGAGATTCATATTGATGGGAGGGCCACATGTGATAAAGGTCGGCCGCCTTTACAACCAACCTATTCACCATCTTCCAGTCAATAGCCTGGGGAAGATGTAGCAACCCCACAGCTTTGACATATTCTACTGTTGTCTGCGGGGCCGGATTTCCAGTAATTTCTCTCAGGCAACCCCACAGCTTTGACATAGAAAAAGTGGCCCTTCCAGTTTTTGTTGGAGGAAGAGATGTTTATGGCGTGGTTAACTACTTTGTTAGGATGTCTCCTACTAAAGTAGTACCAGCTTTCTTTGTGTTTACACACAAACATCCCCCTGAAGACAGAAAGATCAAACTCTGCCTCAGTGGCTCTCAGGTAAAGCAAATAACTAGCAATGACCTTTAAGCCGTTGGGCATGATCTGAGGTAGTCTAAGATTATAAAAATCAAGAATGTAAAATAAGGGGCCAGGAACAGGGAGGTCAAAACCGGATTTAAAGTATTCTTCGTAAACTGCCTCATACCCAGCGGGTGGATCATAGGCAGTCTGGTGAGGAAGAGGCAAAATTGGAGAAAAAATATCCCTATCTATGCTAAACTCACTACAGAAGTGGGAGATGTCAGCAATCTTTAAAGTGCAGGCTGAACCCTGCACTATTGGAGAAGGTGAACCCATGTCAATAGACGGCAGGGGTACTATGGAAGAAGAGGTAGCGGCGACCGTAGAAGGTTCACCAGTAGGGCGTAACCTCCTTAGAGGGCGGTTGTCATCATCAGAATCAGATTTCTCCTGAAGGGATTGAACCTCTTGATCACCCTTTAGATCATCTGGGTAAGAATGAGTTGATCTATTTTGGGAATCCGAAGAAGGAGGGGGATGAAATAACAAAAGCCATGAGTAAGATGAAGAAATGCTTACAGAAGATTGAAGGGTTGAGCTGAAAGGAAGAGCACCAGAGTAAAGATGGAGAAAGGCTTCGAAGACGAAGAGCAAAGCAGCAGAATAGGCAAACGTGCAGAATATAAGAAGAAGAAAAGAAAGGGTTAGGGCAATTGTCCCTATTTATAAGTGGGAAAAGTGAAAGGTTACAACCTTACGTTTAAAATTCAAAAGGAGGTGACGGTTCAAGTATTTTCCCCCTCGGGTACTGAAACCGATGAAAAGATAATGATGAGGCATTGGAATTAATGCTTACATTAAAAGCAGGAACTACGGCGCAGCTAAGAGGATAACTGCTCAGTTAATGAAGACACGTTACAAACTCATTAGAACAAGATTTGTCTACCCTCACAGTTCAGCTCAGCCACATAAAATCTGGGGGCAAATGATATACCATAATTAATCGTCTGTTAGTCAACAACAGTCAATAGTACAATTCCTGCAGTTCAGCGCCCAAGCATTGTTGTTCAGCCTTGGCTGCACTTCAGCGGGGCTGCATGACATTCATTATACTATCGAAGAATATGCCAAGGCTTGCACCTCGGCACCAACTTCAACTTCAGCTTCTGCCCAAGTGCCGCGCCTCAGACCACTTCAGTCAGATTCAATGCTGCACTTCAGCAAGACCTGATCTTGCGCTTCGGCGAAGCTTGGTTGGGCACTTCAGCGAAGGAATCAAGCACAGTATTACATCGTGGAACCATCAGACAGAAGTGCAATTCAAATATAGTGACTACAGCTGGCTATTCCGCCTGTACACGCCAGGGTCACATCAGCCGGCCTATTAGTCACATCAGCTGATCTACTGGTCACATCAGCAGACCTACAGCGTCCTAGGCTTTCTGCCCCAAGCAAACATCTTATCTGCTATCAGAGGCCAAGGGCGGAAAAGGCTAATAAAAGCAAGCCAATGTAGACCTGAAAAGGGATCCGAAATCCATTCTTCAAACAAACTAAGAGCTAATACACTGAATCTTCTCCTCAGCTAATAACTGTGAGAATTTTCCAACTCCATACACTAAATTACATTCTCAGTGAGAAATGGCCCAAACTGACTTGAGCGTCAGAGGGTTATACCCGGGGTCATCCACCCGGGACCTCTGATCTTTGCTTCCTTGTGCAGGACATTCAGGAAGCTATCCCAGCTACAATCTTCAAACCAGTTAAAAACTCTTCAAGTTAACTGACGACATTTTTTTAAGGTCATCTTTGACCCTCGGTGAAGATCCGACTTCATCAAATGGAAAACTAAAAGAAATGCTTGCAGGAAAAAACCCTAAATTAAAACCAATCGCAATTTCTGGAATTATAAACGGAGCCTGTGAATGATCGAATTGCGACATTTGATGGTGGTGCTATCTTGGAAAAACATGATAATTAATGTCCTAAAATGCCAAGATTCCGACAGGCGGCGGAGTAATTGACCGACAATTGTCGCTGATCCGCAGAAAAAGATTCCTAGAGAAAGCCGCCAATTGCGTAACAATGCGGGAGAATGGAAAAAGCAAACAGAAGTCAACGACGGTTGCAATCAAATATCCCACTGGTGCCGGCATAAATGTAGATCAGATTCGGTAGAGACATCGGCAGAAAATTTTTCCATGAAGTTTCTTGAATTTTCTAATATATGTATATATATGTATGTATGTATATATGTATGTATGTATGTATGTATGTATGTATATATATGTATGTATGTATATATATATATATATATGTATGTATGCATATATATATGTATGTATATGTACATTATGTATGTATGTATGTATATATATTTATGTATATATATATATTTATGTGTATATATATATGTATGTATATATATATATATATCTCTATATATATGAGCATGGCGGCGGCGATCATCGACTGCAATGGAGCCTCGCAGTAATTCCCTGGTTTTGCTATCTCTGTTCAAGCGTTCAAATCACAGGTTTTATTCACACATACATTGGTTTTGGTTGTCACGTTGCGAATGAATGATCAGGCTTCAGGGCTGCCGCCAGCCCTGAAAAAACAAACTTTTGCGGAGATTCTTGCTCCGAAGACTTTGGCGATTCCGGAAACACAGAGATTGATACAACGATATAAAGGATTGCCATCTATTACTTTTTCTGATGAAGAAGTTTCAATTTTTTCTCAGCCATATCGATTTTCCCTAATAGGTTCCTTTTGGAATGGCCCTCCAACCATGAAGCAATTAAATGTCTCATTTGAGCGTATAGGATTTAAAACAACACCAAAGATTGGACATTTGGATGCGCAGCACATCCTAATTACTTTTTACAATGATGAAGATTATCAGCGGTGTTTCATACGACGTACATGGATGATGCATGGATATCATGTGAGGGTGACGAAGTGGACACCAGATTTTGATCCAAGCTACGACACACCCATTGTTCCAGTATGGGTAAATATCAAAGGACTACCTCTATTTTCGCATAATAAAACAGCATTGTGGGACGTAGCACATATGATTGGAACGCCATTGCGAATGGACTCAGCAACACTACAAGGAATCAGACCCTCTGTGGTTCGGCTGTGTGTTGAAGTGGACATCTCTAAACCACGCCCAACTAGATTGCATATCCAAGGTGGGCAACATGAGTTTTATCCAACAGTTGAATTTGAGGAGGTACCGGAATTTTGCATGGATTGCAGGGTGTTAGGACACCTTTCATCAAACTGCAAAGGTAAAGAAGCAGTTTATGTTTCAGAAGCTGTCAAATCAACCCAAACTGAGATTGCTCCCAAACGCAAAAATGATAAAAGATGGACACCTAAGAATGCTTCAAACCCACAAATTTAAATATTGCAGCGAAATATTCCTTCAGCCATTTCAGCAGATACGACGACACGGCCGGAGCCAGGACCATCTGAATGTCTGCCGGACCAAGAGGAACTACAAGGTTGTCTGAATGCAAAATCATTTCCAGATGATTCTTTGCATTATCCAATTAATGTTACTGATTCACAAGACTTATCTAAGCTGGGACGGTCTAAAGAGGCTAACATGGTGGAAGATGATGATTTTCTCATCGCAAATGTCTCAGACACTGAAGCTACACAATCAGAAAGGCTAGATCGATTTAGTGCACTGCTGGTAGAGCTATCTCCAGAAGAGCAGCATTATGTGCAAACAGTGAAAGATCAAATTTTTCACACAGTACACAGTGCCTGGCAGAGTAATCAAAAGAGAACAGAGGACACAATGAATGAAGCAGCCTATCCTAATTTAACAAATAGTACAGAGCAATTTGATATGCAGCCTATGCCAATTCACAGACATCGACGTCCAAAAAGTGTGTTGCCTCCACCACCGCCTTCATCAATAGTTACGAGATCAAATTCAAATGAACCTTCAAGCTCTCTCTCCCAACAAGAGCAATGAATTGTCTATTCTGGAACGTCGGAGGACTACGAACTTCCTTGGTTCGTCTTAAACGCTTGATCAAATGACATCACATACAGCTGTTGATAGTCATAGAACCAAAACAGCAATACACAAAGATTTTGAGCTATCAACTTAAGCTTAAGTTTACAGAATCCCTGGTGACTTGTAGAGATAAAATTTGGGTTTTCTGGAGTAACGCAACATTAAAGCTAGATGACATCAGTCATGGCGAGCAGGTCAGTCTATTACATTATCGCTCTACTATCACAGGACATCAATTCTCTATCAGTCCAGTTTATGGTTTACATACGGTTACTGAGCATCGGCAGCTTTGGCTAAAAATAAAAGACTACTCCCAACGTGCACACCCTTTGTGGATAATTGGGGGAGATTTTAATACATATATGTTAGTGGATGAACATTATGGCCAATCCATGCCTAATCTAAACTCCCTAGATGAATTCGTAGAATGTGTAAGAGAATGCTCATTGGTGGATATCCCATATGAAGGATCCCCATATACTTCGATTGGAGGGCGGGGCTTGGGTATGGTGAAAAGACGGCTTGATAGAGTATTGTGTTCTCAACATTTCTACTCTAACTTCCCTGACATAAAGGTGCAGCATCTCTCAAGAGTATCATCGGACTATGCTCCTCTTCTCCTCACCAATTTTAGACAATCTGCCGCAGGATCTAGATCTTTTCGCTTTTTAAATGTGTGGGCAGAACATGCAGACTTTATGCCATATATTACGGCTCAATGGGCTAGCTATCCAACAATCGGAGGAATGGGAGGCATGTATGATAAGCTACAGCGGTTAAAAAAGGATTTACAACATTGGAACAAGTACATATTTGGTAACATTTTTGATCAACTGCACGCAGCTGAAACCAATGTTAACCGGGTAGAAGCAATCTATGAGCAACAACCCACTCCAGAGAATCGACAGGAATATCAACATACGAAGGCTGAATATCTCAAGGCTTCCAAGTATGAGCTATTATTCTGGGAACAAAAAGCAAGATGTAAATGGATTACGCATGGAGACGCCAATACGGCTTATTTTCATAATCTTGTTAAAGACAAACATCGGAGACAATCTATTCAACAAATAAAGACTGCTACAGGAACTATATGTCAAACGCAGGAGTCCATTGAAGCTGAAGCTATCTCATTTTATTCACAATTATTCAAGGCAGAGAGTGTTGAGGATCCGTCTGACATATTGCAGCACATCCCGCAGTTGGTAGATCAACATATGAACACTACGCTAATGGCATTGCCCACAATGGAAGAAGTTAAGTTGGCAGTTTGGTCACTAGATCCTCATAGTGCTGCTGGCCCGGATGGCTATAATGGGTATTTGTTTAGGCACTGTTTGGCTGTAATATCTTCGGATGTCCATAAAGCAATCCAGGAGTTTTTCTTGGGATTTCGTATCCCAAAAGCCATGGGCAGTACACTAATAACACTCATACCAAAAACTCAATCTCCTGCAACATTTGCTGACTTTCGCCCTATCTCCTTATCGAATTTTATGTCAAAAATTGGGACACGCATTATTACTACAAGGCTCTCGGATATATTGCCTAATATTATTTCAAATGAGCAGGCAGGATTCATGCAAGGCAGGGATATTACAGAACATGTTCTGATTGCGCAAGAAATGGTGCATTTGTTAGAAAAGAAGGTACGTGGACATAATATTATGCTTAAACTGTACATGATGAAGGCTTTTGATAGAGTCGATTGGACGTTTTTGCGAGCATTGCTATGCAAGCTAGGCTTTCACCACATTTTATTCAGCTCATATTCAATCACTTGGAAAGCACTTATCTATCAATCATCATCAACGGGAAGCCATGTGGTTTTTTCAAGCTCACAAGAGGAGTTAAGCAAGGAGATCCATTATCGCCAATATTATTTATACTGTCTTCAGAAGCTTTTTCACGTGGGCTAAGTGCTTTGATTCAGAATGGCGTGCTACAACCATTTTCGGTGGGCAGAGTCAGACCCATTATATCTCATCTTGCTTTTGCGGATGATCTCCTGGTATTTCTTAATGTGTTAATCTTAGTAAAAGTCGCTTTATCTCTTCTTCACATGCTACAACCCATCAAATCCAAGTCATGGAACGACACCTGCAAATCTCAGCCACTAAGTTGCCAATGAAATATTTGGGGGTAACTCTTGCACGGGGCAGTCTTAGGCCTATACATTGTATGGATTTGATTTCACGCCTGGATCGGAGGATATTAGCTTGGCAAAACAGTTATCTTTCAACAGCGGGCAGAATTATTCTGATTAAACATGTATTAAGTGCCATTCCGGTACATATACTAGCTGCACAACAACTTCCAAAGGGTATCATCCGTTCCATTCATCAAAGACTATGCAACTTTTTGTGGGCTGGACATGGCAATACACCTAAACGTCATTGGGTGCGTTGGAAAAATATTTTTCGACCAAAGGAGGCAGGGGTCTAGGCCTACGACGGTTGGACATTTTACACAAGGCATACTCAAGTCGATTATGGTGGTCATATCATTTACAGCAAAGCCTTTGGTCTCATTTTATGAAGTCGAAGTATGGGCATAGACAACACTACTGCACACATATAACAGATACAAGAACATGGAAGCGAATTTGTTCTATACATGAATTCTGCTCATCACATGTGACGGGACAATCCTCATCGTATATATGGAGCTTGGAGACACAGAGTAACTTCACAATTCGTTCTGCTTATAGTATACTGAGCTCTCCAGGAATAACAATGTTTACACATCGGTTCATATGGCATAGGCTTCAACAGCCTATTGTCCAAGTCATGCTATGGAAGTTATATCATCGAGCTTTGCCAACAGAGGATAATCTAAAAAAGTTCTTAATGTATCTGCCAACATGCTGCCCGTTCTGTCGATCTGCCTCTGCAACACAGCAGCACATCTTCTATCAATGCTCTCTCATCAAGAGCATTTGGACTTATTATGCAGCACTATTAGACGGCCCCAATCCATAGAATTATGCCTTAAACCAATATCTAATGTTGTGGTGGACATCAACAACAGAAAAATCGTTTCGAGGTATTTTACGCATTATCTTTCCAGGAATCATGATTTGGAACGTTTAGAAAGCATATTCTGCGGCAGTATTCGGGGGTGAGCGATTTAACTCCTTTCAGCTGCGTGAGCGCATACGACATCATATTTATACATGGAGTTGCACACAAAACGGTAAAAAGTACACTAGCAATGACCCAGAGCTGTTGGCAGCAGGCATAACACCCAGGTTCAAGCTGTATCGTCCGCATATTATACGATGGCAGACACCTCCGTCGGGAAGACTAAAACTCAATGTTGATGCATTTCATGGTTCATTTTCTGCCTCTGGGGGGGCGATTCTGCGAGATGAACATGGCAACTTCAAAGAAGCCATTGTATTCTACTTACCACTTTCAACGCCGTTTCAAGCAGAACTTCAGGCTATTACACTTTCGCTCATTTATTTTTTGCAACGATATAGAAATATACATATGGAGGGAGATTCTCAAGGAGTGATTCAGCTATTGCAAACCGCAGCCTATCCTAATATAGTACAAGATTTAATCGCAGCTGGAAATGTTTCCATAGCACATATTCCACGTCAGGCGAACATGGTGGCACATTATTTGGCGCAGTATGGACAATTACATCACCAATTTCATCAATTTGATACATTGTCATCACTACCATATTTGGCTAAAGGAGCTTTAGCTACGGATGTCTCAACCCCTTATATACGACGCTAACATGCCAAGCCAACTTCATCATGCGAAATGCCTGTGTCAAATGTGGACACAGGCATTGTGGGCAATAATGTTCTTACACTGTGCCTTATATTTGTTCATGCATGCGCTTTCATCTGCACTGCCCGTATCTAAGGATGCGGGCAAAATGTGTACTGCTGCTGCACACATTCACTATCCTATGATGATTTCTCATATCATATCATACACAATTTGGATTGCTAATACTAATTCCATTTTTTCTTATCTGCTATGGCTACACCGTGCTATCCCTTGTAGAGCATATATATATATACATTAAGGGCGTGGAAGCAGACAACAGTGATCATTGGATTGGCACTACTGGCATACTTATCCGCAGGAACGTTATCTATCAGGATGGACTCTCTTAATCAACCACATGCAACTGCTGGGCTTCTGTACTGTGATATGGATGCTACTTTTTTTGGAAAACATGCGATTGAAGATCCACATTTCTCATTCTACAGCTGGACGTTGGGACATTCATTTAGTCACAAACATCAACTAGAAATATATCCCAATCATATAAATATGCACGCTTTTTCCTTCGCTAAGGTTTTATCCACAAGGGTGGTTTTACTTGGCAAGGTTTTAATGCGACATATCATATATGATTGGAGACTACAGATTATATTTGCATTATACTTTCATTATGCATACAATGACACTCTGTTGCAAATTGTAATAAGGTATTCCTCCGCCATAAGTGAGGGTTTATTACAATAAATAATATGTTTTGGCAAAAAAAATATATATATCTATATACGTACATGTATATATGTATTGGATCCTACTTACATAAAGGAGTTAATAGAGCTTCATATTGTACTGCTTTATTAGTATATTTTGACATGCGTCTTAATGCTTGGTCATCGAAATTAATATCTATGGCGGGACGGATGATCCTCATCAAGCACGTCCTAGCAACTATGCCAATTCACATCATCACAATTTCAAGACTGCCCAAAAGTGTCATTACGGCCTTGAATAAGAAAATGTCTGCATTCTTGTGCAATGTTAGACATCATTGGGCATCTTGGGAGCATGTTTGTCGTCCCATTGAGAATGGAAGATTAGGTGTAAGAAACTTAGACATGATACAAAGAGTATATGTATAGCGCCCCGTCCCGAACCCTAGGTCAAAACCGGTACGCCCGCCGTATTCCGCTAAGGGATATACAAGACGTTTGTCCGAATCCTGCACTTATCAAAACGACATAGTATTAGATTGCGGAAGCGAAATAAATCAATTCAAAATCCTAAATCGAAAGTAAAATCCCCAAAATCATACATAGTCAAAATCAAGTCACATTCCCTTAAACGCCATCGTAAAGTAACCAAATAAGAAATCCCTAAGCTATGTCCTCAAATGAAATAATAATAAAATAAACTTCTCTCTTTCTCGATCCTCCGTCATCCATCAGCCTCTAAGAATCCCAATGTGCCCACTCAGAGTCTTCTCCAATCATATATTGTCATACCCTGAATTGTTTGCAAGAAAACATAACGAACGGTGTGAGCGACAAAAACGTCACTCAGTAGGTACCCTGCCTGCATCGGCCCTGTGAGATCATACATGCTAGGACAGTAGTGAAATACATATAAGTACAACAATACGAAAATAGACTGTTCACATTTTCACAAATACGTATAACGGTCATAACTTCATAAAACAATCAAAACACATAATCATGCGAAATGAACGTGAAATGCAATGTCACATACATGATGCATGATAAGCCTACATTCTCGGAAACATACATACTATCGTGCAATGCATGACCCCGAGACCTAACAGAATTGAACGGAACATAATGAAACAGATATGCGACTTAGGTCTCGCATATCCTAACAGAACAGAACAGATATGCGACTTAGGTCTTGCATACCCTAACAGAACAAAACAGATATGCGACTTAGGTCTCGCATATCCTAACAAAACAGAACAGAACAGATATGCGACTTAGGTCTCGCATACCTTAACAAAACAGAACAGATATGCAACTTAGGTCTCGCATACCCTAATAGAACAGAACAGATATGCGACTTAGGTCTTGCATACCTTAGCAGAATAGAACAGATATGCGACTTAGGTCTCGCATACCTTAACAGAACAGAACAGGTATACGACTTAGGTCTCGCATACCTTAACAGAACATAACAAATAAGCGACTTAGGTCTCGCATACCCTCATGCAATGTCGTGATGCATGAATGCACATAAATCACATACAGAATCCCCTTAATTTACTTCTCTTTTTTCCTTTTCTTTTTCTTTTTAATTTTCCTTACCTCTTCCTATTTTTCCTTTTCTAATTTTCTTTTCTATTTTCCTGCGCCCCCAACTTCGTTCATGTGAATTTCAAACTTCCAATCCCCTCTGATCCTCAACTGAATATCCCCTCTCCCAGGCCCAACTCCCTAAACGCCCCCCAGCCGCCTCTCTCCCTCAGCCCCCACTCACCCCATGTCGCAACCCCTTCAGTGACAGCCCCTCTCAGTCCCCCCAGTCAGCCGCACCCCCCCCGACCAGCCCCCCTCAGCCTCACCCTCTCCTCAACCACCACTAGTACGGCAGCACGTGGCCATAGCCCACCACCACCGGCCACGCGCCGCTATCACCATGCCTTCAAACCGATTCAGTTATTCATAAATACATAAAAGTGCGATCTTTTTGATGTTATTCATACGAAAATAAGACCATACATATATACGGATATACAATTCATCATATACACATAATCAATTAAACAATGATCTATACAATCACAATTACTAATGCACGATCTCAGTTTCGTAAAGAAATTAAGGATTGTACCGTTTTCATACAAAGGATGTTAAGGGGACACCTACCTGGTATTTGATACGCGTTGAAGAGCATGATCGAGTGGTGGTATTTCCTCCCTAAAACTGGCGGCTTGGCTTTAAGAGCAAGAAGAAATCGTTGTTTCTTTTTTTCTCTATACGGTGTACGCTTTATTGAGGAGAGGGAGAAGACTATTAAATAGAAATTTGATTAGGGTTTAGGGAAGATTTTCCTAATCAAATTAGGTTTTCTAATTAATTAGGCCCAATTGACATTTTTACCCTTATTAAAAAACATGATATAACATTCTCCCCCCTCACAAAAAGTTTCGTCCTCGAAACTTGTGTGTTACGAAGTCAATAACTTAGTATAGTCCCACATAATTCATTTACCTAGATCATGACCGAATTTAGTATCCCTTGCATATTCTTGTGTGTTACCCATTTCACTTCCTCGATACAGGACTAAGTCCTCAAATCATTCAGTGTGTATATGTACAATGTAATCTTTAAATCTATTGTCCTCCGCCTGATAGATCGTAATCTATTCTTTCTATAGTTCACGAATCAACCTTAAGGGTATCGTCATTATACTGGCTTCATAACTTAATCGGTCTATGTCGTACTTATATTTGCTGTCATGAGCAACCCTCTAAAATCGGTTCCTAGGTGTATTACAATCTTTAACTTAATGCCTTGTTCACAAGACTCATCCCTGAAGCCGTATGTATTTTTCGGAATACGTTGTACTGTAGTACGATTTAATTTAGTCATCACTAGCATCTCACAAGATGATCTAGCCCTTATTGGGTTCATTCCTTACTTAATTCTCTATAACTAGTGCTTACAACTTCTGATTATACTACTTGACGTGTATCATTCAACTTATTGCAATCTACAGTACCGGATTCTTAAACTTATCACATAAGATTCATCCCCTGGATAATGAACCATACTAACATGCTTTGTGTATGCCCATATGGTAACCGTTACCCTTCCTTAACACAACCAAGATTTCAAAATCAGTACTTATACACTTACGAACTAGCTCTATGATCACGCTCTTAATTTCGCCGAGATATCGTCAGCAGCCTAACGTACGAAATATGTGTATGGACATATTTTTCTTCAAGTTTAGCTATAATTTTTGAATATAGCTTTAACTATTTAAAATACCGAACCTTCTAATTTTTGTAAACACAAAACTCAAAGTATACTAGATTCGTTTTCGCAACGCAATATTTCAAATGACCATTTTAAGAACGATAATATAACTTTTTCACAAGGCATTTTGGTAAAATTGCGTCAAAACAGTTGAAAACTTAATAATGTAAGGTTTTATGAAACGATTTGAATATGGTACCTTCCGTTTTCCAAAAACAGGCATATATTTTCAAAGCTACCTTTTTTTCTCCCAAAAAAGTTAAGTAAGTTCACCGCAAGCGGGTAAATAACTTCGAAAACATTTAAACGGTTAAACTACATGCGATATCGGTAGTCGTCAAATTAAATTGATTTTGACTAAAAAAATAGATTTAACATAAACGGAAATTTGAAATATTCTATAAAAAATATATATAAACAAATCATTTTTTGCAAGAACATCAATATTTTAAAAGTTTTCCTCTTTTCAGGGTCGTCAAAAGAATTGAATTTTTTTTATTATTTTGATTTACAAGTACGTATAAAAAAATTTAGCCTCGTAAAGTTTAGTTGACTATATAAAGAAATGAGATTTAATAAGGTATTTTCGAAAATAAAATGTCTTTTGAAGTCAATATAGATATAACTCGGTGTATGTGCTTATATAAAATATTTATCTGCTAGAGAAATAATAGTCCAATATTTCGTATAATTTCTATAATCCATCTTTATTTTCAAAAGAACAATCCGGTTATGTATCGCTTCTTATAAGTCTAACATTCGCCTACTATGATAAAATCTCTAACTTAAATTGTCCAATCCTAGCATGACACACTAAATATTTATTGACTTAAGGTGTTCTAATTCACCATGCTTCCGCGAGCCATACTGATCCACTGTATTTCTTTACTTGGTTATTTGAACCGCTAATTATCCTAGTTAAATCTCACCTGAACAAGCAACCACTACTGGTTCATGTTTACTCTATTCCAATTCAAGCCTACTAGATTCACACCAAATGTTCCGATGTCAACACTTAACAACGATATAGTATTTCAAAGCACATACTATGGTCGATTCTCGCATGTCGCTATTGCTCAATACCTCTAATAAGACTAATATCGTCGACCTATTTTTATTTCCATGCATTCAACATCTTAACCTTAGACTATAAATTCCTTTGTACAACATCCTTAACTAAACTCTACTGATTATAACACTAATCGTTATTTGGTTTCTGTCATTCTACTATAAATCATCTCTTAGTATTTATCATACTATTATAATTCATTTCTTAGTAGCTATGGTCCCAATTTAGACCTAGGCCTGCTCTGATGTTACCGTCCAAGTAGGGATATGGACCCGCTTTACTTTACCCTAATGGTATCGAGTACCATGTTGCAGTTATGGTAAGGCAGCCTGAATTATTGCCTGACCCATTAATATGTCAATTAATGTATGTTGCAGGGTATTCCGGTTAACATTGTAATTTATTCAAATCAATTATATAGTATTCAACTAGGGTTACTAAGATCACGGCTTAGAGAGTTATGATCAACCTTAGATAAAGGAGAATTGTATGAGATATCCTAGGTATACGTGTTTCAAAACCGATCGACTTCTTAAGTTTAGGATCGTAACTTATTTCTAGGATCGTTCTTAGCATCATCATTTCTTAAGTCTGAGATCATGTCTTATTTCCAAATCAAAATTAGAACATAATCAACAGTTATGTAGCGCCCCGTACTCGGCTACCCCTCGTACGGTGCACCCGCCGTACCTTCCCTTTCGGAAAAGTACAAAGCGTCGATACTTAACTCGTAAAACCCATGGATAATCATGGATTACCAAGTCACGATCTTAACAGGTATATAAAAATACGGCAGAATTTGAAACTTTTACATAAATCATTCTATACATCCGACATAAGTTTTACAACCACATTCATTACATCAGTACTTCTGCAATCATCGCTTCCAACATAAATCCGCCATATCCATCATAATAGAATCCCTAAGCTGTCATCCACTCGTATTCTCACGGATGTGGGATCCTATGCTCGTCATCAATCCTTGCTACCCCGTTCCCTGTAAACTCTGGGAGGAAAAATAGGGGGTGAGTGACAAAGTCACCAGCAAGTACACCATAAACAATCATGCATTAAATGGAAAGTACATCCAAGAACCGAACCCCCAAAATTTGGTCTCTTACCATCATACCTGTCTTTCCATTTAAATGCCACCAAGGTAATAGAAGCATCACTTGATCATAAAGGGAATAAGATCATAGCTTACATAACAACAACAATAAGATCGTAACTTAAGTAACGAAAGATCATGACCTAAGTAACATTTCGTCTAGCGTTTAGCTAACATCTCATCCCTTCCGTCAATAGCCACTGTGGCAATAAAATCATAACTTAGTCATGTAGCACGTAAAGACACAACTCAGGGCACCTCGACATCATGCTCATGACCATATGCAATGTGTATGAGTATGCAAATGCATATTGCGCATGAAAATGCGTATGCAATGCAAATGCAACGGAAAACATTCTTTCTTTCATTTAGACATGCTCATGAAAATACTTGAACTTTCTTTCTTTCTTTCAAATCATGCTCATCATAAAACAAGAGAGTGTGTCAGCCTATTATACCGGGCATGACTCGGTTCTTATAACATGATCACCTTCAGGTCTATTATACCGGACCTGGCTCGGTTCTTACACTCTTCAGACCTATTATACCGGGCCTGGATCGGTTCTTATAATCTTCAGACCTATTATACCGGGCCTGGATCGGTTCTTATAATCGTGATCATCTTCAGACCTATTATACCGGGCCTGACTCGGTTCTTATAACTCTTCAGATCAATTAACCCCGGATCTGGAGCGGGTTAAGCTGGCTAGAAATAAATGGTACCATAGGAATCTTTTCGCAATCGTAAACTTCTATTTCAAAGATCTTTCTCATCATTCTTTTTCATAAAATCAGTTTCGTGAACTGTATGAACATGGACAATGCGATGTATGATATGCAACATGAGACTCGTGAACAAATACATCATAACACGCATATGCTGACTCGTCTCTTAAGCTAGAAAAACTGTCCAGCAATCATACTCTGTTCACACGGCCTCATGCTCATCAATTCATGCTCATTTTCATTAACTCATATCATACACATGCATAATGAAGTCTTAGACACATGCCATAAAAATTCCGTAACGTTCCGAAATGTCTAACGACCTCAAAACATCAAGTATCATCAAAGGTACTGCTGAAATCAGCAGGGAAGTACCGCCTTACCTCATTTTGATGGATCATCAAACCTTAATCACTTTGATCCAACACCTGGAAAACATAGCTAACATACCTAGGAATAATATTCATAAGGGTAAACATCACATTTAAGCCTAAATGATCCAGAACAAAGCCTCACAACTTAAGACATTAAGTTGTCCTGTTTTACAGTTTTGTACTCCAACTTCCATTCAGTTGTTAACCATCAAAATGGTGGTTTTATGATGGTTTATTTACATGACCCTGTACCTCTATGTCTTGGGTAGTTACCATCAAAATTCCAAGGCAATCCAATAAGCTTAAGGGGGTCATCTAATTACATTCCCAAACTGGGTACCTGCAGAAACTGGAATGACCAGTTATATCACGAATTGAATTGTGACCAAACCACAACTCTTTTTACCAAAATTCCAACTCACAGATGTCACAAACACATCAAAGTATCACCATGTCAAAAATCATCCCGTTTGGACATTCCTAAGGTGCATTTTAGAGCCACACAACTTACTACTCAAAACTGTCCTGTTCCAGCAACTCTGTTTGAGCAGTTTTACTAAGAATTTCATTAAAAATAAACCATGACTCCTTTCAATGAAATTCCAGCTCTCACACTTAATAAATACATAGGTATATCACTATACCAGAAATTAGCACATTTGAACCCTCACAAGGTCCATTTTCAGGTCATACCATACGTTACCAAAAACTGTCCAGTTTCAGTATTTCTGTTTGACCAACCCTTACTAAAAATTTCATTAAAAACAATCCACAACTCCTTTTAATGAAATTCCAACTCTCACACTTCATATACATATGAGGCTAACAACATACCAAATATTAGCCAATTTGAACACTCCTAAGGTTAATGTTCAGATTATATAACATGACACATCAAAACTGTCCAGTTTCAGTATTTCTGTTTGACCAACCCTTACTAAAAATTTCATTAAAAACAATCCACAACTCCTTTTAATGAAATTCCAACTCTCACACTTCATATACATATGAGGCTAACAACATACCAAATATTAGCCAATTTGAACACTCCTAAGGTTAATGTTCAGATCATATAACATGACACATCAAAACTGTCCAGTTTCAGTATTTCTGTTTGACCAACCCTTACTAAAAATTTCATTAAAAACAATCCACAACTCCTTTTAATGAAATTCCAACTCTCACACTTCATATACATATGAGGCTAACAACATACCAAATATTAGCCAATTTGAACACTCCTAAGGTTAATGTTCAGATTATATAACATGACACATCAAAACTGTCCAGTTTCAGTATTTCTGTTTGACCAACCCTTACTAAAAATTTCATTAAAAACAATCCACAACTCCTTTTAATGAAATTCCAACTCTCACACTTCATATACATATGAGGCTAACAACATACCAAATATTAGCCAATTTGAACACTCCTAAGGTTAATGTTCAGATCATATAACATGACACATCAAAACTGTCCAGTTTCAGTATTTCTGTTTGACCAACCCTTACTAAAAATTTCATTAAAAACAATCCACAACTCCTTTTAATGAAATTCCAACTCTCACACTTCATATACATATGAGGCTAACAACATACCAAATATTAGCCAATTTGAACACTCCTAAGGTTAATGTTCAGATCATATAACATGACACATCAAAACTGTCCAGCTCCAGTACTTCTGTGTGAGCAGTTTTACCAAACGAATTATTAAAAATAAACCAGAACTCTTTTTACTGAAATTCCAACTCTCACACTTACTCAACACATAGAGCTAGTGTCATGCCAAAACTTAGCTTAATTTAACATTTCTAAGATTCGTTCTCAGACCACACAACCAGCAACACAAATCTGCCAGTTCCAGTAGTTTTAGCACTTCTTTACCTTTTTATTGTTCAAGCTTCCTTCAACTAAGATTAATAACTTAAAATGGCTAGACATTCAAGCATGCACTTCACAAATAAGGCAAGATTGGCTAGAGTATACTTGCCTCCTTGGAGCTTAGAGATTTTCCTTAGCTTGCACCTTGGTTGATATGGAGTGAAGTCCTCCTCCACCTTATTCCTAGCTCACGTTTTTGAGGATGAGAAAGAGGAGAACATTAGCTACCATTTGAAATGAAGAATGGAGGTAGATTGAGGTTAGATTCATCTTACCAAATGAAGCTTTGAAATGGATTCAACCATCAAGATGTTATCTTCTCCTAAGTAGCTTGAAGAATCCTCACTTAGTGACCCTTTGTTGGTCACGTTTTTGGCATAGAGGATGAAGAAATAAGAAAGTCTCTTGCTCCTTGTAATTTCTTAAGTGTTGAACATGCTAGAGAAAATTCTCTCCCCTTGTTTCATGGGGCTGCCGAATTATGAGGGAGAGAGGAGGGGTTTTCCTTGTCTCTGTTTAGACTAACTAGAATTAATTAGCTTAGGTTACTTTTACCTAACTATGGTTACTTTAGTTCAACCATAGTTACTTTATATCAACTATAGTTACTTTATGTTAACTATAGTTACTTTATGCCAACTATAGTTACTTATGTCAACCTTGGTTACTTTATGCCAACTATAGTTACTTTATGTCAACTATAGTTACTTTATGGCCAACCTAGATTACTTTATCCAACTAGAGTTATTTCTTTAACCTTGTAGTAGATATCAAGTAACCATGGTAATTTTCTTGGTCAACCATGGGGGGTGGCCGATTTCTTATCCTTGGGGGGCCCCATTTTCATGCTTAATTTTTCTTTTCTTACTTTGTTGGTTCCAAGACAACCTATTTTATTGTAGTCTTACTAACTACATAATTGTGATAATAAGGAAAATTCTAGGCTTCTCCAAGGCCCTTATGGCCGAATTTTACATAATGTTGGAAGGGTAATTTTGTCATTTCATTGGTGTCGTGCGACACACTTACATAACTATATAAAATTTCCTATAATTTTACGTTAAGGAAATTCTATCGGAGAATGTCAAATCAATGTGGTTACATTTAAATAAGGTAGCTGGTTGACTAATTCTTAGTGACTCATCTTCATAAGAGTCGGCGGTATAGACGAATTCCCGTCGGGTATAACATTGTTTCCTCCTTAAACCGCTTTATACGATTCTCAGTATATACCGATTTTCGCGGGGTACAACAAGTTATGTCTAAAGTCAACTCTTAATCGAGATCGTTACTTATTTCTAAGATCATGACTTATGTTCAGGATCATTGCTTATAACTGAGGTCAGTTCCTATATTCATGATCATCGCTTATGTTCAAATCATCACTTATGTCTAAGATTGTGAGTTAGAGGCAAAATTGTAACTTATTTTGTAATATCATGGCCTAATTCTACATTTTCTCCGTGGATCTATAGCCATGCTCTGAAGATCGTACTGTCGTCAAGTAATGCCTCTTGAACTCATTATGAAATTAGATCCAAGTGATCGGCGGTGTTTGATGTGCTGCGTCACCACTCCTCAGCACCCACTTGTAGAAGAATCTCAAGTTCGAGTACGGTGTGGTGGAGCCTGTGGCTGTGGATGAGGTTGCGCCACAGCTTGGGCAATAACCAGTAATGCATCGGTTAGAGCCTGGGGAAGCACAACCTACGGTGGGGCCCCATTCTAAGAGTGATTTCCATTGCCGTTCCCACCGTTATCTTCTCGGCGGCACGTTTGTTACGACAAGGAAAACTTCAGTTTTTTTGTCAAAGGCATTTCAGGAAATACATAAATCTAAAAGAAATGCAGAAGAGAGTCAGATACAGAAAGTAAAACGAAAATAGAAGCCAACCATGCCCCAACCCGATCATAACTTAGTCTAAATCAAACTTATTCTAAGGTCAAACTTAGTATCAGATCACAACTTAGTCTATTATCAAACTTAGTCTAAGATCAAACTTACATCTATGATCAGAACTTAAATCTAGAGTCATCTCTTACGTCTAAGATCATTTCTTAATCTATGCTTCCGCATAGATCTAGAGCCTCGGGCTCTGATACCACCTGTAGCGCCCCGTTCCAAACCCTAGGTCAGAACCGGTATGCCTGCCGTATTCCGCTAAAGGATATACAAGGCGTCTGTACGAATCCTGCACTTATCAAAACGACATAGTATTCGATTGCGGAAGAGAAATAAATCAATTCAAAATCCTAAATCAAAAGTAAGATCCCCAAAATCATATATAGTCAAAATAAAGTCACATTCCCTTAAACACCATCGTAAAGTAATAAGAAATCCCTAAGCTATGTCCTCAAATGAAATAATAATAAAATAAACTTCTCTCTTTCTCGATCCTCCATCATCCATCATCCTCTAAGAATCCTAATGTGCCCACTGAGAGTCTTCTTCAATCCATATATAGTCATACCCTGAATTGTCTGCAAGAAAACATAACGAACAGTGTGAGCGACAAAAACGTCACTCAGTAGGTACCCTGCTTGCATTGGTCCTGTGAGATCATACATGCTAGGACAGTAGTGACATACATATAAGTATGGTAATACGAAAATAGACTGTCCACGTTTTTACAAATACGTATAACGGTCATAACTTTATAAAACAATCAAAATACATAATCATGCGAAATGAACGTGAAATGCAATGTCACATACATGATGCATGATAAGCCTACATTCTCAGAAACATACATACTATCGTGCAATGCATGACCCCGGGACCTAACAGAACGGAACGGAACAGAACGAAACAGATATGCGACTTAGGTCTCGCATATCTTAACAGAACAGAACAGATATGCGACTTAGGTCTCGTATATCCTAACAAAACAGAACATGACTGATATGCGACTTAGGTCACGCACACCCCAACAGAACATAACAGATATGCGACTTAGGTCTCGCATACCTTAACAGAACAAAATAAATATGCGACTTAGGTCTGGCATAGCCTAATAGAACAGAACAGATATGCGACTTAGGTCTCGCATACCTTAACAGAATTAAACAGATATGCGACTTAGGTCTCGCATACCTGAACAGAATAGAACAGATATGCGACTTAGGTCTCGCATACCCTCATGCAATGTCGTGATGCATGAATGCACAGAAATCAAACACAGAATCCTTCATTTACTTCCCTTTTTCCTTTTCTTTCTCCTTTTCTTTTTCTTTTTCTTTTTCATTTTCCTTACCTCTTCCTATTTTTCCTTTTCTATTTTTCTTTTCTATTTTCCTGCGCCCCCAACTTCGTTCGTGCGAATTCCAAACTTCCAATCCCCTCTGATCCTCAACTGAATATCCCCTCTCCCGGGTCCAACTCCCTCAATACCCCCCAGCCGCCTCTCTCCCTCAGCCCCCACTCACCCCAGGTCGCACCCCCCCCCACTCTAGCGACACCCCCTCTCAGTCCCCCCAGTCAGTCGCATTCCCTGACCAGCCCTCCTCAGCCTCACCCTCTCCTCAACCACCACTAGTACGACAGCACGTGGCCATAGCCCACCACCACCGGCCATGCGCCGCCATCACCATGCCTTCAAACCGATTTCGTCATTCATAAATACATAAATGTGCAATCTTTTTGATGTTATTCATACGAAAATAAGACCATACATATTTACAGATATACAATTCATCATATAAACATAATCAAATAAACAATCATCTATACAATCACAATTACTAATGCACGATCTCAATATCGTAAAGAAATTAAGGATTGTACTGTTTTCATACAAAGGATGTTAAGGGGACACCTACCTGGTATTTGATACGCGTTGAAGAGCGTGATCGAGTGGTGGTATTTTTCCCTAAAACTGGCGGCTTGGCTTTGGGAGCAAGAAGAAATCGTTGCTGCTTTTCTTCTCTATGCGGCGTACGCTTTACTGAGGAGAGGGAGAAGACTTTTAAATAGAAATTTGATTAGGGTTTAGGGAAAATTTTCCTAATCAAATTATGTTTTCTAATTAATTAGGCCCAATTGACATGTTTACCCTTATTAAAAAAACAGGATATAACAATATGATGGCCTTCTCTGGTGGAAATATCATACCTCTGATTCACTATGGGCCTCGTTTAGCCGGGCAAAATATGGCCAGCAGAGCAGTGTTTATGCTCATATTTATGATTCAGTAATTTGGAAACGAATTTATGATAGCCATTCTTACATGCATGCTAATGTCGAATATACACCGGATGACCTTAACTGGGTTGCTGACACTACCGTCCATTACACCATCAAATCAGCATATACCTTGTTTCTTGCAGAATCCCCCTTGTTTGATTCTTCCAAGTATATTTGGTGGCCAACCTCTCCCCCGGGGGCAAAAATATTTTTGTGGCAGTTATGGTGTCGTTCCCTCCCTTTAACCAATAATCTTCGTGCATGGCAGACTATTTATCCATCACAATGTGTCTTCTGCCAACAGTCGGATACTAAGGATCATATATTTTTACAATGCCCAGCAGTAAAATCTTTGTGGGTTGAAATTGCATTACTATTTTCGGGTCCTATGCCTTGTCAGTCCACCATTCAAGCGTACTTAATTTGTTGGTGGCGACAAGCTTCGGCTGATACCATGCTGGGTAATTTGTGGGCAGTGATACCATCATTGGTAGTTTGGGTTATTTGGAAAGAGTATACCTCCATCAGATTTGAAGATAGCAACTTTTCTTATCGGCAGTTATTTGAGCGGGTTCGTGACCATATATACACTTGGTGTGCTTCCATGCAAGGTCGTAAATTTGTGCAGCATCTTCCTCATCTAGTTGCTCAGGGATTTTCGCCACAGTTAAGGGTTCGCCGTCAAAAGTTAGTAAAGTGGACATTGCCACCTTCTGGTTGAATAAAATTAAATGTGGATGCTACTGTTGGCCGCAGCGGAGCAGCTGCGGGTGCAGTGCTGCGTAATGAATCTGGAACCTTCATCTCAGCAGTTTGTTTTGCACTACCATATGTCTCACCTGTTAGAGCTGAACTAATGGCCTTGCTATTCTCTCTTCTCTTTTATGCCATAACATATGACGGATTATATGTTGAAACTGATTGCCGCACACTACTTATTTTACTGGCCAATCCTTCACAATATACTGGATCTTGTTTAGTGGATATACGAAGGGCTATCGTGCTGTTGTGCCTCAATGCATCTACACTCTCCTATTGCCCTCGTGAGGCAAACACTGTTGTGCATACACTAGCACGTTATGGACTGCGTGCTACAGGAGCCATAATATACTCATCCGAATCTTCCCTGCCTTGCGATGTGCGAGGCTCCTTGATCTTGGATACATCTCTTCCTAATTTCCGACTATGAGCATCATGATGGGTTGACATTCAACTTTGGGGGTTGCCTATGTCAAATATTGGCGTAGACAGCCTTGGTATGTCTCCTTAACATTATGCCTTATGTGCATTCTCCTTCTTTTACTAACTCATTTTCCTGTGTCTCTGGATAACATCTTCTCTTTTTTTGAGTGCTACGAGGAATGGCAACAACACAGATTGGTATCAACTTGGCGTGGGCAATATGGCAATATCAACTAGAGGTTGCCCGTGGTCGATTGGCTATGGGCAACTTGGGTATGGTTTTCTTTCTTTCGTCATGCTTATTCTACGGACCACATTCATAGTTGTGTTAACAGACATTTTGTGGATTTCGCTCGAGGTGTTGGCTGGCGACTGCGACGGCTCAAGGCAATATGTTGCTTGCAGTTGACACAAATGATTGAAGCGGCTCTCCAGTATATCTATATCACAGACAACCAACATGGATCTTGCCGAATAGCGACGTTCCTTTTGTTTCTTTCTTCTCATTCAAAATTGTATCCATTATTTACTCAATCATCTAGTCATATAAATATGTACGCTTTTTCCTTAGTCAAGGTTTTATCCACAAGGGTGGTTTTACTTGACAAGGTTTTAATGCGGCATATCGTATATGACTGGAGGCTGCACATAATTAATTCTCTTCATTCGCTTTTCTCTTACGATGACACTTGACTTTGATGCAATTTGGTTTCCCTCCACCATAAGGGAGCATACTGAATAAAATTGATTTATTTAAAAAAATATATGTATATATGTATGTATATATATGTATGTATAGACACACACAAACACACCAAATTCAAGCAACGCAATCATGATAAACATTTGTGAGATGTTTAAAGACTCATTTCATGCAAAAGAGATCATGTATATACCACTAACACATATTTGTTTGTCATATGTTTGAGAAATTTTTTAAATGTATGCTCACATCGACCGATCCATGTCTCAATTTTACAGAATGATGTGCATATCGATCGATTGATGTACCTTAGGTTGAGAGATTGATGTCTCGCAGTGAGGTTCTTTTTCTAATCTGTAAAATATTGATCGATCTATGTAAGGAATAATGTATACATCAATCGACTGATGTATCTTAGGTTGAGAGATCGATGTCTGAGAGTGAGGTTCTAGTTTTAACCTCTATATACATCGATCGATCTATGTCTCTTCTGAGGGACTGATGTATACACCAATTGATCGATATGTTCTAACCTAAGAGATCGATGTTACTTTTTCTTTTGTTTCAACCTTTTGATATTTTTACAATATAAAGTGGTACTTCTTTAGCATTCTAGCACTTAACAAAATCATGTTTTTGAAAATCAGTCAAACATGACATTCTTGACATTCTTCCCCTTTAAAATGATTTTCAAAATAATTTTTCATGATTTTAAATTCACATACTTTAATGCTATTTTTAGTCATGTTCTCCCTCTCATCCTGTGCTCCTTACCATTTGCAGACAAGCTCTCCTCCTTAACATATAGCTGTCCTTTACCATTTATGGTTAAAAAATCAAGATTTCTCTCCCCCTATATTTTCCAAATCATACAAAAGATAAAATCATGCTATTGTTTCATAGGATAGCATTCCTAACTTGTCTCATAAGGCTTCGAAGGTGGCTTGACTTAGGGATTTGGTAAATATGTTGGCAATTTGGTTATTAGTTCTTACCTATATGGCTGTCTTTTCATTTTGAACATGACCTCGTATGAAATGGTATCTAATTTCTATGTGTTTGGATTTAGAGTAAAGTACTGGATTCCGTAAAAGATTGATTGCACTTGTGCTATCCCAGAAAATTAAAATCTGAGTCATTATAATGCCAAAATCACTAAGTTGTTGTTTTCGCCAGAGTATTTGTATGTAACATAGTCTTAGGGCTATATACTCTGCTTCGGCAGTGGAAAGGGCTACACTAGATTGTTTCTATGAAAACCAATAAACTAGATTGGATCCAAGGAATTGACATGTTCTGCTAGTAGATTTTCTATCTATCTTACATCAACCGTAATCAGCATCCACTATAGTTATGTAATTGTAATTTGGATTTTATATCATATCAAAGTCCTAAATTAAGTGTACGTTTAATATATCTAAAATATCTTTTCCATCGTATTGTAGCGAGACACGGACATGATTGAAACCTAGCACACATGCCAAAATTATAACGACATGTTACAAGGTTATAAACCGAAAATTGTCGTATCGGGTGACTATCGAAACTTCGCCAACGTATATATAAGTCATGGTGATGACAAAATTATAACGACATGTTACAAGGTTATAAACCAAAAATTGTCGTATCGGGTGACTACTGAAACTTCGCCAACGTGTCACGTACTTGCCATATAAAGATGGACAACCTTTATACTTTAAAATAGCCAACTATTTCATGGCTCACATGTTCAAATCAGCCATGAAATCATTCCATGTTGGCACACACAAATCACCCACAATTTAGGCCAAATGGTGGAGATTTCAAATTCAAATTATTAAGCACATGGGGTGCCTATCTTAATCAGCCATTAGAGCTAAATATCTACTTTATTTTATGTATATTATATGTGGCATAATATATATGACATGTGCAAAAAGTTTGAATTTAATCAGAGAAAAATCGCATAATCGACGAAAGTCAAAAATTCAGTTTTCTACGAACACAACACATGCAACGTTTTTGCTATGAGTTGTAACATGTATCTAGACACTTTTTACTCATTCAAGACATGTTAAAGTGTTCTAGAAAATTCAAATTAGGGTTGACTGGAATTTACCATATACGTGTAATTATTGTGCATTATTTGACAAAGCTTACTAAAGTTAAATTTCAGCACATGCCTAGCCCTTCTATGTGCCATTTGCAGCCTTGATGGAGCCTATGTGGATCTTATTTGGTATTTTAATTGGTGGAGAATAAGCCACACATGATGGATGACTTTGAAGAGGGCAACACACAAGGAAAGATTTCAAAATGCAGCACATGCTGAAAATTTTAAGCACATGTGAATAGTGTCCGAATTTGACTATGTTTTTGTCCTTAATTTGCTTCACAAAATTGAAGGGATTGAGTGGTGATTTTTTGGTAACCTTTTGACTACTAATTGGAACATGTTTTATGATTTTTAATCAGATTTTTACAGCACACTAAATGATGACAAGTTGGACCAATCATCAAGTGCTGAGTAAGAAAGGCCAAGTCATCCCTCCAATCATAATGTGCCAAGTGAGCAAGATGGTGTCATATCTACACAAGGCAATCTTCCAAGGGTATTAAAGAGAATTCGCAAGAAGGGAAGATACCCTGGGGTGCAGCCACATATGATAAAAAGAGAAGAATAGTGCAAATAAGTTCAAGAAGACAACTCTCATTTTCTCTCAAGCGCAAAAGGATCTTCTACTCTCTTCTTCTCTTTTTCTTTCTTTCTTCTTATTCTCTCAAACCTAATGTTCATATATTCAAAATATTTTATAGGCTTTGATTATACCACCCGCACTCATACATTGTTGTAAAAGGTTGATCAAGGTGCGATCAAACCTTCATTCGATTGGTGGTGGTGTTCGTGATCGGTTTGTTTGGTTGTTTTGGTTATATTGGTAGTAAAAGGGTGGAGTTGGTGTACAACTCCAGTAACCCTTGTGTTAAAGTGTTTTTGGTGTTTAGTGATAACCGAGGAAGGTGTCCTCGAAAACTGGAGTAGGTTGTTTTAACTGAACCAGTATAAAATTCTTGGCGTTCTTACTTTTAGTTTCCAGCATTTTGCATCAATTTCGTTGTGACTGTAAAAATAGTAAACGTTTTTCAAAAATTACAAAACTTTCCAGAAACATAGTCACATATCTTAGCTTTCATTTGGCGCAAGTTTCAACTCATTTAGATAAGTATAATTCAGTCAAACTTGAATAGTTCTGAGACTAGTGCAATCTAATTTTCGGAGTTGCAAAGGTTGAGAACATCAACGTGATTGATATATTTCCCGAAGGAATTTTTAAAAACTGTTTCAATACATTGAAATACATATATTGAGGGTCTTGTCATTAAATTTTCAGACCTTTTGGAGTCTCCAATTAATTGGAATAAAATTTTCAAGTCGGAGCATGGTTTCTGGGGGATTCGCACAATCTGACCAAGAACGTATTTTCAAAGAGTTAGGAGTGGAGTTTTATTCTGAAATCTTTATGAGATACTTATAACATCTGAGAGTTCATTCACCCAATTTCATAATTTTTGGAGGTCTGTAACTAGGTCTTTAAATCATTTCAAATCAGAATCTGAAAACAGAAACTGTTTTCAGAAGTGACGTTTTTGGTTAAAAAGTTTTTAAAAACCAAATTTTCCGCACCCACTATTCAACCCCCTCTTCTAGTTGTGCTATACAGGTCCTACAAGTGGTATCAGAGGCAAGGTCACGGTTCGATTCCCAGCAAGCAATTGCTGAGGGGGAGATTGTTGGGTGCAGCAATTGTCCCATGGCGCATAGGCCGTGTGGGCCAAGTCACAGTCGAATGCCTTGGACGCTTGTGTGTGTTAAATGCACTATAAGGCTAGGGCATGCGCATCTCCTATCACCAATGGGTTTTGGAAGAGTTGTTAGCACCTGAGATCCTACATCTTTAACATTTTTCGGTTCAATGTTGAAACTAATGCATGCCACTCGACATAATTAACTATGTTGATCTTTCTCCGTGTTCTTATCCCTTAATTTAAATCTCTTCTTTTATTAATTCTTTAGAATATTTATATTTATCTTTAATATGCAACCAATTACTAGGTTGACTAGGTTCACTCTCTTCTTGTTCGAACATATCATTTGTACGTATATTCTCATATTCTATCGGCACATCATTTAAATTTGATTCATATTCTTCTATTTGAAGATTTACCAGATCAACATTCTCTAAAGGTTCAAGTAGTTCATGTTCAGGGGAAGTAGATTCCAGAGAATTGGTTGTGGGTTCTAGAGAAAAATCTTCATCATCATGAAAGTATTCACGATTTGAATCATAATTCCTTTTCGTTGTACCATTTGTTTCAAGACAAGTATTTTCATTTTTTTCACATAGATATATTCAATTATCATCTTAAATGTAGGATTATAACATCTATATGCTTTTGAGTTGGTTGAATATCGAAAAAAATGCATTCTATTGTTTTTGCTTCAAATTTATCTCGATTACCCCTAGTGCTTAGTAAAAAAACATTTGCAACCAAAAACACAAATAATCTCGTTTTGGTAATCTGTTATTTAATATTTCATAATGTGTTTTATTCGATTTCTTTCTTATGGATAGTCTATCTATGATATAATATGCAAAATTTACTGCTCGGCCCATAAAAATTTGGGAACATGATTTCACATAGCATAGTTCTAGGTATTTCTTATATGGTTCTATTTTTTGATTCTACAACACCATTTAGTTGTGATGTTCTTGGTTCTGGAAACTCATGTTTTATATCTTTTGAGTCACAAAATTTAATTACATCCTTATGTCTGAACTCTCCTCCCCTATCACTTTTAATTCTTCTAACGTTAACTTGATATTGATTTTCAAGTTTTCTAATAAGCTTTTAAATTTCTAATGATGTATCAACTTTGTTGGTTAGGAACCAAGTACATGTATATCGGAAGAAGTCATCAACTACACCATATACATAGTAGTGTCCCCTAGACTTAGTACAGATTTCACATAGTTGAAAATTATTCAACTCAAGTTTATGTAAACCTCCTATAAGGTTCTTTCTAAGCAATTTTTCAATGGTTGAAAAAACCTAAATGGCCTAATCGTCTATGTCATAGGTTCACATCAAAGTCATATGATACTAAGCATTTAATTTCAGCACCTAATATTTTGTTTAAGGATAGGGTGTAAATATTATCATCTCTACTTTCTTTTAACACAATTTCTCCTTTACTATTGGTTATATCACGTGTAGTGGGGAGAAAAGAAACATAATAACCACAATCAATTAGTTGAGAAATACAACGTAAGTTGTGAGATAAGTTACTTGCAAGAAGCACATTATTCATTTGAAATGTGTTCTGGTCCCAAACCCTTTTCCAACAACTCTGCCTTATTTGTTGTCACTAAATGTCAACTTTTCTTAATTCTTTACTTCTTTCAACTCAGTGAAAAGCTTGGGGTTCCCCGTCATGTGCCTCGAATGTTAGATCCTTTTGCTTTATCTAGTTCTTGTTTTCTTTCTTACAATTGTCCTACAAGGAAGAAAAAGTTTAGGTACCCTTTATTTGTGTGCTTGAATGTTAGAAGCAACATCCTTGTTTATATACCCTTTGGGTATCCAAACTTAAATGTACTTTTTGGACACATTTTAGAATTATCGGAAGTTGAAGAATAAAAAGGATTAGCATATGCATGTCCATTCCATTTAAATGGAGATTTATGTTTATACTTGTTATACCTTATTAAAATTCTTTATGAAGTGGCCTATTTTGATAGGAAATATAAGGCACATGGGTTTGAGTTTTAAATGGCACCTATAAGTATAATCATGTGTAATAGATGAATTTCTATAAGATTCGTAAGGGGGATATGTAGGTTGTCTATATTTATGCTTATATGCATCAATGTGGGCTGAATGCACTTTATTTGTATATGGGTCACATACAGTTACTGGAAGGCGATTGTTGTGGGAGGATTTATTGAATATACATAGTACAATGGACATTCCATGGTTGTTGGGTGGTGACTTTAATGCTTTTTTAACGCTAGAGGAACACAAAGGTAGATCAACGCCAACACTTCGCTCCTTGCAAGAATTTAATAACTTTATTACATCTGCATCTCTTCAGACATTTTCACCACAGGGTTCAATGTACACCTGGTCAGATGGACGAGGCTTAGGCCGAGTCTGGAGGAGACTAGATCATTATTTATGTTCACTTAATTTTTTGGACATGTTTTCTGCCATAAACTGTCAGCATTTAAATAGGGCAACTTCAGACCATGCCCCTATATTGTTAGACTGTCGCATGGATACTTCTACATCCGCTGCTTCATTTAGATATCTTGAAGCGTGGACTACACATCCAGATTTTTATCATTTTGTGAACTCTCAGTGGCAATCTTTTCCTACAGTTGGTGGCATGTGGGGATTTTATACCAAGTTACGATCTCTTAACCAAAACTGCGTAGTTGGAACAAAGATGTATTTGGCAACATATTTGATGCAGTGGTAGCAGCGGAATCTGTGGTTAATCAATGTGAAAGGGCTTATGATGCGGAACCTTCGGATACATCCCGGGCACACTATCATCATGCGATTGCAAAGTTGCGACTGGCACAAACTCGAGCATTATTATTTTGGAAGCAGAAGGCCAATATTAAATGGTATCAGGATGGGGATGCTAATACAAAATTCTTTTATCAAACCGTTAAAGAGAGGCGTAGGAAGCAAACAATCTTAAGGATTATTAATGACAATGATGAAGAAGTCACAATTTCAGAGAATATACGCGAGGAAGCGGTTCGTTTTTTTAAGAGTTTGTTTACTGCTGAAGATACAACGTTGCATGATTCTATATTGCAATACATACCTTCTTTAGTCACGCCAGAAGAGAATCATATGTTGGTAATGGTTCCAGAGCTGCAAGAGGTCAAGATGGCAGTGTGGGATTTGAGTCCTACTAGTGCCGCTGGTCCAGATGGATTTCCTGGCTCCTTTTATAGACACTTTTGGCAGACAATACAATTGGACGTTTGGAAGGCAGTACAGGAATTTTTCATTGGCATTCGCATGCCACGTCAGCTTTCTGCCTCCTTGATTACTTTAATACCGAAAGTTGCAAATCCAAGTAAATTTGCTGAGTTCCGTCCAATATGTCTGACAAATTTCATGGCCAAGATTATAACAAGACTAATAGCGACGAGATTATCCTCATTATTACCAAAGTTGATCTCTGCGGAACAAGCGGGTTTCATGAAGAATCGTGATATAACAGAGCAAATTTTGCTAGCGCAGGAAATGGTTCATATTTTGGATAGGTCCGTTCGTGGTGGACACCTGTTGATTAAACTTGACATGGCTAAGGCATTTGACAGAGTGTGTTGGACTTATTTGCAGCAGCTTTTAAAGAAGTTTGGTTTCCATCCCCGCTTTGTTCGTCTTATTATGAATAACTTGGCGTCATCGCATTGTTCAGTATTAGTTAATGGTCGGCCAGCAGGATTTTTTTCAATTACAAGAGGGGTGAAACAAGGCAATCCGCTCTCTCCACTGTTATTTATCTTGGCTTCAGAAGGATTTTCACGAGGGCTGAACGCGTTAATCTCTGCTGGTCATTTAGTGGGATTTAATGCAGGAAGAACGCCGCCGGTATCGCATCTAGGCTTCGCAGACGACTTGGTCATAAAAATTTCGAAAGTTCTTGGAAGCATATCAGCAAGCCTCTGGACAGTTAATTAATTTGCATAAAAGTCAAGTCGTGGTGGGTGCTGGGGTATCATCTTCTCGAGTATCACAGATTTTAGGTATGCGTATTGCATCTTTGCCCATAAAATATCTTGGATCTTATCTGTATAAAGGTATAAATCGGGCAAGATATTGTTCCTCGCTGATATTGCATGTGGATGCGCGACTTAATTCTTGGTCGTCCAAGTTGCTCTCTATGGCAGGCAGGTTGACTCTCATCCGTCATGTTTTATGTTCTATGCCATTGCACATAATAGCCAGTTCTAGACTTCCGGTAAGTGTTGTTCAATCCCTCAACACTAGAATGTCTAAATTTTTATGGAGTGGGCGACATCATTGGCGTAGTTGGAATTCTATATGCATGCTAAAAGAGGATGGAGGATTAGGGTTGCGTAGTATTCATCATCTTCAGGAATCATACGACTGTCAACTTTGGTGGAAATATCAACATTCACTAACATTGTGGGGTCAGTTTATGCGGAGTAAGTATGGTAATCGCTCTGCTATTTACTCTCACATTTATGACTCTCCTACTTGGAAGCGAATATGCCGTATTAATGATTATATGCAAGCTCATGTACAACTTACACCGGATGGTTTTCGATGGGAGCCAGATATTAATGGCCAATTCTCAATAAAATCGGCATACAAGCAGTTGACATTCACGGTAGATCATGCGGATCACTCTCGATTTATATGGTGGCCTCGTCTTCCACATGCATGTAGTATTTTCTTATGGAGGTTATGGAGACATGCTTTGCCAATCCCGGATAATCTCAGAGCATGGCAGAATATTTATCCTTCACAGTGTGTTTTTTGCCGAGAGGATAATGATTCAAGAGATCATGTGTTCTTACATTGCCCTCGGATCAAGCCAATATGGATGGACATATCGATTTTATTTTCAGGACCGTTACCTCATTCCACCACCATTTTAACATATCTATTGCGTTGGTGGAGATCCTCGTCTCGCACACATATGCGCGGTCAGCTGCGAGTCATAGTGCTTTCGCTCGTCACATGGGTACTTTGGAAGGAATATGCAAGTATTCGTTTTGGTGATCATGAATTTTCTTATGCTAGGCTGTTCCGTAAGGTCAGAGAGCATATATTCACGTGGTGCTCTGTCACTAATGGTAGTAAGTTTAGTGAGACAATACCTCATTTGGTGGCTGCTAATTTCTCCCCTCCAATTCGGGTTTGTAGGCATAGAGTTATTAAATGGGAGCTGCCACCTTCAGGTAAGCTAAAGCTTAATGTTGATGCAGCAGTTGGGAGACATAGCGCAGCAGCAGGTGCAGTGCTGTGCAATCATCGGGGACAGTTGATTTCAGCACTATGCTTCATTCTTTCATGTTCTACACCACTGCGAGCGGAGTTACTAGCTTTGACATACGCGTTGATATATTACGCAATGCAGTTTGATCAGTTAATTATTGAGACGGATTGTCGACTTCTGCTTCACTATTTAACTTCGCCGGCACAGTATACGGGACAGCTTGCGGCTGATTTACAACGCGCGATTGATTTCCTTTGTATTAATAGCTCAACTATTTCATATACACCAAGAGAGACGAATGCGGCAGCGCATCAGCTTGCACGATATGGCTACCATTCTGCTGGGTTCACAGTGTATTCTTCTATGCGTTCTTTGCCCATTGAGGTGCGAGCAGCAATAATTCTGGATGTATCAGTTCCACACATTCGCTAACACCATAAGTCTTCCAATGGATTGGCACGGATATAATTGTGTTGCCTATGCTGCGATATGGCATGGGCAACGTCGGTATGTTTTCGTTATCACGTTATTCATCTACATTTGCTATTATTTACTGCATGGGCTAATTTTTGCGTCACATGTTAACACACTGCCAATCATTCGAGCAACATTACTGTTGGAGCATGGAGTTCACACATTATACAACAAAACTTGTTGCGTCCCTGCTCATACCACGGATGACAGTACATGGATTACTTGTTGGATTACTATTTTGTTGCCTGTGTTCTACATGATCACAGGCAGCCCGGGTACGTTTAGTCAGCAGATCATGCATTATTATTCATATTGTGTTCGCTTACTAATGTCAATATTTCTTTTGCGAGTGCTATGGACTTGCTGGCACACTACTAAGGGCACTACACCTCAATGCAATATCCGGATATCGCCATTCTGCAAACAGCAATGCCATCACGAGATTCTACCAATTTGGGAGCGCACATTTTTTGTCGATTTATAGTATCTCCTTTGTAATTCTCATGCTAATGGAATCCAATCATATAAATATGTACGCTTTTTCCTTCGCCAGGGTTTTATCCACAAGGGTGGTTTTACCTGGCAAGGTTTTAATGCGGCATATCATATATGATTGGAGATTAGCAATTATAATTTTTCTTCACTTTCTGTTTGAGTATGATACATTTCATGTAATATGGTTCCCTCCACCATAACGGAGGCTTTTCAATAATAATAGCTCGACTTCATTTATATTAAGTTTAGATATTTCATTTTCATAATCATGCATTTTTGTTTTTAACAAACTATTCTTTGTTTTTAAGGTTTGTTCATTTTTTGTATATGACTCAATTCTATGTTTCAAAGAGTCAAGAGTATTTGAGGACTCTTGTTCAAAAGACTCTAATTAATCTGAATATTCCATGTTGGATATCTTCAATTTGTCATTTTCTTCAATTAGTTTCATTTTCTCTTTTGATAGTCGTTTACAGTGAGCATGCATTTTTATGAATTCACCACACGTTACATCAAATGTCATTTTAGTGTTAGAATCAAGATCAGAAGTAGATGTTACCTCATTGGAGACAAAGGGCACTTGAGTTTCCTCATTCTCCGAGTGCTCAGATTCTGAATTTGAAAAGTCGCTCTACGTGCTTGCCTTGAGTGCATGTTTTTCTTTCTTTGATTGAGCTACCTTTGGCCTTCTCCTTCGACCATCTTGAGCTGGTTTATCGTTCTTACTTGGACAATCATAAGATATGACCTTTTTGTCCTCACTCATAACATTTAAGCTCTTTATGATTATTATTTTATTCCTGCTTTTTTAATGTTCTCAGATTCGAGGGTAGAGTAAGAAGAAGTCTTGGACCATTTCGATTTATTAGGACGCTTCTTGAAAACTGTTCTATCTTTTCTGGTGATCATTATTATATCATCATCTAATTCATTGTCACTGCTTGCTAAGTTAGCTTCATTGACTTGTGAGGACTCATTTGAATTGAATTCTATATCCTTATCAGATTGTCTAGACGACTCAACTTTCTTTTAATTTAGTTTAGCCTCACAAACTTTTGAATGAGCCGATTCGTTCATCCATCTTCATAATCGACTTGGTTTCTTCTATTATGGCGACTTTAGGATCCCATTCTGTGGGGAGGCTCCTAAGGACTTCTTGTATCGTCTCTTTGTTGGTGAAGGATTTCCCTGAGTCTTAAATCCATAGAGACTGTGGATTCATTTGGCAACATTCTAATTCAGTTATAAGCGTGTTAATCTTAGACTCTTTAACTCCACTAGTTCTTTCATGTTTTAACTTATGAGATTGCTACATTTCTAAGCATTATTACAATTTGGAACATATTCTGCTTCCGACTTACTAAGATATTGAGTAATAGTTGCATAGCTTTAACATTCATAGACATTCTCTTTTTATTTTCACTTGTCCATTCGATTTTATATTTTTCAACTTCTTGTACTACTCTATTAACTTGTATAACTTTCATTCATATGTATGGACCATCTTAGACTATAGACCATAAATCAAGTATATAGCCATTAAGAAAAGTCTCATTCTTAGTTTCCAATGAACAAAACTATCACCATCAAATATTGGAGGATATTAAGTGGACATACCTTCTAACTCACCTTTATGAGGCATCAATGCCATTTTGAATAAATAGAATACCTTTGGTAAGAATAAGAAGGCTTCAATGCATTCTTGCTTCTAACTTTTTCTCTTCTTGATGCAGTGTTGACCTCACTTTGACACCAATTTTTTGACCATAACACATGTACAAACACCACTAGAGAGGATGAATAGTGGCTAGCGGAAAATACATTAATGTTTTCCCTTTGAAAAATTCCCTTAAGTATGATTCTGAAAATCATCAGCACCAATACCGCTTTACAAACTTTATTGTACCTACTATACAACTCCAAAAATTATGAAACTTTATAGAGATAAACTTCAAAGATTTGAATTCAATCTATCTAAAAATGGGTAACAATGAAAAACGTTTGACCCTTCAAACAAGTGTAAAAACTTCAGATAATCAGTCTAAACTGTTATGGACAACTAGTTGGTAAAATTTGAATGACTATAACTTTTTATATACTTGGTCAAAAAGGTTGATTATTGTGTCAAAATAACCCTTAGGATGACTACTTTATGTTTCCTAAAGGTCTTGACCAAAAACTATGCTTAGTAAAGTTGAAAAATCATGTTTCTCAAAGACAGGTCAAACTTTTGGCAGAACAAAGCAATAATTTTCAAAAGACTAAAAGTCTAAGTTTTCTTTGTTCAAATTCAATGATTCTTATTTCAAATGAAAGTAAACCATCTGAAGTTTCTTGTCTTCCAAAATCAAATATTCTGAAAACATTTTACTAATATAAAGTGTCATGTAAAGTTGAGTGTAGAAACTGTAAAAAATGGGCTGAAAGGTAAAGAAGACAAAGACACCAAGAATTATCCTAGTTTGGTCAATGTGACCTACTCCAATCCTAAAGTACATCTTTCCTTGGATTTTAACTATGTAATAAGCACCTTACACTTTACAAAGTACTTGATTCCGGTGCTATACTCCAATAAAACTTGATCACAACACCTTACAATCACAAGAATGTTTTCATCTCACCACCTATTGATGTAGCCTTATAAAATGACTAATCAATTAAAATGTTTATCATCACATAAGGTGTCAATGCAGCGAATTGACAACTTCAAAACACTACAACTCAGCTACAAAAATAAAGAACTGAGAATAAGAAGAAGAAAAGAGCTCAAGGTGTTGTTGTTCTTGGTGTCTTCCTTCTTCAACTCCACTCCTAGTTATAGGTGTGAGTAGCCCCTTGTTCATTATAATACCCACATGTCACATCCGGTATCATCAATCCTACTTGTCTTTATTTGACTTGATGACCATTTCACCACATTGTATAGTTGACACCTTCAAGAAATATGATTGGACCCCTTCCAACTTTTATCATAATGCTAAAATTTTATGTAGAACTTTTCTGAAAAATCAAGTGGTTTGGATAGCCACTTCTTGTCCACCTTTTGCTCAACCAATTCAACAACTTGGGATGGATCGACACGATTTTATCTTCCAAAACCAAATTCCATGCCACCTCAGGTGTCATGTGTGTAACTCCTTGCCAACATATATCTTGGAGTGTTTTGGTTGGTCCATATGGTGTAGCCTTTCATACATGTGAAAATCTGATTTGTCCACCTCACATATACTTATATGGACTTTTTTAGAGTCAAGAGTGAGTAGAAAATCTGACAATCATGGTTGGATAATGGTGAGAATTAGTTGCCTTGTTATTATCAGCATTTGATCCAAACTACTTTCCCTTTTCCTCCTTCAAGTGTGTCCAGTTGTTCGTCAACCATTTAGCCAATATTCTATTGAAAATAATAATGGCGAAGTCCCCACAAATGTACATAATAGTACCATGATGATCATATAGTGTGACAAATTAAATGTCATAATATAAGGAACCCGAGAAAACCAAAATCCATAATATATAGTTGATGTAGATATGATGACCATGAACATCATGAATATCATGAAGACTATAAATAAGACATCTGTATCGCAAACATTTTAGGATTACAAAAAAATAAATATGTGTAAATGATAAAAATGCCCTTGTCTCTAAAAGGACTAAAATACCTTTGGAGACCAAATATGTCAAATAAGGGCATAAAGATACTCTGTCTTAGTCCTTTCATTCATATAGACATTCTTCGCAAGATATGACCCTGTAAAAGCTCAAAAATACTCTTTTGCCCTTGTGGTTAGTTGTAACAACTTACTTGGCAAGTTAATAATATAACACATGCATGTATATACACAAACACACAAAATTCAAGCAATAGAATCATGATAAACATATGTGACATCTTTAAAGACTTATTTCATGCAAAGGAGATCATATGTATACCAATAATACTTGTTTGTTTGTCATATGTTGGAGAAATGTTTCAAAAATATGCTGACATCGATGAATCCATGTCTTAATTTTAGTGAATAAGTGTACATCAATCGATCGATGTACCTCTGGTTGAGAGATCAATGTCTAACAATGAGATTCTATTTTCAATTTGTCCAACATCAATCGATCTATGTAAGGTATGATGTATACATCGATCGATCGATGTATGTCAGATTGAGAGATCAATGTCTCACGGTGACGTTCTTGTTCTAACCTCTACATACATCGATCGATCTATGTCTCTTTTGAGAGACTGATGCACACATCGACCGATCGATGTGTCTCTACCTGAGAGATCGATGTTATCTTTTCATTTTTTAAACTTTTTGATATTTTTATAATACAAAGTGGTATTTCTTTAGCACTTTAACACTTAATAAAATCATACTTTTGAAAATTATTCGAACACAACATTCTCAAAAACAATAAACATGGCAAAATAATATTGCACACTAGGCACAATCGTTAGTGTTGTACTATTGTTGTTCAACGCTTTCATTTGAACCTTTTGAAAATGAAAGAATGGAAGATCGTATGCAAACAATGATGTCAAAGAATCAGGCAATAAAACTTTAAGCTCGTTTATATCAATCTTTTACCTTTTATCTTGTTTCACAAATTCAAATTCTTCTTCTTCAGGCTCACATACAGTTTCAAACACATTTTCATGCCTAATTTCAGCTCCATTCTCAATGTCATTCTCATGCGATTCATCTATACTAACATCCATAGATTCCTTTTCATTTTCACATTCAGTTTTGGGAAAACAATCATGCAATTCGGTGTTGACCACATAATCATACAATTCAATGTTGATAATATGCACTTCATCTGCAACGTTTTCATGCAATTCACTTTCAACCTTGTCATGCAATTCTAGGACAACATCATGTAAATTATTTTCAACCTTATGCAAATCAATTTTAGTAGCACGTGCATCATGATCATCATCTTTTTCATGCATTTCAACATTAACATTCGCTTGCAAATTAGGTCGAATCTCATGCCAATTATTATCTCTTTCTTGCATTTCAGGGGCAGCGTGCATTATTAGAAATAGATGAATCGCTAGGAATTCCATTTTCGTTATAGGAACAACATGCAAATTGTGAGTAGAAATAGATGATTCACTAGGAACTTCATTCTTAGCATGCAAAGCTATTTAAAGCAATCACTTGTTCCTTAAGTTATTCAAATCCCAATATACCATCTATGCTTTTTTCCAAATAATATATGTCATCAAGAGTTTCACATTTTTTCAGCAATCTTTTTATTCAAGCCAGCAATGAATCTAAGTATAACTGAATCCTCACGTGCTTCAATGTTAGCTTTAAACAAAACGTTAACAACTCAATATAATTTTTTTTATAGTTAGGCTAGCTTGAGAGTAAGACTGATACCTTGGAATCACTATGCCATTCACTTATTCATATACCATTGGATAGGCCAAAGTGATGCTTACCATTTAAACTCATCAATGTCAACCTTGAAAGATTTCATAACCCATATTGTGCTAATCAACGTGTAGATAACCATGAAGTTTGAATTACGCATGCTGGAACAAGACACTAAAGCAAAAGAAAAAGAAAACTAAAACGAAGACAAAAAAGACTATTATGTTAGTACATACAAAACAAATTTTGAGTGTCTTCCCATGCTCGTGTTTGAAATCACTCAATTAGGCTTTTACCTCCCTCTCTTATTCTCACAACACCTTTTTGCCATTTTTTCTTGCATTTCTTTCTCAAGATCTTAAGTTAGAAACCAAATTAAGTCGAGCAATAACATTATGGTCTTCAAATACAGTTGTGTAATCCTTCTCCTCAAATGGAGATCATGCCACGACAATGCGACACAAGGTGAGTCATGTCATACCCCGTGACTTTTAAGCGCAACTTTCAATATGTTAGGTCAACCTTAAACGCAATTTAATTAATGATGTAGGATGTGCGACTTAGTTACTTAAAATATAGGAAAAATAAGAAGAGGGGTTAAAAGTAGAATTAAAGGTAATTAAAGGAAATTACCTAAAAGGTCCCTACTAGGAGATAGGGGAGTTACCAAAATTTAGTATAACTCCCCATCTCAGCCTAATGGGACGGTTATACCATCAAAAAGAAGAGGGGAAAACCGCAGGAAAAGAGAAAGAAGAGAAAAGGAGAGGAAGAAGAAGAAGAGAAGAAGGAAAAGGAAGGAAAAGGCCAATCTAGATTCAATCCTTATCAAGATTCTGCAGTAAATTCGTAAGGCTAACTAGAAACAAAGGCAAGTAATCTTTCTATACGCTTTACGCAAATTTTGATACGTTAGGCCCTATGTTCTTACAAAGAGAAAACTTGGATCACACATTGGTAATCTTGTCTTGTCTATGTTAAATGCTTTATTATATGTAAGTTTTGTTTCTAGTTGTGTAAAGTCTTATTCTTTGGGCCATATTTCTGAAAGTAGTTATGCGTGTTTTGTTGTTTGTCAAGCATGCCCATGAAAGTGTATATTTGATGTGCTTATTGTCTTGTTCTATTCTCATGTTGATTGTCTACACTTAGACGTTTGGGGGTAAGTGCAGGGAATTGAAGGATGAGTGACGGCATTGTTGTAGACTTGTTGTGTTGGGAATGTTGATGATATCTTTTGAAGGTTGTGAATGATTGAAGGTTAAGAGGGGATATTGTTAGACATAACTAAGCATCAATTCATGATTAGATGTGTGTTAAGTACGATGAATCTAGATGGTAAGATGGATCTTGAGAGGTTTAACATGAAAGGGTTGAAGGAGGAAGATGATGGGAGGAAGTTACTGCAGAAAAACTGCAGTTTGGCATCGTCAGAACACTTCGAACGCCTACATTAGGCACTTGAAGTCACATTAAGTGCCTAATGTAGCGTTCAATGTGTCCTAAAGCTTTCCCGTACAGAAAAACTGCAGTTTAGAACCGTCAGAACACTTCGAACACCTACATTAGGCGCTCTATGTCACATTAGGCGCCTAATGTAGCGTTCAATGTGTCCTGAATCATCCCCGAACACTTCGAACACCTACATTAGGCGCTCTATGTCACATTAGGCGCTTCATGTAGGCGTTCAATGTCTACAGAACATCCCCGAACACTTCGAACGCCTAGTATAGGCGCTCTATGTCACTTTAGGTGCCTCATGTGGCGTTCCAAGTATACTGGAAGTCGTTTTAACCCTTTAGGCGCCCTATGTATGTGTGGTAACTTTATACACTTCTTTTGAACATAAAATGCAAAGGTATTTGAGGTGTAATTGAGGTGTAGATGGTAAGTTTGATCAAGCAAGAATAAGATTGAACCCTAAGTGAATTAGTAAGACGAAGGGACTTGGAAAGTTACGTACATGGAGTGTTTGAGGTGCAAGACTATATACTTGATATGTATGATGTATGTGTGTGTGTGTTACATGTTTGATACGAAGTTACATGTGCATCCTGCATCCTGACATGGGCACTTGCATTTGATTTGAGATTTGCTTTGCAAAAGAACATGTGTTTACAAGAAAGGTGTAAAGTTTTCGAAAGACAAAATGGCTGCTGGTTGATTGCAGGGTATAAAAGTCACGCCTGCGAAAGCAGGGTATAAAAGCATGATCTATGAATCAACAGCAGGGTATAAAGTATTTTATGGGGCCGTGGACCTATCAGCATAGAAAATAAAGTATTTTATGGGGCCGTGGACCTATTAAAACGGATATATGATATATGTAATAGGGCCGTGGACCTTTCAGCATGGGGCATAAAGTTATATGTTATGGGGCCGTGGACCTTTCAGCACGGGGTATAAAGTTCTGTTTGCTGTGGATTGATCACCCACAGGGTATAAAGTTCTGCTACGCGAAGAATATGATATGTAAAGTGATGAAATGTTTTGTGAAATGACATGCATGACATGTTATGAAAGAAGACATATGCATGGGTGTTGTGTGTGATTTTAAAGAAGTACATGCATCATGATACACGAAGCATAAGACTTGATATGCCAGAAACGTGGTTAGTTTATGACTTGCTGATGTGATACGTTGTTTTAATACATGCTTGTTCTCGTACCCGTGTACCATATATGTTCTTTATCTGTTTTGAGAAATTCTTATTGTGATGCTATTTGTTAACCCGAGCACCTATATTTTGGGCAATGATTTATACACTGGTGACTCGTCGTGTGTGATTCTGTAAGGTGTATAGACGGGTTACTTGCTGGCGATAATTTTGCTAAGAACAGTTCTCTATTCCTTTTCAGGTGAGCCTGAATATGAGTTGATATTTATCGAGGACGATGGCGAGTGGGCTCAGTGGGAAGACGGACATGGGAATAGATAGATGCTGGATTATTTTCTTGAGATTGGAAACTCAATGTTATTATGTTGTTCTGACATTTGTGTTAGCTAGAAGACCAAACACTTTTTAATTCCGCTGCATTTTCTGGTTTTAATGACGATGAAGTTTTAAATTTATCGATGTTTCCGCTGATTTATCTTTCGTCATAGATGATGTATGCTTGATCCGCTTTGACGCTTCGTAGTTCTCATAGTAGACTACGGCGGGTGCACTGGTTCCGATGACGGTATCAGGCCGGGGCGCTACAGGTGGTATCAGAGCCAGGTTTCAGATCTATCTCGGAAACTTAGGTTCATGATCTTTTAGACACCTAAGTTATGATTCTCCCTTAAGTTTGGCCCTTAGATATAAGTATTGATTATTCTTAGTGGTTAAGTATGATATGGGTTGGGTGTGTGCGAGCGCGTTTATCATCTAATGTCGTATTAATAGTTGTCTTACATACCTCACCCCCTTCGTACGCGTTCAAGCTTTCAGTAACCCTTTGTATTTACTGAATGCTAATGCAATGTTGACCTTTTCAGAGAAATATGCCTTCAAGAAGAGATAACACAGGCAACTCTGGCAATGGACAGGAGAACCAGCCACCACAAGTTGTTTTACCCCAGGTGCTCACTGATGCACTGACGGTGATTGCACAAGGGTATGTGCAACAGCATCAGCCTCCGCCTCCACCGCCGCCACAGCATAACATCAGGTTCTTTTATGGAGAGATGAGGAAGATGAGGGTGCCGGAGTTCGGTGGATGTACTGATCCTGAGGAGGCTCAGCACTGGTTGGCTGAGGTGGAGAAATGTTTTAGGCTAGTGCAAGTACCGAATGAGATAAAGGTTGAGGTGGCCACGCCCCTTCTAAGTGGCAAGGCTGGAGAATGGTGGGACGGAATGGTGTTGAAAATGACCCCATCAATCTCCTGGACTCAGTTTTGTGATGTTTTCCTGAAGTACTACGTACCGGAGACTGCGATATTGGACAAGATAAGAGCGTTTGACAGATTGGAGCAAGGAAGGATGACGGTGTCGGAGTATGCAGATTGTTTTCATGCTTTGGGTAAGTTTGCCCCTGCGATCATGTCTGATAATCGTCTTAAGATGACGAAGTTTGAGAGGGGTTTGGACTCGAGGATACAATCGGCGATAGTGAATGCGGGGATGAAAACTTATGAGGATATGTTAGATGCGTGCTTCCGTGTTGAGAGTGATTTCTGCCGAGTAGCGGCAAGAGCAGCTGGCGCAGGAGGGTCTGATAGAGGCAAAAGGCCAAGAGAGGATGTGAGAGTGGATGGAAGACCCAGACGTTGGGTCAAGATTCCAAGAAGAGGTCCGGTTGGAAATTTTCAGAGACCTCCACCCCAGAACCAGGTGGCCCAGCAGGCTATAGGAGTATGTCCACACTGCAACAGGAACCACGTCGGAGAGTGTAGGAAAGTGGCTGGAGCATGCTTTCGATGCGGTCAAGTGGGCCATATGATTAGAGACTGTCCGGAGATGAAGAAGAATAATCCTGGAGAGGCGGCTCAGCAGCCGAGAGTGAAGCCTCGAGCAAATGCCCGTGTACATCTCATGACGAACACATATGTGCAGGAGGCTACCGATGTAGTAGCATGTAACATTTGAATTAAGTTTAAATCCTTAATGAATTAAGTGTTTATGTGTTTAACTTTTTGTGTGTAAAACTTTATATGGACTTAGGTGCGGTTTTAGTAAATAAGATGCCTGCCAATGTACTGTTCGATAGCGGCGCAAGCCACTCCTTTGTAGCGAAGAGATTCACTAAGCACCTTGGTAGTTTGCCTGAATGGTTAGAGACTCCGTATCGTGTTCAAGCGGCCGGAGATCAGGTTATGGTTTCGTATCAGCTGTATCGAGATTGCGAGTTAGAGTTTGAAGGCCAAACCTTCTCCGCCACACTGATCCCTATTCAGATGTACGATTTTGATGTTATATTGGGAATGGACTAGATGGCCAAGCATCATGCCAATATTGATTGTCGATTGAAATAAGTGACAATCAAGAACGCTAAGATGGAAGATGTAACGTTTCAAGGGGAACCGGAACGAAAGAAAGTTCCTAAGAAGATGTATGTGTCGGTTGCACAAGCGTGCAAAGCCTTAAGGAAAGGTGCTGAGGGATTCCTAGGGTATGCAATGGATGTTACTCGGGAGGTATCGTCCCTTGAGCAAATTCCAGTGGTCAATGAATTTCCTGATGTGTTTCCGGAAGATTTACCAGGAGTACCACCCCCGAGGGAAGTGGAGTTCGAGATAAACTTGATTCCAGGAACAGAACCTATTTCTAAAGCTCCTTATAGAATGGCTCCGGCAGAATTGAGAGAGTTGAAGGAACAACTGCAGGAGTTATTGGACAAGAAGTTTATCCGCCCTAGTATATCGCCCTGGGGAGCACCTGTTTTGTTTGTAAAGAAGAAAGATGGTAGCATGAGGCTTTGTATCGATTATAGAGAGTTGAATAAAGTTACCATCAAGAATAAGTATCTCCTTCCACGAATTGAGGATTTGTTTGATCAACTCAAGGGCGCCAAGATTTTCTCTAAAATTGATCTCCGATCAGGGTATCATCAGTTGCGAGTGAAGGCCGAAGACATCGTGAAGACAGCCTTCCGCACAAGATATGGCCACTATGAGTTTTTGGTGATGCCGTTTGGATTAACAAATGCCCCCGCAGCTTTTATGTATCTTATGAATACCGTCTTTCGAGAACAGTTGGACAAACTTGTTGTGGTATTCATAGATGATATTCTGGTGTATTCCCCTGACGAACAAACTCACGCTGATCATTTGAGAACCGTTCTAGGTATTTTGAGGCAGAAACAACGATATGCTAAGTTTAGCAAGTGTGAATTTTGGTTAAGAAGTGTGGCTTTCCTAGGTCACGTGATATTAGAAGAGGGGATTGCTGTTGACCCGAAGAAGGTGAAAGCTATAACTGAATGGCCTAGACCCACCAACGTCATCGAAGTGCGAAGTTTCTTGGGTCTAGCGGGTTATTATAGAAAGTTTGTTGAGGGATTCTCAAGGATTGCCGTACCTCTCAGTCGCCTTACTCAAAAGAAGTCCAAGTTTGAATGGACGACGGAATGCGAGCAAAGCTTCGCAGAGCTTAAGAAGAGATTAACGACAGCTCCAGTATTGGCTCAACCCTCCGGAACTGATGGATTTGTGATTTATAGTGATGCGTCCAAGAACGGTTTAGGTACGTAAACTAGAGTGTAAGGTTATGATCTTGTATATCCATTAAGTTTAGACTAATACCTTGTTTGTAGGTTGCGTTTTAATGCAAAACGAACGAGTCATCGCATATGCCTCAAGACAGCTAAAGCCTTATGAACAAAACTATCCCACACATGATCTTGAGCTTGCCGCGGTTGTGGTCGCCTTAAAGATCTGGCGGCATTATTTGTATGGAGAGAAGTGCGCGGTATTCACGGATCATAAGAGTTTAAAGTATTTGTTCTCACAGAAGGAATTGAATATGAGGCAGCGGAGGTGGTTGGAGTTGCTAAAAGACTATGATTTGACAATCCATTACCACCCAGGAAAGGCTAATAAGGTGGCAGATGCGTTGAGTAGGAAGTCCAGCCATGCGCGACAATCACCATTGGAAAGAAAGATGGAGGAGTTTGGTTTAGATTTGATTGACTCCACAGTGAACGTTTTGACAACATTGACTATCACACCAAGTTTGGTTGATCGGATAAAGGAGGCTCAGAAGGATGATAAGACCCTCACTGAAATAAGGGAAAGAGTGAAAAATAGCCGAGTTGAAGGATTTCGGATCAAAGAGGATGGGAGCTTGTGGTTTAGAGAAAGATTATGCGTGCCTGATGTTGACGAACTTAGGAGGGAAGTGTTGCAAGAAGCTCACAACTCAAGGCTATCCATACACCCTGGTAGCACCAAGATGTATAGAGATCTCAAGCAATATTATTGGTGGTCCAGAATGAAACGACATGTCGCTGAATTTATTGAGAGGTGTTTGGTTTGTCAACAGGTCAAGGCGGAACACCAAAGGCCTGGTGGATTGCTGATGCCGTTGAAAATTCCGGAGTGGAAATGGGAACATGTCACGATGGATTTCGTAGCGGGATTACCAAAGACCAGAAGTGGATGTGACATGATTTGGGTCATCGTGGATCGTCTAACAAAGTCTGCACATTTCCCACCCGTTTCAAGTGAAGCACCTCTTGACAAGCTAGTGAATGTATATATGGAGAATATTGTTAGCTTGCATGGTGTCCCGGTAAGTATAGTGTCTGACCGAGATTCATGGTTCACATCTAAGTCTTGGACAGTATTTCAGAAAGCCATGGGTACAGAGTTAAGGTTGAGTACGGCGTATCATCCACAAACCGATGGACAGTCCGAGCGGACTATTCAGACCTTGGAAGATATGTTAAGGGCTTGCGTGTTGGATTTTAAAGGGAGTTGGGATGGAATGGTAAAGCTGATGGAGTTTTCTTATATCAATAGTTATCACAGCGCGATTGACATGGCTCCTTTTGAAGCTTTGTATGGAAGGAAATGTAGGTCTCCGGTTTATTGGGACGAAGTAGGCGTGAGGACCATCACCGGACCTGAACTATTGGAGAAGACGCTAGAGAAGGTGAAAGTCATCCGGGAAAGACTCAAGACGGCTCTGGATCGCAATAAGAGTTGGGCAGATTCTAAACGACGACCATTGGAATTTGATGTGGGTGAAAAAGTTTATTTGAGAGTATCACCCACGAAGGGCGTTATAGGTTTGGAGTCAAAGGCAAGCTAAGTCCTCGTTTTATTGGTCCTTATGAAATACTTGAGAAAGTGGGAGCCTTGGCATATAGATTGGCATTACCTCCGGGGTTGGCGCAAGTTCACAATGTATTCCACGTGTCACAATTAAGGAAGTACGTGGCGGATCCAGGTCATGTACTTGAAGCTCAACCTTTGGAACTCAAGGACGATGTTTCATATGAGGAGATACCTGTGAAAGTTGTGGACCGAAAGGATCAAGTGTTGAGGAAGCGAGTGATTCCGTATGTAAAGGTCCAGTGGAGCAATCACACGGAACGTGAAGCCACTTGAGAGCTCGAAGAACAAATGCGGGAGAAGTATCCTCAGCTCTTTGACTAAGGTACGTAAGTTTCGAGGACGAAACTTTTTGTAAGGGGGGTGGAATGTCATACCCCGTGACTTTTAAGTGCAACTTTCAATATGTTAGGTCAACCTTAAACGCAATTTAATTAATGATGTAGGATGTGCGACTTAGTTACTTAGAATATAGGAAAAATAAGAAGAGGGGTTAAAAGTAGAATTAAAGGTAATTAAAGGAAATTACCTAAAAGGTCCCTACTAGGAGATAGGGGAGTTACCAACATTTAGTATAACTCCCCATCTCAGCCTAATGGGACGGTTATACCATCAAAAAGAAGAGGGGAAAACCGCAGGAAAAGAGAAAGAAGAGAAAAGGAGAGGAAGAAGAAGAAGAGAAGAAGGAAAAAGAAGGAAAAGGCCAATCTAGATTCAATCCTTATCAAGATTCTGCAGTAAATTCGTAAGGCTAACTAGAAACAAAGACAAGTAATCTTTCTATACGCTTTACGCATATTTTGATACGTTAGGCCCTATGTTCTAACAAAGAGAAAACTTGGATCACACATTGGTAATCTTGTCTTGTCTATGTTAAATGCTTTATTATATGTAAGTTTTGTTGCTAGTTGTCTAAAGTCTTGTTCTTTGGGCCATATTTCTGAAAGTAGTTATGCGTGCTTTGTTGTTTGTCAAGCATGCCCATGAAAGTGTATATTTGATGTGCTTATTGTCTTGTTCTATTCTCATGTTGATTGTCTACACTTAGACGTTTGAGGGTAAGTGCAGGGAATTGAAGGATGAGTGACGGCATTGTTGTAGACTTGTTGTGTTGGGAATGTTGATGATATCTTTTGAAGGTTGTGAATGATTGAAGGTTAAGAGAGGATATTGTTAGACATAACTAAGCATCAATTCATGATTAGATGTGTGTTAAGTACGATGAATTTAGATGGTAAGATGGATCTTGAGAGGTTTAACATGAAAGGGTTGAAGGAGGAAGATGATGGGAGGAAGTTACTGCAGAAAAACTGCAGTTTGGCATCGTCAGAACACTTCGAACGCCTACATTAGGCACTTGAAGTCACATTAAGTGCCTAATGTAGCGTTCAATGTGTCCTAAAGCTTTCCCGTACAGAAAAACTGCAGTTTAGAACCGTCAGAACACTTCGAACACCTATATTAGGCGCTCTATGTCACATTAGGCGCCTAATGTAGCGTTCAATGTGTCCTGAATCATCCCCGAACACTTCGAACACCTACATTAGGCGCTCTATGTCACATTAGGCGCTTCATGTAGGCGTTCAATGTCTACAGAACATCCCCGAACACTTCGAACGCCTAGTATAGGCGCTCTATGTCACTTTAGGTGCCTCATGTGGCGTTCCAAGTATACTGGAAGTCTTTTTAACCCTTTAGGCGCCCTATGTATGTGTGGTAACTTTATACACTTCTTTTCAACATAAAATGCAAAGGTATTTGAGGTGTAATTGAGGTGTAGATGGTAAGTTTGATCAAGCAAGAATAAGATTGAACCCTAAGTGAATTAGTAAGACGAAGGGACTTGGAAAGTTACGTACATGGAGTGTTTGAGGTGCAAGACTATATACTTGATATGTATGATGTATGTGTGTGTGTTACATGTTTGATACAAAGTTACATGTGCATCCTGCATCCTAACATGGGCACTTGCATTTGATTTGAGATTTGCTTTGCAAAAGAACATGTGTTTACAAGAAAGGTGTAAAGTTTTCGAAAGACAAAATGACTGCTGGTTGATCGCAGGGTATAAAAGTCACGCCTGCGAAAGCAGGGTATAAAAGCATGATCTGTGAATCAACAGCAGGGTATAAAGTATTTTATGGGGCCGTGGACCTATCAGCATGGAAAATAAAGTATTTTATGGGGTCGTGGACCTATCAGCACGGATATATGATATATGTAATGGGGCCGTGGACCTTTCAGCACGGGGTATAAAGTTATATGTTATGGAGCCGTGGACCTTTCAGCACGGGGTATAAAGTTCTGTTTGCTGTGGATTGATCACTCACAGGGTATAAAGTTCTGCTACGCGAAGAATATGATATGTAAAGTGATGAAATGTTTTGTGAAATGACATGCATGACATGTTTATGAAAGAAGACATATGCATGGGTGTTGTGTGTGATTTTAAAGAAGTACATGCATCATGATACACGAACCATAAGACTTGATATGCAAGAAACGTGGTTAGTTTATGACTTGCTGATGTGATACGTTGTTTTAATACATGCTTGTTCTCGTACCCGTGTACCATATATGTGCTTTATCTGTTTTGAGAAATTCTTATTGTGATGCTATTTGTTAACCCGAGCACCTATATTTTGGGCAATGATTTATACACTGGTGACTCGTCGTGTGTGATTCTGTAAGGTGTATAGACGGGTTACTTGCTGGCGATAATTTCGCTAAGAACAGTTCTCTATTCCTTTTCAGGTGAGCCTGAATATGAGTTGATATTTATCGAGGACGATGGCGAGTGGGCTCAATGGGAAGACGGACATGGGAATAGATAGATGCTGGATTATTTTCTTGAGATTGGAAACTCAATGTTATTATGTTGTTCTGACATTTGTGTTAGCTAGAAGACCAAACACTTTTTAATTCCGCTGCATTTTCTGGTTTTAATGACGATGAAGTTTTAAATTTATTGATATTTCCGCTGATTTATCTTTCGTCATAGATGATGTATGCTTGATCCGCTTTGACGTTTCGTAGTTCTCATAGTAGACTACAGCGGGTGCACTGGTTCCGATGACGGTATCGGGCCGGGGCGCTACAAGTCAAGACAAGACAATTCAAGAAAAGTAGTATCAAGACTCAAACTAGACCGGGACACCTAAAAATAAAGCATACAAGAAACCAAATAGGATATGTTGTAGCTAAACCAAAGAATCACTAAAAGGGTTGCTTCAGACAATCCTTGGCCAAACAAGGTCAAGTATGCAATCAAATAATGCAATCTTACTGGCCTAAGATGCACAAAAATGTTCCACATATGTCACGGACCGTTTTGGACAGATTTGAAGTTTGGACCGTTTTGATGCGTTTATATAGGCAGTCTCAACTTTGATTGCAAGAACAAACCCAGATTCTTTTCTGAGTCTTTCTACGCAATTCAATAGCAGAAAAAGCAAGGATCAAAATTAAATTCTTTTTGAGTCACTCAATTCCCATGTATGTACACAAAGTTCTTGTTTTGCTTTTGGTTTACAAGAATTATATCCAAACATGTTTTTCTGGACTCTCTATCTTCAAGAACCTATTTTTTATGATGTTTGTTGATGTTTCTGAAGAAACATGTCTTGCAAATTTCCAAATATTTTCCTTGCACAATTTGCACAAATTTCGATTCGTTGGTGAAGCTTTGTGTAACCGAGCGTGTATGAGTTCCCCCTTTTGCTCAGGGCATTTGGGAACACTGGTTTAATGTTAAGGAACTGAGAGTTAGGCATTTTATATGGTGTGTGAGGTTTCTAGTTGTTTGGTGTTTGTTTGTGATGAAGAAGGCCAGTTAGGGTTCTTATGTAATGTAGCGCCCCGCTCCCGAGCCCTAGTACCGGGAACAGTGCACTCGCCGTATCTCGCTAAGGAGAATACAAGGCGTCGAATCAATCTTTTACATGTCATAATTGACGTAGAAATTTTTCTCGCGGAAACAAAAATCATAACTTAAATTAAACCCAAATAATCGTCATTACATTACTGAATAAAACAACTGAAAATTAAAGTAATAAAGAAGTCCATGACAAATCCCCCAAAAGACAACTACAAAAAATCAGCTGTAGAGTCCCCCTCGTATCCTAGCTGCAGCTACTAACTAGCCCACTCAGGTACGTCCGTCTCGTCCTCAACAAAGATGTGCTCGTAGTCCTTATCCGGCTCACCTGGGAAGTAGGGGCGAGTGACAAGAAATCACCCAGTAGATGCCCGCCTCAAGCCAATACAAAACGTTCATACCGAAATGATATAGCCAAATAGCACGTAGATATGGTGTAATATGCATAAGATAAAATAAATGCGGTAAGTAAAGCACTCCACACAAAATGCGCAAGTACGTGATGCATGCTCAATCAACACGTCACACGCAACAAGAATCATGTCATGCAATATGCCCCTAGACCTATATGCAATGCATGATCCCGGAATTGACTGGATGCCTGTAGCTCGTACACTACAATGCACCCTAACGGATTCCCGTGGCCCGTACACCACGATCCACCCTGACCGATGCCTGTGGCCCGTACACCACGATCCACCATAACCGATGCCCATGGCCCGTACACCATGATCCACCATAACCGAATATCTATGGCCCGTACACCATGATCCACCATAACCGAATATCTATGGCCCGTACACCATGATCCACCATAACCGAGTACCCATGGCCCGTACACCATGATCCACTCCACTCGAGCGTCTGAGACCCGTACATCTTAACCCACTCCAAATGCAAATGCACGTGCCATGAATGCAACAACAAAGTCGTCTGGGGCCCGCACGCCCATCCTCACCATCTCCGGCACTCAATATTTGGCCTAGTAAATTTTCCGAATATTGAAAAGTTGTTATTTATCATTACCCTTATTTTTCCTTAGCTTGTATTAATTTTCTAGAATTTTCTACTAATTTTTCCTAATTTTCCTTATTTAATTCTATTTATTACTAATTGTTTTTAATTACTTAAATTTACCAAAATTCAGAAACTAAGTAAAAATAATTTAATTTTAACCTTTTATATTTTCTAGAATTTATTTAGAATTTTCTGATAATTAAATATATTTTTCTAGAATTTTAAACTAGTTAGAATTAATTAATTATTATTTATTCATTTTAGAAATTAATTTTCAGATTTTTTTTTTCGGTTTGGGCCGGCCTACTACCTGGTCCTGTCCGCTGGCCCTCCGGTCCGGTCCGACAGCCTGGCCGGTCCAATAGCATTTCCCCTCTTTTTTTAATTTTTTTTTAAATTTTAGTTCCTACTAACCTCAACAAAATCTTCGTTTTAACTCTGATTGACCTCAAACCAGTTGCATTGGACTCATTATAACGAGACACATCTTTTGGAAGTAGACACGTCATCACGTGTCCGGACGCGCCATCAGGGGCCGCGCGTAGGCCCCACGTGCCACCCCCTGAAACGCGTCCATCAGACCTGTTTTTCGACTTCCAACCCGACCCCAACCTATTCCGGACTAGATGAACCTATTCTAAGGCCAAAACGCAATTTTAAACCACTCCAATTATGAAAATTTCTAACCTTTTTGATTAATTTGAGGGTATTTTTACTCTAACCCAATCCTACCACCAAATCTATATACATACATACATGTAGCAGCCATAAACAAATCATCTCATGCTTTGACATATAAAAAATATGCAAAATTAAAATCTTAAACAAATAAAAACAACGAATCACATAAATTTATCATCAAAGCATGTATGTATTATACCCGTTTGAGGGGGAAGAGGCACCTATCTTGATTGACGCTAAAACGAATAGACTAGACGGATTAAGACTCGGACTTGGGGATCTCGTTGGCCTTCTTCTCCTCTCCCTTTTTCTTTCCTTTTCTTTTTCTTTCCTCTCCTTTTCTTTTTTTCTTTTCCCTCCCTTGGTTGCTAGTGCCTTTTTTTTTGTTTTTGAGGGGGAAGACACGGTTGGGGTTTATTAAGGGGGAGGGTGGGAGGAATTTTTAGGAGGAAAGATAATTATGATTATGATAGATATTTGGGGATTTGATTTAGGGTAGATTGAGGAATTAGGATATAGTAATTATCTTAAGTAATTTCAACTAAGAAATTTTCCTTTTCTTACCCGGTTTCACTTACCCCCACCCCACTTTATTTGTTATATTTTGTTTCATTTATTTATAACATGTATATTTTATTTTTATTTACGTATCACTATTATTGTTATTATTTCCTTTTCTTTTACGGTCGTAACATCCTACCCACCTTACAAAAAGTTTCGTCCTCGAAACTTGTCGTACCTTATTCGAAGAGCTAGAGATAGCGCTCTCGCATCTGCTCCTCCAACTCCCAGGTTGCTTCATTCTTCCTGTGATTGCTCCATTGTACTTTGACATAGGGGATGGCCCGGTGTCTCAATAATCGGTCCCTACGATCCACGATCCTTACAGGAGTCTCCTCATATATCGTGTCCAGTCGAATTCTCAATGACGGCGTATCTAGAACACGACTCGGATCCAGAACATATCTTCTCAGTTGAGAAACGTGAAATACGCTGTGTACCTGGGACAAGACAGGGGGTAACGTTAATCGGTAGGCCAAGGTACCGACCTTCTCGGGTACATCATATGGACCAATGTAGCGAGGCCTCATCTTACCCTTCAAACCAAATCGTGTAACCCTCTTTATAGGCGACACCCTCAAGTAAACCTTCTTGACCACAACGAACTTTAGAGGACGTCTCTTTGAATCTGTCCAACTCTTGCTTCTGTCTTGAGCAACCTTGAGTTTATCACGTATCAACTTCACTTTTTCTCTAGTCTGTTCCACCAACTTAGGACCGGTAATAGTACACTCACTGAACTCATCCCAATGAACAGGGGACCTGCACTTACGCCCATAAAGCGCCTCAAAGGGTGTCATGCCGATGGCACTATGGTGGCCGTTGTTGTAGGAGAACTAAATCAACTTGATCATACTATCCCAGTTCCCCTTGAAGTCCAATGCGCACGCTCTCAACATGTCCTCTAATGTCAGAATATTCCTCTCCGACTGTTCATCGATCTGCAGATGAAAGGCAGTGCTCAACCGTAGCTCCATCCCCAACCTTCTCTGACATGCTGACCAAAATCTGGAGGTGAATCTCGGATCATGGTCTGAGACTATGCTGACTGGGACCCCATAAAGACTGACAATATCATCGATGTACAACGTCACTAACCTCTCCAAGGTCATATCACTCGGCACAGGTAAGAAGTGAGCAGACGTCATCAATCGATCAACAATCACCCAGATCATGTCATTGCCGTTTCTTGTTTTAGGGAGCCCTACAACAAAGCCCATGGTCACATGCTCCCACTTCCACTCCGGTATCTCCAACAGCAACATCAAGCCTCCCGGCCTCTGGTGCTCTGCCTTAATCTTCTGATAAATGAGGCATCTTTCAATGAACTCAGCGATGTGTCTCTTCATACCACTCCACCAATAATGCTTCTTTAGATCATTATACATCTTTGTGGCACCTGGATGAATCGACAACTTCGAATTGTGTGCCTCCCTCTGCAGTTCCCTCCTTAGATCCTCATCATCAGGCACGCACAACCTTCCTTGGTACCAAATACTGCCATCGTCATGTATCTGGAAGCCCTCAATTAGACTGGTCAACCTCTTCTCTCGGATATCTCTAAGCGTCACATCCTCCTTCTGTGCCTCCTTAATCTGCTCAATCAGAGATGGTGTAATGACTAAGGCTGCCAGAACATTAGCAGTGGAGTCAACAATGTCAAGATCAAACTCTGTCATCTCTTTCTCCAATGGTGTATGTCTGGCGTGGTTAGACTTTCTACTTAGGGCATCTGCAACTCGGTTTGCCTTTCCCGTGTGATAACTGATAGTCAGGTCATAATCCTTTAGTAGCTCAAGCCATCTCCTTTGACGCATATTCAACTCTTTCTGTGTGAATAAGTATTTCAAGCTTTTATGATCAGTGAAGACTTCGCACTTTACGCCTTATAGATAATGGCACTAGATCTTTAACGCAACCACCGCTTTAGCTCCATAAAACTTTTCTCACAATCAGAGGTCCATATAAACTTAGCCCCTTTTTTTTGAGTCAATCGACTCAGTGGTGATGCAGTACTCGAAAAACCCTCCACTAGCAAGGCCAAGAAAGCTGCGTACCACAGTGACATTAGTTGGCCGGGGCCATTCTGTGATCGCCTCTATCTTCTATGGGTCAACAGAGATGCGCTCCTCAAAAATCACGTGGCCCAAGAAGGTCACACTCTTCAACCAAAACTCGCACTTGCTAAACTTTCCATACAACTTCTTCTTCTTGAGAGTCTCCAATACCTCCCACAAGTGTTCAACATGAGTCTCCTCATCAGGTGAATACACTAAAATGTTGTCGATGAACACTACCACGGATCGATCCAACTGCCTCCTGAATACTATGTTCATCAATTCCACAAAGGCTGCTGGTGCATTCATCAGTCCAAAGGGCATTATAAGAAACTCGTAGTGCCCATATCTAGTGCGGAACGCCGTCCTTGCTATATCCTCCATCTTAATACCCAACTGATGGTAGCCTAATCGGAGGTCAATCTTCGAGAACACTCTGGCACCTTCAGCTGATCAAATGGATCGTCGATCATCAGTTGTGTGTATTTGTTCTTTATCATGATCTAATTTAGCTCACAATAGTCAATACATAACCTTGTACTGTCGTCCTTCTATTTCACGAACAACACTGGTGCTCCTCACAGAGAAACACTAGTCCTGATAAACTTCCTCTCCAGCAACTCCTGCAACTGCTCCTTAAGCTCTTTTAACTCTGCTGGTGCCATCCTGTATGGTGCCTTCGAGATCGGCTCAGCTCCGGGCATGAGGTCGATCTCAAACTCTACTTCTCTACTCGGTGGTAAACCTGACAGCTCGTCAAGGAAGACATCCTTAAAATTTCGTACCACTGGAATATCCTCAATCGATGGAGTCTCAGCACCGGCATTTAGAACATACACAAGAAAACCCCCAGCTCCTTTCTTCAATGCCCGAGAGGCCTGTGATGCAGTCATGTAGATTTTTCTAGATGACTTTTTCAATTTGACATCCCCCTGGAAGATAGTCTCTCGTTTATCCGGTGTCTGCATACTGACCTGTCTCTGACGGCAGTCGATGGTAGCACTATATCTTGCCATGAAATCCATGCCCCGAATGATGTCAAAATCCTGTATCTGGATCGGGATCAGAGTTGCGGAGAACTCAAACTGAATAATCTCCAAGTGACGTTTCTTGTACTGATAATGGGATACAAGCACCTGGTCGCCGGCGGCTTGAACACGATAAAGGATCTCAAGATGTTCTGGTAGAAAACTCATGTTCTTGGCGAATCTCCTGGCAACAAACAAGTGGCTGGCACCACTATCAAATAGGATGTAGGCTGGGACTTTGATAATTAACATGTCACCTATAACTACGTCCCCCACCTCCTCTACCTCAGCGTCCGTCATAACATGCACACGAGCGTTGGTTTGCCCCTTTACTTTCTATTGCATCTGACTTGATGATAAAGGGGGTGCTTGGGCCGGTGTAGGGCACTCTCTGGAATAGAGTGCTTCTGGTACTCCTCCTTAAACTAGGTCCATGTCGGCGGTGGAGTCGGCCTGCATGTCATACACTGCCACCGTTGCTCGGTATCACCCTCTAAGAATGGTACAACCACATCAACCTTCAGGCCATCCAGAACCTGCATCAACCTCAACTACTTATACACATTATTGAGCCAGATCTATGCTCCTCTGGTCGTGTGGTACCCCTGAACATAGGTATCTGGCAGTTCTGCATCTTTCGGTAGAAACATCGAAGCCCCCTGGGGTGGTGGTGCTGGTGGTGGTTGCTGCTGCTTCTGCAGGTGAGCCATTTGTATATACTGCTGGGCCATCAATGTAGTCAGCGTGGCAAGGGTATCTGCAAGGACCTGAGGAATGGTCCACTCACCCTGCTGATCATCGCCATCGTGTCCTCAGTTTGTAGTTGGAGGCTCGCGTGAGACGAATGCAGATTTTTCGATAATAAGTTGAAAGGTGGAACGCGGATAAATCGATAATTAGACAAGAAAATCTCATCATCGGCACATACCTCCCATGACCCGATCATAACTTAGATCTAAAACCATCGATTAAGTCTACTTTGTTTATTAGGGGTAAAATCGTAACTTATGTCTAAGTGTTCTAATTAATCCTGCGCTTCCAAGGCGGATCTGAAGCCTCGGCTCTGATACCACCTGTAGCGCCCCACTCTCGAGCCCTAGCCTCGGGAACAGTGCACCCGTCGTATCTCGCTAAGGAGAATACAAGGCGTCGAATCAATCTCTTACATGTCATAATTGACGTAGAAATTTTTCTCGCAGAAACAAAAATCATAACTTAAATTAAACCCAAATAATCGTCATTACATTACTGAATTAAAATTCTGAAAATAAAAGTAATAAAGAAGTCCGAGACAAATCCCCCAAACGACAACTACGAAAAATCAGCTGTAGAGTCCCCCTCGTATCCTAGCTGCAGCTATCAACTAGCCCACTCAGGTACGTCCATCCCGTCCTCAACAAAGATGTGCTCGTAGTCCTCATTCGGCTCACCTGGGAAGTAGGGGTGAGTGACAAGAAATCACCCAGTAGATGCCCGCCTCAAGCCAATAAAAACGTGCATACCGAAATGATATAGCCACATAGCACATAGATATGGTATAACATGCATAAGATAAAATAAATGTGGTAAGTAAAGCACTCCACATAAAATGCGCAAGTACGTGATGCATGTTCAGTCAACATGTCCACGCAACAACAATCATGTCATGCAATATGCCCCTAGACCTATATGCAATGCATGATCCTGGGATTGACTGGATGCCTGTAGCCCGTACACTACAGTGCACCCTAACGGATGCCCGTGGCCCGTACACCACGATCCACCCTGACCGATGCATGTGGATCGTGGTGCGATGCCCATGGCCCGTACACCATGATCCACCATAACCGAATACCTATGGCCCGTACACCATGATCCACCATAACCGAGTACCCATGGCGCGTACACCATGATCCACTCCGCTCGAGCGTCTGAGACCCGTACATCTCAACTCACTCTAAATGCAAATTCACGTGCCATAATGCAACAACAAAGTCGTCTGAGGCCCGTACGCCCATCCTCACCATCTCCGGCACTCAATATTTGGCTTAGTGAAATTTCCGAATATTGAAAAGTTGTTATTTATCATTATCCTTATTTTTCCTTGGCTTGTATTAATTTTCTAGAATTTTTCTACTAATTTTTCCTTATTTTATTCTATTTATTACTAATTATGTTTAATTACTTACATTTACCAAAATTCATAAATTAAGTGGAAATAATTTAATTTTAACCTTTTATATTTTTTGGAATTTATTTAGAATTTTCTCATAATTAAATATATTTGTCTGGAATTTTAAACTAATTTTAATTAATTAGTTATTATTTATTCATTTCAAAAATTAATTTACAGATTTTTTTCGGTTTGGGCCGGCCTGCTACCTGGTCTGGTCCGCTGGCCATCCGGTCCAGTCCGGCAGCCTGACCGGTCCAATAGTATTTCCCCCTTTTTTTTATTATTTTTTTAAATTTTATTTCTTTCTAACCTCCATAAAATCTTCGTTTTAACTCCGATTGACCTTAAACCAGTTGCATTGGACTCATTATAATGAGAAGCATCTTTTGTAAGTGGACACGTCATCACGTGTCCGGACGTGCCGTCAAGGGCCGCGCGTGGGCCACGCGTGCTACCCCCTGAAATGCGTCCGTTAGACCCGTTTTTCGACTTCCAACCCAATCCCAACCTATTCCGGGCTAGATGAACCTATTCTAAGGCCAAAACGCAATTTTAAACCACTCCAATTATGAGAATTTCTAACCTTTTGGATTAATTTGAGGGTATTTTTAATCGAGCCCAATCCTACCACCAAATCCATATACATACATACACGTAGCAGCCATAAACAAATCATCTCATGCTTTGACATATAAAACACATGCAAAATTAATATCTTAAACAAATAAAAACAACGAATCACATAAATATATCATCAAAGCATGCATGTATTGTACCCATTTGAGGGAGAAGAGGCACCTACATTGATTGACGCTAAAACGAATAGACTAGACGGATTAAGACTCGAACTTGGGGATCTCGTTGGCCTTCTTCTCCTCTCCCTTTTTCTTTCCTTCTCTTTTTCTTTCCTCTCCTTTTCTTTTTTTCTTTTCCCTCCCTTGGTTGCTAGTGCCTTTTTTTTTTGTTTTTGAAGGGGAAGACACGGTTGGAGTTTATTAAGAAGGAGGGTGGGAGGAATTTTTAGGAGGAAAGATAATTATGATTAGGATAGATATTTGGGGATTTGATTTAGGGTAGATTGAGGAATTATGATATAGTAGTTATCTTAAGTAATTTAAACTAAGAAATTTTCTTTTTTTTTTACCCGGTTTCACTTATCCCCATCCCACTTTATTTGTTATATTTTGTTTCATTTATTTATGACATGTACATTTTATTTTTATTTACCTATTATTATTATTGTTATTATTTCCTTTTCTTTTACGGTCGTAACATGTAAAGTCGGGTTAGGCTTTGTTTTTGTGTCGAAAGACTGCTTCATTTTGGGTGTAATCTCAGCTGGGGTTGTTGAAACTTATTCCATGCAGAATATCCCACTGAATTACACACTTGCAAAAAAAAACCAAATTCGACTGAGAGCACGCAACAAGAATTTAATCAAGATACGGCAGCTTTTTAGGCAAAGTTGTAAACTTTTTAGTGCGGCTAAATTAAATGTCTAGATGCAATATCCTATGTTCAAGAAAAAGAAATTTTGCACCTAATAAAGGTAGTTTATACCCATGAAATTTCAAGACAATAAAAAAAGGTAGCTTATACCCATGTTCACTTTGAATCGCCTCAATCTAATGTCCTATGCGTGGATATGGCCAAAATACTGCCGAGGGATCATCCTTTCGAAGTCCTAAAAATTGGACTAAAAACTATGATTTTCCTCGATTTGAAAAGTCGCCTTAACACAAATCTAAACACTCTAAGCCACTCTAAGAACTTCTAAAATTACTCTAAAACATAATAAACAAAGTGTACAAGTTATACAACAACAACAACAACAACATTACCCCATTGCCTTAGAGACTCCCGCCTATGGCGAGGGGTCGGATGTACGCAACCCTACCCATGTGTTAGAAACACACAGATGTTGTTTCCCAATAACCCATAATGAAAATTGCGTCAAGCTGTATCGATCAATTGCTACTTCACAATATAATAAGCAAAGCCAATATGAAAGTGTACAAGCCATATAGATCAAAAAAAGGTAATGCAAAACACCATTGACGTGCTTTCTCTCACTCTATCATGCTATATATCCTCTTCATGCATTTTTTGCTCCTTGACCTCATCATTGCCACACTTGACCTTGGCAGGTTTGAGTAGTCGCTATGTCCTATCAAAGGGACTCAACGGAGCAAGTCTTCAAAACTTAGACAAGAGTTATCAACGAGACATCTCTGATGTCAAACCTTGAAATAGTTCAACTATTTTTGGACTATGATTCAGGAGCTAGACCAGGAGGTAAGGGTGTTTGAGGTTGGTAGGAACATATTTTTTATACTTAAAACCTAGTTTAATTAATTGTTAGACTATGTTTCAGGGGCTACATAGGGATGCGACTCGGCGTTCGTGGCCTTGAAGGGGACACATACACCAACGTGAAAATTAGTTAATTTCTTACGTTTTCTATTCAGTTCAGCGTCGGGCCCTAGGTGTTTTGGCTTAGAATTTGACGCTGATTTTGCTCTCAAGGCAAAATAGTTTACTATTTGGCTTTAGCTTTATTACTAGTAACCTGAGGTTGATGTTTTTGTTAAAGTCAGATATGATTCTGAGGTTATTACACTTGCATAAATCGAAGGTTCATGCTTCGTTGTCATTCTCCGCTGGTAAGTTCGGTTATGCTTAGATGTCCGATGCCATTATTATTGAGAAATCATCATCCTTTGTAGCCTTTTTGACTTTCGATTTAGTGATGAAGCCGGATCTTCACCAAGAGTCTAGATGACCTCAAATTAGCTTCGTCAGTTAACTTGAAGAGTTGTTAACTGGAATTGAAATGGTTGTAGCTGGAATAGCGCCAAATATCATGCACAAAGAAGCACAGGTCAGAGGTCCCGGGGGGTTGGCCCCGGAAAAAACCCTCCGACGCTCAAGTCAGTTTGGGCCATATCTCACTGAGATTATAATTTGAAGGGCGAGTTAGGAATTTCTCACAGTATTGGCTGAGGAGCAGAGTGTATGAATTGGCTTTAGGGTATGAAAGATTGAATTCCGGATCCGGTACTTTGTCTTGATTGGCTGGCTTTTATAGACCTTTTTTCGCTTTTAGCTCCTGATAGTGGATTATGGATAGGACGCTTACTTGGGGCAGAAAGCCTATGAAGCTGTAGGTCTGCTCATATGATCAATAGCCTGACTGATGTGACTAATAGGCCGGCCTGGTTGATGTGACTAATAGGCCGATTGTTATAACCTTAGCGTGCTCAGGAAGAATACCCAGCTGTAGTCACTATATTTGAATTGCATCTCTGTCTGAGGGTCCCACGAAGTATTATCGTAATAGGTTCATTTGCTGTGGTACACAGCTGAACCCTGCCGAAGTGTATGACTTGTTGTGGTACACAGCTGAACTCTGCCGAAGTGCGCGACTTGCTGTGGTACACAGCTGAATTCTGCCGAAGTGCGTGACTTGGCCTTATCCCGTAGAAGTGGTCTGAAGTGCGGTATCTAGACATAGGATGACGTTGATGCCGAGGTGCATACCTTAGCACATTCTTCGATGTTATAAGGACGCCATGATGCCCTGCTGAGGTGCCGCTGAGGCTGAACAGCCATACTTAGGCGCTGAACTGCAGACTTTGTATGCTGGGCTACTGGAATTGAGCCGTTGACTGTTGTTGACTGACGGACGATTCAGTTATGGTTTATCATTTGGCCCCAGATTTTGTGTGGCTGAGCTGAACTGCGAAGGCGGACAAATCTTGCTTTAATAGACCCGTGATGTGGTAGTCCTTTATTAATTGTGCGGTTATCTTTTTATTTGCGCAGTAATTCCCACTTTCAATGTAAGCGCTAATTTCGACACCTCATCATTACTTTTTCGGCGGTTCCATTCCCCAAGGGAGGGAAATTCATGATCTTCTGGCTCTTCGCATTTCAAACGAAAAGTTGTGGCTTTTTTTTTCTCTTACTAATAAATAGAAACAATTTCCCTGATTCATTCTTTTCTTCTTCCCTTATCTTGCTCAACTGGTTATTTTGCTGTTTCGTTGAACTGCTCTTCTTCTTCTTCTCCGAAGCTTTTCCTTTCAGTTCGACTCTTCATTTTTCTGTAAGCATTACTTCAACTCGCTCATGGCTTCCGTTTTTACAACCCCGTCTTCTTCAGATTCCCAAATCAAATATACTCCCTCTTACCCAGAGGACATGGAGGATGACCATGAGGTTCAATCCCCTCATGAAATATCTGACTCTGATAGGGATAACCGCCCTTTAAGGAGGTTACGCCTTACTGGCGGACCTTCTTCGGTTGTCACCTCATCTTCCGCCCTAGTACCCCTACCATTTCTTGATAGGGGTTCTCCTTCTCCTCTAGTGCAGGCTTCACCCTGTACTTTAACTATGGAGGACATCCCTCTTCTGTGCAATGAATTTAATATTGACATAGACATATTTTTCCCAATTTTGCCTCTTCCTCATCAATCTGCCTATGATCCACCCGTTGGGTATGAGGCAATTTACGATGAATACTTCAGGACAGGGTTCGACCTTCCTGTCCCTGGCCCCCTTCTTCAGATTCTTGACTTTTACCAACTCAGACTTCCACAAATCATGCCTAACGGCCTGAAATTCATCGCCAGCTACTTGCTCTACCTAAGAGCAGCTGAGGTTGATTTTGATTTAAATGTCTTCAGGGGGATTTTGTGTGTAAGCACAAAGAAAGTTTGTATTACTTTAGTAGGAGACATCCTAATAAAGTAATAAACCATGCTATAAACATCCCCTCTTCTGTAAAGAACTGGAAGGGGAGGTTTTTTTATCAAGGCCACTGGGAGAACCCTATGGAGATCTGGCCCTGCAAACAACAAGAGGCCAAGCGAGAAATTTTGCAATGAAGCCTCAAAATTGCTGCATCTTCCTCAGGCCGTGGACTGGAAAAGGGTAGATAGGTCAGTTGTAAGGGCGGCTGACCCATACCACATAGGGTCTCTCCATCAGTATGAAACCCTGGGCTCCTCAGTCTTGGCCACAATCTTGGGTATGTTTATAGTTCTGGCCGTGTACTGACTGTTTTTGACGTTACGAATATCTTCTAACTGATTTGTTGTTGCGTTTTTCAGGAACCATGGTGTCTGAGAGTCCCCCAGACTTGAAGAAAATGGATCCCAAGAAGAGGAAGAGAGGGGATGAATCAGCCTCTTCCTCTGATCTGCCCTCTTCTAAGGCCTTGCATGCTCCCTCCGTTGTTCCTCCCACAAAACAAGGTAAAGGAGAAACATTTCTTTGTTGTTGCTGCTATTGATTTACTTGATTTCAGTGCTTTTAACTCAAGTTTTTTCATTGCAGCTAAAGCTTCTGCTGGCACCTCCTCTTCTTCCCAAAAGTCTCTTCAGGCTGCAACTCAGCCCTCAAAGAAGAAGACTTTTGGGGCTCCAGCCTTACCTCCTAAATCAGGGGCAAAGGCTGGGGGAGGTGCCAAGAAGACTGCCCCCACTCCAAAGGTCATCATCAAGGCTCCTCAAGCTAAGGTGATTATATCAACTGTGTCAACCAAAGATGCTCCAGCTCCTAAGGCACCCATCTCTGATCTAGTCCTGGCTACTCCAGCTGATAACCTAATCCCTGCAGCACCAGTCACCATACAAACTCCATCAGCCCCAATCTCTCCTCCAAAAGGGGTAATCATCCGGGATCCTAAGGATGTCCCTACTGGGGGAGTGGAAATCACTTCCGGAGAGGCCTCCCCTCGAAATCCTTTTGGGAAAATGCCATATGAGGGGGAGCCCTCTCATCAATTCCGCCGAAGATGGAGAAATTTGGTGTTCGGGATTACAGACATTGCTGATCACCCCGGTGTGGCAAGAAAATTGGCAGATTTATCTATGCTGCCCGTGGATGGGGACTTTTTTGCTTTCCAAGACTGAGAGACTGCTATCGACACTTATTACACAAACATGTGCTTGGTAAGTTCTTTTGTTTTGTTTATTGAGCTTCACAATCCTTTCTCTTAAATTATTTGGATGATAAGCTGATCACGATAGTTGTTGCAGTATCGTGCTCAGGAGTGTGATATGCTGCATACAGCTGAGGAGCTATGCAGATTGGTGGTAAAGCTTTCTGAGGATAATGCTGGGCTGAAGAGGGCCAATGATGCATTTGCTGAGACGGCCAGGCCCAATGACTCCAGAGTGGATGAGATAGATGCTGAGCTGAATTCGTTGAGGTCAGAACTAGACTCAACAAAATCATAGTTGGACTCCCTAAAGTCTGAAAATTCCAAACTGAGAGAAGGAAAAGAGGAGTCTGACACTCAGCTGGCTGTAGTCAATTCACAAGTGGACGAGCTGAAGAGAGTGATCTCTGACTTAGAGCTGGAGTCTGCCAAGACCCAGGCTGAGTTGGAATCCTCTCAGAAGGGACTCCATATTGCTGAACAAGAAATGTCCCAGCTGGCTCAGCAACTTGAAGCGGAGAAGAAGAGCAAAGCTAAGCTTATTTCTCAATTTGAGTCTCAAGCTGAAGAGATCAAGACATCTGCTGTTGCTGAGTTCAGGAAATCTCAGTATTTTGAAGAAAATTTGATGAGGATGCAAGCGCGTTTTAGCAATGGGACAGACTTGTGCAATTGACGCCTGCCGGGAATTCTATCCCGACCTGGATAAGGAGCATCCTGAGCTTGCTAATCTCCACAATTCTGAGGCCAAAGCTATATTTGATAAGCTCTTTGAACAATTCCAAGAAGGCATTGACCTCAGAGAAGCTGGCCAGGAGGAGGGGCAGTAGTATAGGATTTTTCTTGTAATTTTTTTAATAATAGACTATATACTTAATGAAAGTCCATTTTTCCCCAACTCCTGCTCTTCAGTTTGTTTTAGCTTCTTTAACTGTCTTTGTCTTCGGCATGTGAAGTCTTATCTGCTTTATGCAAGTATTTGTCTTTGACTTGCTCTATGTCAATAGTTTGCAAACATCTCTCTTCAGCAGGCACTGCGAAGTTTTGTTTGCTCTATTTCAATAGTAATGCAAGTATTTGTCTTCGACTTGCTCTATGTCAATAGTTTGCAAACATCTCTCTTCAGCACGCACTGCGAAGTTTCGTTTGCTCTATTTCAATAGTTATGCAAGTATTTGTCTTCGACTTGCTCTATGTCAATAGTTTGCAAACATCTCTCTTCAGCAGGTACTGCGAAGTTTTGTTTGCTCTATTTTAATAGTTATGCAAGTATTTGTCTTCGACTCGCTCTATGTCAATAGTTTGCAAACATCTCTCTTCAGCAGGCACTGCGAAGTTTTGTTTGCTCTATTTCAATAGTTATGCAAGTATTTGTCTTCGACTCGCTCTATGTCAATAGTTTGCAAACATCTCTCTTCAGCAGGCACTGCGAAGTTTTGTTTGCTCTATTTCAATAGTTATGCAAGTATTTGTATTTGACTCGCTCTATGTCAATAGTTTGCAAACATTTCTCTTCAGCAGGCACTGCGAAGTTTTGTTTGCTCTATTTCAATAGTTATGCAAGTATTTGTCTTCGACTTCTTGGCTACGCCAAAATATTTGCCGCTTGACTGAAGTGCAGCTCAACCATGCTTTAACTTGCCGATGACAATAACTTTTAGATAAAGTAAACCCTATTACTTTAATCCATTTGATCAAGACAAATAAATCGCAAACTATCTTTGTCCCGATCACTGTTTTATTCAGTACTCAATATCACTAGTAATAATTTACATTTCTCTAGCGCTGCTAAACAATAGAACCATGAAAGACTTCTTAAGGAAACACTCAGGCCTGCTGAGGTGAAATTCTTCACTGATGTAGAAGCCTTAAATGGGTAGAATGCCAAGTCCTTGGTAAAGTTTTGTCTTCCAAAAGTTTGTAACTTGTAAGCCCCATTTGAGCGCACCTCTTCTATTCGATAAGGTCCTTCCCACCTAGGATTGAGAGCCCTAATTGGTGCTGCATGGCTTGCCTCGTTGTTACGCAATACCAAGTCCCCTACTTGATAGGATCTTGGCCGTACTCGGGAATTGTAATATTGCGCAATTAGATTTTTGTATTGAGCCATGCGGATATGGGCCCGCTCCCTTTTTTCTGCTAGTTCATCCAAATTCAACCCTAACTCTTGGTCATTGATTCCAGCAGAGTAACAATCTATTTGGGAAGAGCTGGAACCAATTTCGGCTGGAAAGACTGCCTCAGTGCCATATACTAAGGAAAATGGTGTTTCCTTAGTAGAGGTGGAGGGAGCAGTTCGGTATGCCCATAATACACTTGGGAGTTCTTCTACCCAACTTGCCCCAATCTGATATAGTCGCTTTCGCAGTCCATCCTTGATTGTTCTATTGGCTAACTCAACCTGTCCGTTAGCTTGAGGGTGCGCTGCCGAAGTGAATCGTTGCTCAATTTTGAGCTCGGTGCACCAACTCTTAACTGGGTCATCAGCAAATTGCTTCCCATTTTCCGATATAAGAACTTGTGGAAGGCCAAAACGACATATGATGTTCTTCCACAAGAATTTCTTGATCTGATTTCCCGTTATTGTAGCTAAGGGCTCTGCCTCCACATATTTGGTGAAATAATCAATAGCCACAACCAAGAATTTGATTGACCCTGGAGCTTGGGTAAGGGTCCAACAAGATCTATCCCCCATTGTACGAACGGCCAGGGACTTGAAATAGAGGTGAGCTCTTGACTTGGCAAATTTGTCATAGTAGCATTGACTTGGCATGCTAGACATTTTTTGACCAATACCTCTACATCGCGCCGTAGAGTGGGCCAGTAGTATCCAGCCAAATAGCATTTCCTTGCCAACGACCGGGCTCCAGAATGATTTCCGCAGATTCCTTGATGCATCTCTTGAAGGATGTAATCTCCTTCCTCATTGGTCACGCATTTCAACCAAGGCTGCAAAAATGATTTTTTATATAGATGGTCGTTGAAAAGGGCATACCTGGTTGCCCACAACCGAAGACGCCAAGCCGCACACTTGTCCTCGGGCTGAACTCCATGCTGTAAGAAATTAATAAATTCATCCATCCAGGTGTTGCGATAGTCCACTTGCAGCACTTCGTTTGCATCATAAGCGCGATTTTTTACCAGCTCCACAACTATCTTCTTCCCCAAAGTTGTTGAAGTGGATGATGCTAGCCGAGATAACGCGTCAGCTCTCTTATTGGCAGATCTGGGAATATGTTCGATGCTGAAGTGCTAGAATGCCTGTCCGAGCTGTAGCACTTTAGCCAAATATTTTTTCATGTTTTCCTCTTTGGCCTCATAATCCCCATTGACCTGAGAAACAATCAATTGCGAATCACTACGGGAGATGATTCGTTCTGCCCCCAACTTTCTCGCGAGGCCTAATCCTGCTATGAGGGCCTCGTACTCTACCTCATTGTTAGTTGATTCAAAATAAAACCGCAAGGCGTACTCAAATTCTTCTTTGTTGGGGTTGATGATTAGGAGTCCTGCTCCACAGCCATCTTTGGAGGAAGACCCATCCACATATAATGTCCATTCAACTACTGGCTTGATATCTTCCTCCACGGATATCCCTTCAGCTAAGAAATCTGCTAATTCCTGGGCCTTAACGGAAGTTCTTGATTTGTATTGGATATCATACTCTGCAAGCTCTACAGCCCATTTTGCAGCTCGGCCAGATGTGTCTGGCCTTGACAAGATTTGTTTCAAGGGCTGATCAGTGACCACTATGATAGGATGAGCTTGCAGGTAAGGCCTGAACTTCCTTGCTGCCACTACGAGTGCTAACACTATCTTCTCAGCGTTAGGATATCTTACTTCGGGCCCATGTAGAATTTTACTGGCGAAATAGATGGGCCTTTGCACATTATCCTGCTCCCTGAGCAGAACCGCACTAACTGCTTCTTTGCATGTTGATAGGTATATATATAGCTCTTCTCCGGGCAGAGGTGAAGTAAGCGTCGGCACCTCAGCCAAATGGGACTGTAGTTCATCGAAGGCTTTTTGGCATTGTTCGTCCCATTGGAAAGCTGTTCTCTTCTTCAAGACTTGGAAGAAAGGAAGGGATCTCTCAGCAGATTTGGATAGAAACCTGCTTAGCACGGCAATTCGGCCCGTTAACCTCTGCACTTCCTTTATGTTCCTAGGGGGATGCATGTTTTGAATAGCTTCAATTTTAGCAGGGTTTGCCTGTACCCCATCTTTGGAAACCATGTATCCCAAGAACTTTCCAGTACGTACCCCAAATGTGCACTTCTTCGGGTTTAGTCTCATGCGTGAGTCTCTCAACACAGTGAAAACTTCCCTTAAGTTTTTGATATACTGATCAAGAGTCCTGGTCTTGATTATCATATCATCGATGTAGACCTCCATTATCCGGCCAATTTGTTCACTGAACAAGGTATTGACCAGACGTTGATAAGTGGCCCCAGCGTTCTTCAATCCGAATGGCATAGTTACATAACAATAAGTACCTGACTCAGTTATGAAAGTAGTCTTTTCCTGATCTTCTAATGCCACAAGGATCTGATGATAGCCTTCGAAGGCATCCAAGAAATCAAAGATTTCATGCCCAAGCGTCGAATCCACTAACCTGTCTATTTTTGGTAGCGGGTAACAATCTTTTGGACATGCTTTGTTGAGGTCAGTGTAATCTATACACATTCTCCAAGACTCATCCTGCTTGGGGACCACCACTAGGTTTTCCAACCAGATTGGAAAAAGTACTTCGACAATGAATTTTATGGCCAGCAACTTCCTGACGTCTCCTTCAATAACTTTATTCCGTTCTGGTGCGAAATGTCGCTTCTTTTGTTTTACTGGCTTTGCCAAAGGATCAACGTTCAGTTTATGCTCAGCTAGATGCGGAGGTATCCCAGGCATATCCTCCGCAGTCCATGCGAAGATAATCGCGAACTCTCTCAGCAAATCCTGCAACTGAGATAGCAATTCAGATGGCATCCAAGTCCCGATTTTTATAACATTTTCAGGTCTGCTTGGATCAAGGATGAAGTCCTGAACTGCATCATCCGACTGTAAGTGTTCCTCATCTGAAGGTATCAGTTCGTCTAGGCTGGCTTGCTGAACTGATTCATTCCCCTTAGTGGCAATGGCGTAACAGCTCTGTGCCACTTGTGTATCTCCTTGGATTGTGGCCACTCCCCATGGAGTGGGAAATTTCATGCTAACGTGCAAGGGTGATACAATGGCCTCTAATGCCACCAAGGCCGGACGACCCAATATGACGTTGTATGGGGATACATCCTTGACGACCAGAAAGTATATCCATATGCATCGATAGGCAGGCGGTTTGCCAAAACTACAGCTGAGCGTAACCAGGCCTGCTGGTCGCACTGCAACTCCAGTGAAACCGTATAAGGACGAGGTAACTGGTTTCATCAAGTAGTCGGGCAAACCAAGCTGCTGATACACCCGATAAAACATTATATTTACAGCGCTGCCGGTATCCACATAAACGCGTCGGACCTGCACAACTCTATCCGGAGGAAGGTGCACACACATCTCTACCACTAAACCTGCATTGTTGGAGTCTAGAGGAATGGGATCTTCTAGACCATAAGTTAGTTCTCTCGTCATCTTAGCCCTTTTAGCTGGTGGATCTGATGAGGTTCTTGAGTAACTAGGTACTCCTGGGCCTGAGTGAGGTGGGCCTCCAGAAATTGTATATATAATAGCATTGACTTGGGGCTGACCTGCAGCCCTACGCCTCCCCTGCTCTCCATCATCCTCGTTTCTGCGGTGCCGAGGTAGAGATTCTGGACGGCATTTGTCTTTCTGGGGATCCCTGTGACAGTCTAGGCGGTTGTTCAGGCATAATCGAGGGTCATAAAACTGTTTTAAATGTCCTTGTTCGATAAGTCGTTTAATAGCCTAAGCCAGCTGCCTGCAATCCTCAGTATCATGCCCGATATCCCTATGGTAGTGGTAATAATACTTAGGATTTCTCTTCATCTTAGGCCCGTTCATAGGCTCTGGTTCTGTTCTCAGACCATCTTTTTCCATGACGGCCAGTGTTAGGAAATCCGACAAGATCACTGCAAAACACGCAGCGGAAAAACAAAACTTGATCTCCGATTTCCTACCAAGGATCCATGTTGTTTGTTTAATCGATGAAAGAAACGTAAAAATTACCTCCAAAGATTCGAAACCCGCAGGTGGAAGAGCTGCGAAATCACAAACACCCTCTGTCGGTATCCACACGAATGCTTCCGCTCAGAGTTCTAGCTCTTGAACGGCGCGGGTGAGAGAACTCGCTTTTCCCCAAAAACGGCTCTAGGGTTTCTGTTGCTTTTGTGTGTAGTTTCGTATGTCTCTATGTACGAGATGCATAGATATATATACACATATATGGACATTAAAAACCGAGTCCTAATCGGTTTCGTTGATGCCAATCAAAATCCATATCAGATATGGATTCTGTCAGGATATTCAAAATCCATATCAGATATGGATTCTCTCATAATTATCCGACAATATATATATATATAGACACACACACACATATAACCACAAAAACGAAAATAATAATATTAATAATAATTAATATCCAATATTAATATCATTAATATTATTAATCTCGGCCATACGCATTCTTGTGTGTGACCCGATAGGCCCATATTAATTGGCAGTCAGTTAAATCTCTATTAAACCAACAAGTCGTAATTGGTCTCTAGCAAGACATTACTGCTACCCAATTAATACGAGTAAAGTCCAACTAGCCTAATAATAGAACATGCATTAATCTCTTTGTCACACGATATCTAGTTTGAACATAAGTCATTGTCAGCGTCATACTTATACTGTTCAAACATATGATTACTCAATCTCTAAGTAGACTGATAAAACAAATGATATTGATCACACTATCAAATCATTTGAGCACGGCCATGCATTTCACAGTCTCACTAATCGAGGGGACCAAAGATATCTCTCTCAAAAGAGAGGGACAAATCCTATCTTGATTGTTCAATATCCTCTACATAATTTCTATCACATTCAATCATGACCTTTATTATTATCCAGTTACAGATAACGTTTGATCATGTCAAAATATAATAGTCCTTATGTTGGAAACTATGACAATCTCAAGTCAAAGGATTAAAACACAACTATCATGAGATTTACTTATGACGCTAATCCATGTAGTAATCTCATGATGGGTCTATCCAATACACTGTTCTCTAACAAGTATCTATGAGATTGATTCGTATCACCATACACATAATCATCTCATGATTATCAAATCAATACTCATACTGATTATAATTTATTTTATCTCTATAACAATAATGAATCAGGGACATATATCAAAATTGTGTAACATACTTGTTACACCCCGTGACTTTTAAGCACGACTTTCAACACGTTAGGTCAACCTTAAATACAATTTAAGTAATGATGTAGGATGTGTTAGTTAGTTACTTAAAATATAGGAAAAATAAGAAAAGGGGTTAGAAGTAGAATTAGAGGTAATTAAGGGTAATTACATAAAAATCCCCTACTAAAGAAAGGGGAGTTACACCACACTTTGGCATAACTCCCCATTCACCTAATTGGGGACGGTTAAACAGTGCCAAAAGGGGAGAGAAACCGCAGGTGAAAAGAGAAGGAGAAAAGGAGAGGAAGAAGAAGAAGAGAAGAAGGAAAAAGGGAAGAAAGAAGGCCAATCTAAGTGCAATCTTTACCGAAATTCTGCAGTAAATCTGTAAGCCAACTAGAAACAAAGGCAAGTAATCTTTCTATACGCTTTATGCAAATTTTGATACTTTAGGCCCTATGTTCTTACAAAGAGAAAACATGAATCACACATTAGTATTCTTGCCTTGTCTATCTTAAATGCTTTGTTATACGTAAGTCTTGTTGCTAATTGTGTAAAGTCTTGTTCTTTGGGCTATATTTATGAAAATAGTTGTGTGGTGCTTCGTTGTTGTCAAGCATCCCCATAAAAGTGTATATTTTGACGTGCTTATTGTCTTGCGCTACTCTTATGTTGATTGTCTACACTTAGACGTTGAGTGTAAGTGCAGGAAATTGAGAGATGAGTGATGACATTGCTGTAGTCTTGTTTTGTTGGGAAAGTTGATGAGATCTTTTGAAGGTTGTGAATGATTGAAGGCTAGAGTGGATATTGCTAGGCATGACTAGGCATCAATTCATGTTTAGATGTGTGTTAAGTAAGATGAATCTAGATGTTAAGATGGATCTTTAAGTGTTGAAAATGAAAGGGTTGAAGAAGGAGGGTGTTGGAGAGGAAGTTACTGCAGAAAAACTGCAGTTTGGCATCGTCAGAACACTTCGAACGCCTACATTAGGCGCTCTATGTCACATTAGGCGCCTAATGTAGCGTTCAATGTATCCTGAAACTTTCCCGTACAGAAAAACTGCAATGTAGAACCGTCAAAACACTTCGAACGCCTACATTAGGCGCTCTATGTCACATTAGGCGCCTAATGTAGCGTTCAATGTGTCCTGAATCATCCCCGAACACTTCGAACACCTACATAAAGCGCTCTATGTCACATTAGGCGCTTCATGTAGGCGTTCAATGTCTACGGAACATTCCCGAACACTTCGAACGCCTAGTATAGGCGCTCTAAGTCACTATAGGCGCTTCATGTAGCGTTCCAACTATACTGAAGTCTTTTTGACCCTTTAGGCACCCTATGTAAGTGTAGCAACTTTATACACTTCCTTTGAACATAAAATGCAAGGGTATTTGAGGTGTAATTGAGGAATAGATGGTAAGATTGACTAAGTAAGAATAAGATTGAATCCCAAGTGAATTAGTGAGACGAACGGACTTGGAAAGATACAAACAGGGAGTGTTTGAGGTGCAAGACCGTATACTTGATATGTAAGATGTGTGTGAGATACCTTTATTATCTTCCATTGCTCATAAATTAAAAGTGTTTTGAAAGTGTGCTAGAGTTGTAAACGTTAAGTGTGAATGAGTAGGGTTAAGTATGAATTCGAAGTGGATTCGTGATACGAAAGGGCATGAAGTGGTATGAATGAGGTGTATTTGAGTAGTAAATGTTAAGTGTGAATGAGTAAAGTTAGGTATGAATCCAAAGTGAGTTAGCAATATGAAAGAGCACAATATGGTACGAAAAGGGTGTATTTGAGGAAGTATGAACGAGCAAGGTTAAGTGTGAACTCGAGATGATTTCGTAATACGAAGGGACATGAAATGATACGAGCAGAATGTGATAGAGGTTCAGGACTTTGTACTTGATATGTAAAGTGTGTGTGCATGTTTATACGTTTGATATGATGTTACATGAGCATTCTGCATCATGACATAGGCACTTGCATTTGATTTGAGAATTGCTTTGCGAAAGAACATGTGTTTACAAGAAAAGTTTGAAGTTTTCGAAAGACAAGATGGCTGCTGGTTGATCGCAGGGTATAAAAGTCACGCCTGCGAAAGTAGGGTATAAAAGCGTGATCTGTGAATCAACAGCAGGGTATAAAGTATTTTATGGGGCCGTGGACCTATCAGCACGGAAAATAAAGTTATTTTATGGGGCCGTGGACCTATCAGCACGGAAAATAAAGTTATTTTATGGGGCCGTGGACCTTTCAGCACGGATATATGATATATGTAATGGGGTCGTGGACCTTTCAGCACGGATATATGATATATGTAATGGGGCCGTGGACCTTTCAGCACGGGGTATAAAGTTATATGTTATGGGACCGTGGACCTTTCAGCACGGGGTATAAAGTTATGTTTGCTGTGGACTGATCACCCACAGGGTATAAAGTTCTGCTACGCGAAGAATATGATATGTAAAGTGATGAAAGGTTTTGTGAAATGACATGCATGACATGTTTATGAAAGAAGACATATGCATGGGTGTTGTGTGTGATTTTAAAGAAGTACATGCATCATGATGCACGGAGCATAAGAATTGACATGCAAGAAACGTGACTAGTTTATGACTTGCTATGTGATACGTGTTTTAATACATGTTGGTTCTCATATCTGTGTACATATATGTGCTTTATCTGCTTTGAGGAATTCTTATTAAGATGCTATTTGCTAACCCGAGCACCTTATTTTTGGGCAATGTTTTATACACTGGTGACTCGACGTGTGTGATTCCGTAAGGTGTATAGACGAGTTACTTGCTGGCGATAATTTCGCTAAGAACAATTACTCTGTTCCTTTTCAGGAGAGCCTGAATATGAGTTGATATTTGTTGAAGACGACGGCGAGTGGGCTCAATGGGATGATGGACATGGGAATAGATAGATGTTGGACTACTTATTTCAGTTTGGAAAACTCATTTGTTGTTATGTTGATCTAAAACTTATGTTGGCGAGAGGAACAAACATCTTTTAATTCCGCTGCAGTTTATGGATGTTTTATTGACGATGAAGGTTTAAATTTTATGACGTTTCCGCTGGTTTTTATCTTACATTATGAAGGATGTACGCTTGATCTGCTTGACGCTTCGTAGTTCTCATAGTAGGCTACGGCGGGTGCACTGGTTCCGATGACGGTATCGGGCCGGGGCGCTACAGGTGGTATCAGAGACTAGGCTTCAGATCTATCTCGGAAACTTAGGTTCATGATCTTATAGCAAATTAAGATATGATTTTCCCTTAAGCTTGATCATTAGGTATAAGTGATGATTTTCTAGAGTCTAAGTATGATTGTGGTTGGGTGTGTGCCAGCGCGTATATCATTTAACGTTCTGAATAATAATTTTAATTTAAGGCCCCATCGATCTCTTGGACACAACTCTGTAATGGCTTTCTAAAGTATTACATGCCCAAGACGGCAATCTTAGACAAGACAAGGGCATTCGACAGGCTGAAACAGAGTCGGATGACAGTGTCGGAGTATGCCGACCGTTTTCATGCTTTGGATAAAATTCGCTCCTGCGATTATGTAGGATAATCACTGAAATATGACAATGTTCGAGTGAGGTTTGGATTCAAGAATTTAGTCAACAATTGTAAATGCGGGGATGAGAACCTACGAGGACATGTGGACATGTGCTTTTACGTCGAGAGTGATTTTCGCAGGATAGCGGTGGGAGAGGCCGGTGCAGGATACTCTGACATAGGTAAGAGGCCAAGAGAGGAGATTGGAGTTGGTGGCAGCACTGGACATTGGGTCAAGATTCAGAAAAGAGACCCGGTCGGAAAATTTTAGAGACCCCACCACAGAGTTCAGTTGTACACCAGGCTATAGGATTTTGCCGCTTCGCAATAAGAGCCATGACAGTGAAGGTGGAAAGTTGTCAGGGGTGTGTTATCGATGCGGACAAGTGGGTCATCTCATTAGAGATTGCTAGAGATGAGGAAGAATGCTCTAGGAGAAGCGGCTCAGCAGCCGAGGACGAATACACGCATCCATGTCATGACTGATGTGGATAACTAAGGAGCTATCGACGGGTATGAGGTACAATTTTAGTGAATAAGATATTGGCCAATGTAATTTGCAATAGCAGCGTGAACCATTCTTTCATGGCAAACGGATGCGTTAAGCGCCTTTGTGGTTCACCAGAATAGTTGGAGATTCCATACTGTGTCCAAGCGTCCAAGACCAAATTATGATTCCACATTAACATTGACTATCGATTAAAAAAAGTAACAGTTAAGAACTCAGAGATAAAAGATATAACCTTCCAAGGGGATTACTGTTGATTCGAAGGAAGTTGAAGTTATTACCGAGTGGTCTGGACCCACGAATGACACTGAAGTGCAACGTTTCTTGGGTCTAGCTAGTTATTATAGGAAGTTTGTCGAGGGACTTTCGACAATAGCGAAGCCCTCAGTCGGCTTACTCAAAAGAAGTCCATGTTTGAGTGAACGGCAGAATGCAAGAAAAGCTTCACGGAGCTTAAGAGGAGGTTAACCATAGCTCTAGTATTGGCTCAACCTTTTGATACTGATGGGTTTGTGATATGTAGTGATGTGTCGAAAAACAGTCTAGGTACGTAAACTGTAGCGTAAGTTATGACTTTCCATCCAAATTGAGTTTTGTTGATACTTCACTTGTAGACTGTGTTTTGATGCAATAGGAACGAGTTATCGCGTATGCCTCAGGACAGCTAAACATGAGACAGCTAAGAGGGTTGGAACTACAAAAGGACTACGGCTTAACCATTAATTACCATTCAGGAAAGCTAATAAAGTGGCCAGTGTAGTAAACGGAAAAGCTAACCATGCGCGACAGTCACCACTTGAGAGAGAAATAGAAGAATTTAACTTGGTTTCTGTTTACTCTATAGTAATGTTTTCGCATCATTGACCGTCACACCGAGTTTGATGGATTGGTTGAAAGAAGCTCAGAAGAAGAATAAGACTGTGGGTGATATTGCTGGGAAACTGAGGTATAGTCAGGTTGATGGATTTTAGACCAAGGTGGACGGGAACTTATGTTAGAGGAAAAATGTGTGTACATGATTTAGATGAGCCAAGAAAAGAAATTTTGCAAGGGGGCTTACAGCTCAAGGTTATCAATAAATAATGGTAGCACCAGAATGTACAAGGATCGCAAACAATATTATTGGTGGTGTAAGATGAAGAGACATATTGCGGAGTTCATTGGCAGGTGTCCGGTATGTCAGTAAGTTGAGACTGAACACCAACAACCTAGTGGATTATTGATACCGTTGGAGCTTCCAGGGTAGAGATAGGAACTTATTACTATGGACTTTGTGGATGATTACCGAAAACAAGAAGTGGATATAACATGATTTTGGTGATTGTGGATCGATCGACCAACCTGCACATTTTCTATCGGTCTCGAAGGAAGTATCTCTCGGAAGTTGGTAAATTTAGATATGGACAACATTGTCAGCCTACATGGTGTTCCAATAAGTATAGTGTCTGACCGAGACCAACGGTTCACTTCCAAGCTCTGGATAGTATTCTAGAGGGCCCTGGGTAAGGCGTTAAGGATGAGTACATCCTATCACCCTCAGACATGGACAGTCTGAACGGACTACGTATACCCTAAAAGACATGTTAAAAGTTGGTGTCCTGGATTTCAAAAGGAGTTGGGGATGTAATGGTGAAGTTAATGGAGCTCTATCATAATAACAGTCACCACAATGCAATTGATATGGCTCCTTTTGAAGCTTTGTATGGAAGGAAGTGTAGCTCCTCATTCTATTGGGGATGAATTCGGTGGGAGGACCATCACCAAACATGAACGACTCGAGAGGACATTAGAAAGTGCGAGAATCACTCGAGAGAGACTCAAGTCGGCTCGCAACAAAAGTTAGACGGGTTCTAAACGATGACCTTAGGAGTTAATGTAGGTGGAAAGGTTTAATTGAGAATATCACCTAAAACAAAGGTACTATGATATTGGAGTGAAGGGCAATTTAAGTCCCGTTCTATTGCTCCGTATGAGATACTTGAGAAGGTGGGAGTTTTGGTATAGGAGTTGGAGTTACCCCCGGTATTAGTGCAAGTCCAAAAGGTATTTTACATATCTCAGTTTAGGAAGTATGAGACGGATCCGATCAGTGTGCTCGAAGCACAATCTTTGGAACTCAATAGTGAGGTTATATATGAAGAGATACCTGTGAGGATCGTAGAACGAAAGGACCAAGTGTTGAGGAAATGGGTGATCTCTTATGTAAAGGTCCAATGGAGCAACCACACGGAACGTGAAGCCACTTGGGCACTTGAAGAACAAATGCGGGAGAAGTATCCTCAACTCTTCAGCTAAGGTACGTAAGTTTCGAGGACGAAACTTTTTGTAAGGAGGGTGGAATGTTACACCCCGTGACTTTTAAGCACGACTTTCAACACGTTAGGTCAACCTTAAATACAATTTAAGTAATGATGTAGGATGTGTTAGTTAGTTACTTAAAATATAGGAAAAATAAGAAAAGGGGTTAGAAGTAGAATTAGAGGTAATTAAGGGTAATTACATAAAAAGCCCCTACTAAAGAAAGGGGAGTTACACCACACTTTGGCATAACTCCCCATTCACCTAATTGGGGACGGTTAAACAGTGCCAAAAGGGGAGAGAAACCGCAGGTGAAAAGAGAAGGAGAAAAGGAGAGGAAGAAGAAGAAGAGAAGAAGGAAAAAGGGAAGAAAGAAGGCCAATCTAAGTGCAATCTTTACCGAAATTCTGCAGTAAATCTGTAAGCCAACTAGAAACAAAGGCAAGTAATCTTTCTATACGCTTTATGCAAATTTTGATACTTTAGGCCCTATGTTCTTACAAAGAGAAAACATGAATCACACATTAGTATTCTTGCCTTGTCTATCTTAAATGCTTTGTTATACGTAAGTCTTGTTGCTAATTGTGTAAAGTCTTGTTCTTTGGGCCATATTTATGAAAATAGTTGTGTGGTGCTTCGTTGTTGTCAAGCATGCCCATAAAAGTGTATATTTTGACGTGCTTATTGTCTTGCGCTACTCTTATGTTGATTGTCTACACTTAGACGTTGAGAGTAAGTGCAGGAAATTGAGAGATGAGTGATGACATTGCTGTAGTCTTGTTTTGTTGGGAAAGTTGATGAGATCTTTTGAAGGTTGTGAATGATTGAAGGCTAGAGTGGATATTGCTAGGCATGACTAGGAATCAATTCATGTTTAGATGTGTGTTAAGTAAGATGAATCTAGATGTTAAGATGGATCTTTAAGTGTTGAAAATGAAAGGGTTGAAGAAGGAGGGTGTTGGAGAGGAAGTTACTGCAGAAAAACTGCATTTTGGCATCGTCAGAACACTTCGAACGCCTACATTAGGCGCTCTATGTCACATTAGGCGCCTAATGTAGCGTTCAATGTGTCCTGAAGCTTTCCCGTACAGAAAAACTGCAATGTAGAACCGTCAGAACACTTCGAACGCCTACATTAGGCGCTCTATGTCACATTAGGCGCCTAATGTAGCGTTCAATGTGTCCTGAATCATCCCCGAACACTTCGAACACCTACATAAAGCGCTCTATGTCACATTAGGCGCTTCATGTAGGCGTTCAATGTCTACGGAACATCCCCGAACACTTCGAACGCCTAGTATAGGCGCTCTAAGTCACTATAGGCGCTTCATGTAGCGTTCCAACTATACTGAAGTCTTTTTGACCCTTTAGGCACCCTATGTAAGTGTAGCAACTTTATACACTTCCTTTGAACATAAAATGCAAGGGTATTTGAGGTGTAATTGAGGAATAGATGGTAAGATTGACTAAGTAAGAATAAGATTGAATCCCAAGTGAATTAGTGAGACGAACGGACTTGGAAAGATACAAACAGGGAGTGTTTGAGGTGCAAGACCGTATACTTGATATGTAAGATGTGTGTGAGATACCTTTATTATCTTCCATTGCTCATAAATTACAAAGTGTTTTGAAAGTGTGCTAGAGTTGTAAACGTTAAGTGTGAATGAGTAGGGTTAAGTATGAATTCGAAGTGGATTCGTGATACGAAAGGGCATGAAGTGGTATGAATGAGGTGTATTTGAGTAGTAAATGTTAAGTGTGAATGAGTAAAGTTAGGTATGAATCCAAAGTGAGTTAGCAATATGAAAGAGCACAATATGGTACGAAAAGGGTGTATTTGAGGAAGTATGAACGAGCAAGGTTAAGTGTGAACTCGAGATGATTTCGTAATACGAAGGGACATGAAATGATACGAGCAGAATGTGATAGAGGTTCAGGACTTTGTACTTGATATGTAAAGTGTGTGTGCATGTTTATACGTTTGATATGATGTTACATGAGCATTCTGCATCATGACATGGGCACTTGCATTTGATTTGAGAATTGCTTTGCGAAAGAACATGTGTTTACAAGAAAAGTTTGAAGTTTTCGAAAGACAAGATGGCTGCTGGTTGATCGCAGGGTATAAAAGTCACGCCTGCGAAAGCAGGGTATAAAAGCGTGATCTGTGAATCAACAGCAGGGTATAAAGTATTTTATGGGGCCGTGGACCTATCAGCACGGAAAATAAAGTTATTTTATGGGGCCGTGGACCTATCAGCACGGAAAATAAAGTTATTTTATGGGGCCGTGGACCTATCAGCACGGAAAATAAAGTTATTTTATGGGGCCGTGGACCTTTCAGCACGGATATATGATATATGTAATGGGGCCGTGGACCTTTCAGCACGGATATATGATATATGTAATGGGGCCGTGGACCTTCAGCACGGGGTATAAAGTTATATGTTATGGGGCCGTGGACCTTTCAGCACGGGGTATAAAGTTATGTTTGCTGTGGACTGATCACCCACAGGGTATAAAGTTCTGCTACGCGAAGAATATGATATGTAAAGTGATGAAATGTTTTGTGAAATGACATGAATGACATGTTTATGAAAGAAGACATATGCATGGGTGTTGTGTGTGATTTTAAAGAAGTACATGCATCATGATACACGGAGCATAAGAATTGACATGCAAGAAACGTGACTAGTTTATGACTTGCTATGTGATACGTGTTTTAATACATGTTGGTTCTCATATCTGTGTACATATATGTGCTTTATCTGCTTTGAGGAATTCTTATTAAGATGCTATTTGCTAACCCGAGCACCTTATTTTTGGGCAATGTTTTATACACTGGTGACTCGACGTGTGTGATTCCGTAAGGTGTATAGACGGGTTACTTGCTGGCGATAATTTCGCTAAGAACAATTACTCTGTTCCTTTTCAGGAGAGCCTGAATATGAGTTGATATTTGTTGAAGACGACGGCGAGTGGGCTCAATGGGATGATGGACATGGGAATAGATAGATGTTGGACTACTTATTTCAGTTTGGAAAACTCATTTGTTGTTATGTTGATCTAAAACTTATATTGGCGAGAGGAACAAACATCTTTTAATTCCGCTGCAGTTTATGGATGTTTTATTGACGATGAAGGTTTAAATTTTATGACGTTTCCGCTGGTTTTTATCTTACATTATGAAGGATGTACGCTTGATCTGCTTGACGCTTCGTAGTTCTCATAGTAGGCTACGGCGGGTGCACTGGTTCCGATGACGGTATCGGGCCGGGGCGCTACAATACTAACCAACAATAATGATAATAAAACCTCTTTTATTAATAATAAATGCATAACATAAATATCCAAATCATGGCCTAGGGCACATACACTAACAATCTCCCACTTGACTAGGCCTACAAATATCTGAGACCCGCAGATCTAGTGTGCTGATCTTGCTTGACCCGTGAGAGAGGCTTAGTCAATGGATCCGCTATGTTATCATTTGTGTCAACTTTGCATATCTTGACATCTCCCCTATCGATGATGTCTCGAATGAGATGGTACCGCCTGAGTATATGTTTAGGTCTCTGATGAGACCTAGGCTCTTTTGCTTGTGCTATGGCACCATTGTTGTCACAATAAATGTCCACAGGATTTGAAATGCTAGGTACTACTCCTAGCTCAGTGATGAACTTCTTCAACCAAACTGCTTCTTTAGCTGCATCTGATGCTGCTATATACTCAGCCTCTGTTGTAGAATCAGCCACAGTGCTTTGTTTTGAACTCTTCCAACTAACAGCTCCACCATTCAATGTGAATACAAAACCAGACTGCGATCTGAAATCATCTATGTCGGTTTGGAAACTAGCATCTGTGTAACCATTTACAACTAACTCGTCATCCAAACCTCCATAAACCAAGAATACATCTTTAGTCCTTCTGAGATACTTAAGAATATTCTTGACTGCTGTCCAGTGACCTTCACCGGGGTCAGCTTGATATCTACTCGTTGTGCTCAATGGATATGAGACATCTGGTCTAGTACATAACATGGCATACATGATCGATCCTATAGCAGAAGCATAAGGAATTTTATTCATTTGATCTCGCTCATCAGATGTCCGAGGACATTGATTCTTGCTAAGATGAATGCCATTAGACATAGGCAGGAATCCTTTCTTGGACTCTTGCATGTTGAACCTCTTCAACATTTTATCTGTGTATGTACTTTGACTCAAGCCTATTATCCTTTTAGATCTATCTCTATAGATCTTGGTACCAAGGATATAGGTAGCCTCACCCAAGTCTTTCATTGAGAATGAATTCCCTAACCAAGCCTTAACCTTTTGCAAGGTAGGGATATCATTCCCAATAAGCAATATGTCATCCACATATAAGACCAGAAACACTACTGCACTCCCACTAACCATCTTGTAAACACAAGGTTCGTCTTCATTCTTGATGAAGCCAAAGTTCTTAACTGTTTCATCAAAACGAAGATTCCAGCTTCGAGATGCTTGCTTCAATCCATAGATGGACCTTTGAAGCTTGCAAACCTTTTTTGAATTCTCAGCATTTACAAAACCCCCAGGTTGTGTCATGTACACATCCTCGAGTAAATTTCCATTAAGGAAAGCAGTTATGACATCCATTTGCCATATCTCATAATCATAGTATGCTGCAATGGCAAGGAGAATTCGAATAGACTTAAGCATAGCAACTGGTGAAAAGGTTTCATCGTAGTCTATACCATGAGTTTGCTTGAAACCTTTAGCCACAAGCCTTGCTTTGTAGGTTTGCATATTTCCATCCGTGTCAGTTTTCTTCTTGAAAACCCATTTGCAACCAATAGTCTTAATACCCTCTGGAGGATCAATTAAAGACCAAACTTGGTTATCAAACATGGATTGCATCTCAGAATTCATGGCTCCAAGCTATTTATCTGAATCTGGACCTGACACAGCTTCTTGATAGGTAGTAGGCTCATCTGGATCTATGAGCATAACTTCACTATCATCAGTCACAAGAAATCCATATCTCTCTGGCTGACGATGTATCCTATCAGATCTGCGTTGGACTTGTGTTACATTTTCAGGCTCCACAACTGTTTGTGGTTCTGAAATTGTCTCTAAAGACAGTTCAACGATATCTTGTGGGACTTGAGTTTCCTCAAGTTGTACTATACTCCCACTAGTTCTCTTGGAGAGAAACTCCTTTTCTAAAATGACTCCATTTCGAGCAACAAACACTTTGTTCTCTGAGGGAATATAAAAATAGTACCCTTTAGTTTCCTTAGGGTACCCCACAAAAATGCATTTGATAGACTTTGGAGCTAGCTTATCTGACACTAATCTTTTCACATAAGTTTCACAACCCCAAATCTTAAGAAAAGACAAACTGGGCTTGTGGCTACAGGTTGTGTCATGTACACATCCTTGAGTAAATTTCCTTTAAGGAAAGCAGTTTTGACATCCATTTGCCATATCTCATAATCATAGTATGCTGCAATGGCAAGGAGAATTCGAATAGACTTAAGCATAGCAACTGGTAAAAAGGTTTCATCGTAGTCTATACCATGAGTTTGCTTGAAACCTTTAGCCACAAGCCTTGCTTTGTAGGTTTGCACATTTCCATCCATGTCAGTTTTCTTCTTGAAAACCCATTTGCAACCAATAGTCTTAATACCCTCTGGAGGATCAATTAAAGACCAAACTTGGTTATCAAACATGGATTGCATCTCAGAATTCATGGCTCCAAGACATTTATCTGAATCTGGACCTGACACAGCTTCTTGATAGGTAGTAGGCTCATCTTGATCTATGAGCATAACTTCACTATCATTAGTCACAAGAAATCCATATCTCTCTGGATGACGATGTATCCTATGAGATCTGCGTTGGACTTGTGTTACATTTTCAGGCTCCACAACTGTTTGTGGTTCTGAAATTGTCTCTAAAGACGGTTCAACGATATCTTGTGGAACTTGAGTTTCCTCAAGTTGTACTATACTCCCACTAGTGCTCTTGGAGAGAAACTCCTTTTCTAAAAAGACTCCATTTCGAGCAACAAACACTTTGTTCTCTGAGGGAATATAAAAATAGTACCCTTTAGTTTCCTTAGGGTACCCCACAAAAATACATTTGATAGACTTTGGAGCTAGCTTATCTGACACTAATCTTTTCACATAAGCTTCACAACCCCAAATCTTAAGAAAAGACAAACTGGGCTTGTGGCTAAAGGTTGTGTCATGTACACATCCTCGAGTAAATTTCCATTAATGAAAGCAGTTTTGACATCCATTTGCCATATCTCATAATCATAGTATGCTGCAATGGCAAGGAGAATTCGAATAGACCTAAGCATAGCAACTGGTGAAAAGGTTTCATCGTAGTCTATACCATGAGTTTGCTTGAAACCTTTAGCCACAAGCCTTGCTTTGTAGGTTTGCACATTTCCATCCATGTCAGTTTTCTTCTTGAAAACCCATTTGCAACCAATAGTCTTAATACCCTCTGGAGGATCAATTAAAGACCAAACTTGGTTATCAAACATGGATTGCATCTCAGAATTCATGGCTCCAAGCTATTTATCTGAATCTGGACCTGACACAGCTTCTTGATAGGTAGTAGGCTCATCTTGATCTATGAGCATAACTTCACTATCATCAGTCACAAGAAATCCATAGCTCTCTGGCTGACGATGTATCCTATGAGATCTGCGTTGGACTTGTGTTGCATTTTCAGGCTCCACAACTGTTTGTGGTTCTGAAATTGTCTCTAAAGACGGTTCAACGATATCTTGTGGAACTTGAGTTTCCTCAAGTTGTACTATACTTCCACTAGTTCTCTTGGAGAGAAACTCCTTTTCTAAAAAGACTCCATTTCGAGCAACAAACACTTTGTTCTCTGAGGGAATATAAAAATAGTACCCTTTAGTTTCCTTAGGGTACCCCACAAAAGTACATTTGATAGACTTTGGAGCTAGCTTATCTGACACTAATCTTTTCACATAAGCTTCACAACCCCAAATCTTAAGAAAAGACAAACTGGGCCTCTTACCAGTCCATATCTCATATGGTGTCTTTTCAACCGCTTTAGATGGTACACGGTTCAAAATGAATGCAGCTGTCTCCAAGGCATAACCCCAAAAAGATAAAGGAAGATCTACTCGACCATCATAGATCGAACCATATCTAATAAAGTTCGATTTCTCCTTTCAGAAACACCATCCCATTGTGGAGTTCCTGGAGGAGTCAACTGTGAACGATTCCATAATTTCTTAGATGTTGGTCAAATTCTTGGCTCAAATATTCACCACCTCGATCTGATCGAAGCGTTTTAATTGTCTTACCAAGTTGATTTTGTACTTCATTTTGAAAAGTTCGAAACATTTCAAAAGACTCATGCTTATGTTTCACTAGGTAGACATAGCCATACCTACTGAAATCATCAGTAAAAGTAATGAAATACTGAAATCCTCCTCTGGCACTAATGCTGATTGGGCCGTATACATCTGTATGTACCAAGCCTAATAAGTCATTAGCCCTTTCACTATGTCCAGTAAAAGGAGTCTTTGTCATCTTTCCAAGCAAACAAGACTCGCAATTTTCAAATGATTCAAAATCAAATGAATCTAATAATCCATCTTGATGGAGTTTAGATACGCGCTTCTCATTTATATGGCTAAGGCGACAATGCCATAAATATGCAGGGTTTAATTCATTTGTCTTAGTTCTCTTTGAAGATATGTTATAAATATTACCATCATTGGAATCATCAAGGTTAAGGACATAAATGCCATTATAACTACTTGCAATACAATAAAGCAAGTCATTTTTATCAAAAATAGAACACTTCTTATTTTTAATCAAAAACGAATAACCTTCATCATCCAAAACAGATACTGAAATAAGATTCCTACTCATAGTAGGAACATAAAAGCAATTGTTCAACACTAACAAAAACCCATTAGGCAAGACAAGTTCATAGGTCCCTTCAGCTATAGCAGCAATTCTTGCTCTATTGCCAACACGTAGGTCCACTTCGCCCTTCTTCAGCATCCTACTCCTTTTGAGCCCCAGCATATTTGTTCAAATATGGGATCCACATCCAGTATCTAATACCCAGGAAGAAGAAGTAGATAAAATAATTTCTATAACATAAATACCTGAAGATGTAGTCGTACTACCCTTCAGCTTCTTCAACTCGTCCAAATAAACATCACAATTTCTTTTTCAATGCCCAGGCTTGTTGCAATGGAAACAAGTTCCTTCCTTATGAACCTTTGCCTTGGGACCAGGTTTCGGTTTAGCTTGACCCTTGGACCCTTTTGCACCCTTTGCACCTTTGGGCTTACCCTTGCCTTTACCTTTCTTTTTCATAGGCTTGATATTGACACTCAATACTTGGGTAGGCTTTTTGATATTCCCCTCAGCAGTTTTGAGCATATTGTGTAGCTCAGGAATGGACTTTTCCATATTATTCATATTGTAGTTCATAACGAATTCAGAAAAACTGCTAGGCAAAGAGTCTAGGATCAAATCCGTGGCGAGTTCCAAACTCAGGGGATATCCAAGTCTTGCAAGGTGATCTATATAGCCTTTCATCTTCAAAACATGAGCGCTAACAGATTCACCTTCAGACATTTTACAGTCAAAAAGTGCAACAGCGGTGTCGAACCTATCCTGCCTAGCCTGTTGTTGGAAAGCTTGTTTGAGATGCACACTCATCTCATAAGCTTCTAAGTGTTCCAGGTTCTTCTGAAGTCCTGGACACATAGTTGCCAACATAAGACATCCTATATCGTTTGAATCTTCCACATGCTTCTTATGCTTATTTCTAGCAGCAACAGAAGCTTCAGTAGGGGGATGTTCAGGGACAAGGTCATCGAGCACGTAGGACTTCTTTTCTTGCTTGAGAACGATTCTCAAGTTTCGAAACCAATCAACAAAATTAGTCCCACATTCTTTTAATTTTTCCTTCTCAAGGATTGATCGCAGCGATAAGGTGGAATTGTTATTAGCAGCCATTTATTATCTACAAAACATGCAAAGTAACAGTTTATTAATAATGAGGTTAACATTTATAAAACTCCCACTAAAACATAACCCTCAAATGAAATATTTGACTTAATTCTAAGACGCTTAAAATTAAGTTATTTAGGTAGGTAACTTCTTTACCAATTACATCTCATGTAACTCTTAGAATTTATGGAATAATGACATTATATATCATTGTATGTTAGATTCCATCTAATGCCTTGGGCCCAAAACCGTTTTGATAGCCCAATTAAGTCTAACCAATTTTAAACATATGAGTAGCACTATTACTCATCCTACGTAGCTAGGAATGTTTAAAGCACATTGCTTTGGCAATACCTACTTTAATACAATCCCAGTTTTAATAGGTGTTTAAGACATGGATGTCATCAAGACTTAAATTATTAATGAGGGTTCAACTTAGTTTATGTCTTGCATTGCATATCATTATATCGTAGCATCCTATATGCATATATAATATATCATCCACGCATCTCATACAAAATGATAAATATGTAAACGTGACATAGCATGGCCAAACTAAATATGATCTTCATGAGACCAACTGAAGATCATAAAGGAAACCGTATGTGAAAGACTTTCTATTACAACATTTGCAATGATACATATCTTCTACTCTTGAGCTCGTGCCTCCATCTCAATGGAATCACTCGTCCTTGATATGTGTCGCCATCACCACTTTTGTAGTTTGATTCTTCATTTATTACAATAATAAAGAAAAACCTAACTACTTGTATAATTAAATACAACAAAAACTACAGCGGCACGCAGGCCATAATAACACGAAACAGAAATATGACTAAGTCAATCACATAGGTCCTGAGGCCATGCTATGCACCATGCAAAGACATCAACAATTATAATATATTTTACACAAACATATTATAACAAATAAATATATATCGACATTCTTAATGTCACGGTAATGAACTATAGGGCGGGGTTCCGAGGGGCAGCGCCCCTCAAAGCCAAACAGAAAGTATCAATCGCATTGATAATTTTCTTTTTGAAACCCTAACACAGACGCGTCAATCATATTAACGATCTTACTATTTTGATTACATGTAAACCCTTATTCGATCGAATCGATGGCTGTCATTCGCAAACCTTAAAACAGAATATCAATCAAATTGATAATCTTCATCCGAAACCAGAAATCAGAATCATCATTGAATTGATAATCTGTCTTTTTTGAAATACGAAAACAGAACCATCAATCGGTTGTTCATATCGATATAAACATAATCGTTTTTGATCATCTCATGAAAAACGAAAACTTTATATCACATATAACAATCTCAAATTATAACATCTGATGAAAACGAATTGAAACATCAATCCACTATCACCAGATGAGATTCGAATAAGGTTTTACACATATCGTGTGATTATATCTAATATTAACAAAATCGGTTTTGATCATCACATGACAAACGATTACCGCCGTATACAAATCATCTTATGAAAACGAATTGAAGAACACCCTTCTTCTCTCATCATATGAAATCCGAATTACTGTTTTATACATATCATGCCATACGAAAAACAGTAAACACATAAGCATGACTTAAACAAGACAACAAGTGGCTCTGATACCACTGTTAGGAAATCTGACAAGATCACTGCAAAACACGCAGCGGAAAAACAAAACTTGATCTCCGATTTCCTACCAAGGATCCATATTGTTCGTTTAATCGATGAAAGAAACGTAAAAATTACCTCCAAAGATTCAAAACCCGCAGGTGGAAGAGGTGCGAAATCACAAACACCCTCTGTCGGTATCCACACGAATGCTTCCGCTCGGAGTGCTAGCTCTTGAACGGCACGGCTGAGAGAACTCGCTTTTCCCCAAAAACAGCTCTAGGGTTTCTGTTGTTTTCGTGTGTATTTTCGTATGTCTCTATGTACGAGATGCATAGATATATATACACATATATGGACATTAAAAACCGAGTCCTAATCGGTTTCGTTGATGCCAATCAAAATCCATATCAGATATGGATTCTCTCATAATTATCCGACAATATATATATATACACACACATATAACCACAAAAACGAAAATAATAATATTAATAATAATTAATATCCTATATTAATATCATTAATATTAATAATCTCAGCCATACGCATTCTTGTGTGTGACCTGATAGGCCCATATTAATTGGCAGTCAGTTAAATCTCCATTAAACCAACAAGTCGTAATTGGTCTCTAGCAAGACATTGTGGCTACCCAATTAATACGAGTAAAGTCCAACTAGCCTAATAATAGTACATGCATTAATCTCTTTGTCACACGATATCTAGTTTGAACATAAGTCATGGTCAGCGTCATACTTATACTGTTCAAACATATGATTACTCGATCTCTAAGTAGACTGATAAAACAAATGATATTGATCACACTATCAAATCATTTGAGCACGGCCATGCATTTCACAGTCTCACTAATCGAGGGGCCCAAAGATATCTCTCTCAAAAGAGACGGACAAATCCTATCTTAATTGTTCAATATCCTCTACATAATTTCTATCACATTCAATCATGACCTTTATTATTATCCAGTTACGGATAACGTTTGATCATGTCAAAATATAATAGTCCTTATGTTGGAAACTATGACAATCTCAAGTCAAAGGATTAAAACACAACTATCATGAGATTTACTTATGACGCTAATCCATGTAGTAATCTCATGATGGGTCTATCCAATACACTGTTCTCTAACAAGTATCTATGAGATTGATTCGTATCACCATACACATAATCATCTCATGATTATCAAATCAATACTCATACTGATTATAAATTATTTTATCTCTATAACAATAATGAATCAGAGACATATATCAAAATTGTGTAACATACTAACCAACGATAATGATAATAAAACCTCTTTTATTAATAATAAATGCATAACATAAATATCCAAATCATGGCCTAGGGCACATACACTAACAGTCAGAATATATTGTTGTGAAGCCAACAGCGGTAAGCCTTCCCTACCACCTTTATCCTTACCGCCTATTTGATCAAACGCACTGCGCCGGTCACGATTTTTTCCTTCATGGCGCCGGTCTTCCTTCTTCGAACTGGGTCGGCTTTCTTGCCGGGCTGAATGCTCGGCCTCTCTCTTTAACCTGTTTGCTTCTTCTCCTCGGACAAACTGGTGAGCCTTCTCCAGGCATTCTCTTAAAGTGGTAGGTCCCTCCTCAGCCAGTTGTGAGAAGAGGCAACCTGCCCGTAATCCATTAATGAAGGTTGCGGCTTTAACGCCTTCATTTCTGTCACTAACTTGCAGTGAATCGTCTGAAAAGCGTTGCATGTATTGCAACACAAATTCATCTGGACCTTGCCTCAAGGTCATTAGATGGGATGAGTTCTTCACAAACGGAATGCTGGACACAAACTGTGACCTAAAGTTCTGTGCCAGCTGTTTGAAAGACTTCACAGATTTTGATGGAAGCTCTTGGAACCATCTCCTGGCTTTTCCCCTTAAATACAAAGGGAAAGTTTTGCACCGCAACGGGTCTGGGATGTTTTTCAGACTCATTGCAGTTTGAAACTGAAAAAGATGGTCTGTTGGGTCTATGGTCCCATCATAAGTGTCCATCTTTGGCACCTTAAAACTGTCGGGTGCTAAATATTCTGCTATACCCTAGGAGAAAGGACTATCCTGGACTGCTTGCACAAACTCTTGCTTGTGTTCTTCATAGTATACCCTCGGCCTGCGAGGGACTTCTTCGTCCCTGGGGACACTTTTCAACGATTTTGACCTCACACTTAAGTGAGGTCTGGACGTATGCTCTAACTCCACGGCTGGAGCCTTGAAACTATGTCTTCTAGCATCCGCAATGAATCCTTTATGCGGTCTAGTAGAGTGGCCTTGTGATACTTCTCTCTGAGGAAGAGGTGGATCAACCTCCATATTTTGCACCTTCGGCTGCTTGCCTTTGAGATGTCGTACCATGGCCTCAAACATTTCCATGTTCTCAGCAACATATTTCATTGCTTTCTCCCTTACTTCCTTTGAAGTTTCAGGGATAGGATCAGGATTAGGCATAGGAGATTTAGGTACCCGAGAAACCTGTTCTAGGGTGGCTGAACGTGTAACCATGCGTCGTGGTTGGTTGGATGACTCACCCAAACCTTCTCGTCCACCTTTTGTCATAAATAATCGTTGGCTGTTTTGAGCTTGAGCTTTTTATTAGATTAAAGGACTAAGGGGCCCTCCTTCTAGCGCCAAATGATGAAGCCGGATCTTCACCAAGGGTCTAGATGACCTCAAATTAGCTTCGTCAGTTAACTTGAAGAGTTGTTAACTGGAATTGAAATGGTTGTAGCTGGAATAGCGCCAAATATCTTGCACAAAGAAGCACAGGTCAGAGGTCCCGGGGGGTTGGCCCCGGAAAAAACCCTCCGACGCTCAAGTCAGTTTGGGCCATATCTCACTGAGATTATAATTTGAAGGGCGAGTTAGGAATTTTTCACAGTATTTGCCGAGGAGCAGAGTGTATGAATTGGCTTTAGGGTATGAAAGATTGAATTCTGGATCCGGTACTTTGTCTTGATTGGCTGGCTTTTATAGACCTTTTTTTCGCCTTTAGCTCCTGATAGTGGATTATGGATATGACGCTTACTTGGAGCAGAAAGCCTAGGAAGATGTAGGTCTGCTGATATGATCAATAGCCTGACTGATGTGACTAATAGGCCGGCCTGGTTGATGTGACTAATAGGCCGATTGTTATAACCTTAGCGTGCTCAGGAAGAATACCCAGCTGTAGTCACTATATTTGAATTGCATCTCTGTCCGAGGGTCCCACAAAGTATTATCGTAATGGGTTCATTTGCTGTGGTACACAGCTAAACCCTGCCGAAGTGTATGACTTGCTGTGGTACACAGCTGAACTCTGCCGAAGTGCGCGACTTGCTGTGGTACACAGCTGAATTCTGCCGAAGTGCGTGACTTGGCCATATCCCGTGGAAGTGGTCTAAAGTGCGGTATCTAGACATAGGATGACATTGATACCGAGGTGCATACCTTAGCACATTCTTCGTTGTTATAAGGACGCCATGATGCCCTGCTGAGGTGCCGATGAGGCTGAACAGCCATACTTAGGCGCTGAACTGCTGAACTGCAGTACTTTGTATGCTGGGCTACTGGAATTGAGCCGTTGACTGTTGTTGACTAACGGACGATTAAGTTATGGTTTTTCAATTAGCAAGTTAGAAGAAACTAAACCCAATAACTGAGAAGAAGAGGAAAACTGAGCAAAGGTAACTTGAATTTAGCAAACTTGTACTTTCTATTCATATTGAGCATTTGATTATTGGGTTATGGAAGGAACATTACAAGGAAGCAAAAAAGAAGAATTATCCCTATTCTAAGGCCTTCTGCAGGTCGGCGCCCTTGCCGAAGACTTTGCATAGCTCGTTAAATTGAGTCATAACATCATGATTGTAAAACTCAGCAATGCAAGGGTGCTCTCTGTTTAAGGAAGGCTCGACATCAGCACAGATATTGATGTACTCTATTTGCCCTACCTCTCTTATTTAACTTTGTTGAAGGGCCAAGTCTCCACAAGAAAAGTTGGACTTCTTAAAGTCACCGATGGCAAGTTTCTTGGCCTAGGCAAGCTACTGGGGAAAATAATCGACTTTGCACTGCAATCCTTCTGCTTGCTACTAAGATTCAGCTCTATCATCCTTAGCATTAGTTAGTTCTTTCCTTAGAGATTCATTGGACAATCGTGCCTCAGTTAGAGACACCTCCAACTTGGAGGCCTTGCTCTTGAAGTGGTCGGTCTAAGATTTGGGGTTGCAATAGCGGTGTAAGACTCCTCCTTTTCATTTCTCAGTTTCTCATGCTTGGCCTCGATCTCTATGACCCAATGTACTTTTCTCTTAGTGACTATGGTGAAGGTGATTCATTTATTCATCTCCTTCTCCAAAAGCCCACCCAAGGCTTTAGCTCTTCTGGCAAAGAACCTTTGAGTGGTCCTAAACTACAAGGAAACAGACTTGCCTGGAAAGCTACACATTAGTTGAATAGACCCAAGAAACTAATGCTTACCATTGCCATGTCACATTGAAGCGTGTCTACCATGGTTGATAAGGTTGTGGCAAACCTAGAACATATGCAGGTTTCTCTGATGCATGGTGGGGGTTTTTTAAGTGGAAAGAGAAGTTACAGACTCAGAGAACTATTGCCTTCAATATGATGGAGGCTGAGAAAATATTTCACCTTGTTAGCTAAAGGAAACTACATTCATCTGAGTGATAGGAATACTAAGTTTTTTAACTCTATCATAAAAAAGAATAGGTCCAGATATGGTATCAGAGGGATCTAGCTGAATGATGGCACTATGTCTTCCTAAATTGACCAAGTTGCACAAAAGTTTGTCCTCTTCTCCACCAACCTATCAAGTCCTACAAGGAGGTCCCATGTTCTCTCCTCGGCATTCACAAAACTTATATGCACCTGTCTTGACTTAAGATATCAAAGATGCTCTCTTCACTATTGGGAAGGATAAGGCTCAATTGCCTGGGAAATTTTAGGCCCTGACCTAGTTGCTGCATGCAGGAATTCTTCAACAGCTCAATCATGTTGCAATTGCTCTTGTGCCTAAAGTAACCTAGGTTAATAGGGTGTAGGACTGAAAGCCTGTTTTATGCTATAATGTTATCTACAAGGTCATCTCCAATATTTTAGCTACCAGACTAGCTACTATTTTGGAGGACTTTATGGTCCTGACACAGGCTGGATTCCTAAATGGCGGGTCTATGATGAAGAATGTCTTCTTTGTTGAGGAACTCATTAGGATTACGGGAAAAAACATATCTCTCCTAAGTTCATGCTCAAAGTTGATATCAAAAACTTTGATTCCATCAGTTGGGTGTTCCTTAAGAGCATGCTTAATGGTTTAGGCTTTTATAGCCTTTTTTGCTATTTTGGATTATGGAAGGCATTTCCACTGCTACTTATTTTGTATCCATCAATGGAACTTCCTATGGTTTATTTCAGAGAAAGAGAGGCCTAAGACAAGGTGACCCCTTGTCTCCCTTTGATGAGGCTCAAGAGCATCCTCATGATAACCTTGCACAAGGACCCACAAAAACTACACATATGAGTCCCTTAACAAAAAGCCAATTAAGACAACTAGGCTTTGATGTTGGGGCTTTCTTGGTAAGGCATGTGCAAGAGGTGCCAACATATGGTGGGCAGCATTGGGTGCTCATCATTGAGGCTATGATCTGATTATCCTTGAGCTTTAATGCATATTATAAGATGTAAGGGTTGATGGGAGGGCAGGATGGTCATTTCACTTATGTGCGGTCATAGTTTAGAGTCCAGACATTTGTTTTGTCATTGTTTAGGTCTAGGGTTGCATATGGAGTCTTTAATTACGTGTTTGATGTACTAATGCCGGTGTTTGAGTGTCTTTGTAGGATCATGATCCAAATAAGGAAAGTGGCATGGAAACCCTAATTTCTAGGAAGGCATCCAACTGCACCCAAATTAGTATTTTGGACCTGCAGGGAGGAAGACAAGTCCAAACATGTTCAAACAACTTGGGGGTGTTAGAAGACTCAATTTTGGATGAATTTCATGTTTTGCACTTTTCCTAATTCGGGCTAAAAAGGGTCCAAAGTCAGCTTGAAGATTGAAGTCCGAATTTGGGAAGTTACTGAAGCCCACTGGATTGGTACGTGACTTTTAGAAAATGATATCTCCACAAAGAAGTATCCAAATGAGGTGATTCCAGAGACCCAATTCAAGGAAATCTGGTGATCTACAAATTTGATGAAGATTCTAAAGCTAATACTTGATTGTACAAGCGAGGCTAAAAACACGCAAGTTGGTACAAATTGTCTGAGAAAGAGCATCAAGTTTGTTACTATATTTTGGTGCATATCAAGTTCTATCACAAGACCACAGAACTGTGTTTTTAAACACCACAAAACCCTACATATTTCACTATCTTTTTTCTTGGATACTTGATCGTTGTAATAAAATCAACAACCTTGTAATTGATTTGCATACGGCTAGGATTAGCTAAAGATTGCTCAGGGCAACCCTTTATCTTCTTTGGCTCAAACCTTGACATAATTTTCAGGTCTCTATTATTTGAATCTTAGTAGTTAAGTGCGAAAGATGTCGTATTTTGTGTCTTGAAACCGTTACGTTTGGAAGTGCTGAAATTGTTTGACTTGGCGTTCAAAAAAGGGTGTGTGCATATTGAAATTGTGTTCATCACTTGGATTACTTGCTTTAGGTTGTATCTAGCTCAAGATTGGCCAAGGGATTCACAATTGTGAGGGTTAAAAGTGAGGCTAAACATCCCAAAAAACTGTTTTGCATTTTATCACTAACGTAATGAAATCTCTTTTGTCTTTGTGTTAGCTTTCCTTTTTTGTGTTCTTTGTTTGATATCAGGTGAAAACATGTCCTCAAAAAAGCCGTAGCTGAGAGGGAAAGGCTGAAGTGTCCCTTGAGGAAGTGTTGGAAAAATTACAAGAAATCTCCAACAAGGTGGAAGCGTTGGATAGGAGAACCTCCAACAAAAATTCGGCCCAAAGACCAAACTTCACATGGGGGTGATGCAAGATGTTCTGTAGCAATGGGAGGTAGAGGAAGAGTGGGTAGAGGCAAAGCACCCATGAGACATTGTGAGCTTAGGGAAGAGTATCCACCATAGGAGTTCTAAGAGGAAGAGGTTGATGAGGTGCAAGCATGGCCTCAAGGCCGGGTGCAAGCAAGAAGATCTCCACTCCACGAAGATGAGTTTCTTAAGACAAACAAACATCCATTTATTATATGGTAAGAGTGACCCTAAAGCATACCTTGAGTGGGAGAAGAAAGTTGACCTTATCTATTCATGCACAAACTACACCGAATGGCCAAAAGCAAGGTATTGTAGCATTGAGTTCTTGGAATACGCATTAATTTAGTGGGATCAAACTCAAAATATAAGGAGAAGAACCATGAGAGATCCTATCTCCACTTGAGATGATATGAAATTTGAGATGAGAATCAAATTTATTTCTGAATCATATGAGAGAACCCTTCACCAAAAATTGCAAGGACTCACCCAAGGAGCTAAGAGTGTGGATGAGTATTTCAAGGAACTCGATATCTTGATGATAAGAACCAACACCATAGAACTCGAGGAGGCTACTATGGAACGGTTGCTTGGAGGGTTGAATAAGGAGATTGGCTTCCAACTTGAACTCACAAACTATGTGGATCTGCACTCCATGGTGTATAAGGCTCAAAGGCTTGAAAGACAGCTAAATGTATGTTCTACTTCTAGTGGATTTGGTTTTAGAACTAATGTTTCTTCTTCCACTAAATTGCATCCTAGGTCAAACCCTAGTGGAGAGACAATTCGGCCAAACCCAACCACACAAAGCCGAGATCCAAGGCAAGCACAAAGCAAGCAAAATCCTCTCAAGCAAGTAGTGATAAATCGAAGAGGAGATAAGAGAAGAAGAGGGAGACTATAAAGACTTTCTAGTGGTTAGAAAGGTCTTGAGTGCTCACGTGAAAGAAGAAGATGAAGCCTTGCAAAAAGAGAACATCTTCCATATCCACTGCATGGTAAAAGGTAAGTGTTGCACCTTAATTATTGATAGTGGTTTTTGTGCTAACGTTGCTAGTGTAGAACTTGTTAGAACACTTGAATTGCCTTTGATTGACCACCCCCACCCCTGTAGACTATCTTGGTTGAATGATTGTGGGGCGCTAAGCGTCTCGAAACAAGTTTTGCTATCTTTTTCTATTGGTGGTTATAGAGATGAGACCTTTTGTGATGTTGCACCTATGCATGCTAGTAACATCCTTCTAGGTAGACCTTGGCAATTTGACAAGCATGTTACATATGATGGTTGTCTTAATGTCTATTCATTCAATTTTAATAACAAGGTGTTTAAACTTCATTCACTACCACCTCACAAAGTTTTTGAGGATCATCGAAGAAGAAAGAAGTCTCAAAGTGATCCAAAAGAAAGGGAGGCTGACAAGAGGTTCTTAGAGGACCTCAAAAAGGAAAGGAGAAGCCAAGGGGAAAGCTCTAAGTCCTCATCCAAGGACACAAAGCCCTAGCCCTTGGCCCCCACACCCCCATCCCCTTCACATGTTTCACATCCATCCACCAAACATGCTTTCTTTGCAAAACCTAGTGAAATTACTCATGTATTGCATTCCCATAAGGATGTCTACGTGTTATTATTTAAAAAGATCGTTGAATGCTTGTTTTCTATGGATGACTTGCCATCTTCCTTCCCTAGTGGTGTTGTGACCCTGTTAGAGGAGTATTCTAATTTGTTCCCTGAAGAAGAACCATAAGGATTACCCCTTTGAGAGGCATTGAACACCAAATAGATTTCATCCCTGTGGCTACACATCCTAATAGGCCGGCTTATAGGGCCAACCCTAAGGAAATAAAGAGATTCAGAGGCAAGTAGAGGAAATTTTAAGCAAGGGTAAGGTGATAGACATTATGAGCCCTTGTACTGTACCAGTGATTGTAGTCCCTAAGAAAGATGGAAGCTGGAGGATGTGCAGAGATTGTAGGGCCATTAACAAAATCACAGTAAGGTATAGGTCCCATCTCTAGACTTGATGATATGATTGACATGTTGTATGGTGCTAAATGCTTTACTAAGATTGACCTTAAGAGTGGCTACTTTCAAGTGAGGATAAAAGAAGGAGATGAGTGGAAAACTGCTTTCAGAAAAAATTTGGGTTGTATGAGTGGTTAGTGATGCTTTTTGAGTTAACTAATGCACCTAGCACATTCATGAGGTTAATGAGTGAAGTTTTGAGAGCTTTCATTGGCAATTTTGTATTGGTATACTTTGATGATATCCTGATCTATTCTAAGAACTTGCTTGACCATCTTGACCATTTGTAGGCCATCTTTGAAACTTTAAGGAAACAACAACTATATGCCAACTTCAAAAAGTGTTCATTTTGCATGGAAAAGCTTGTGTTCCTTGGTTTTGTTGTGAGTGCTTCAGGAATAGAAATTGATCAAGATAAGGTGAAATCTATCATAGAATGGCGCACCCAAAACTATGGGTGAGGTTAAGAGCTTCCATGATTTGACAAGCTTCTATAGGTGTTTTGTGAAGGATTTCTCAACCATACCTGCCCTATTAAACGAAATTGTTAAGAAAGATGTTGGGTTTCATTGGGGAGAAGCTCAATAAAAAGCCTTTGATGAACTGAAAGTAAGATTTCACCTCAACCCCCATCTAAGGTTGCCTAACTTTGATGAGACTTTTGAGATTGAGTGCCATCCTAGTGAGGTTGGGATAGGTGACGTTCTTACACAAGGGAAAAAGACTATTGCATACTTCAGTGAGAAGTTGAAAGGTGTGTCATCGAATTATTCTACTTATGACAAATAATTGTATGCATTAGTGAGGTCTTTGCAAACTTGACAACATTACTTGCAATCTAAGGAATTTGTGATCCACATTGATCATGAAAGCCTTAATTGAATAAGAGGCATGCTAAATGGGTAGAGTTTCTTGAACGATTTTCTTATGTCATTAAATACAAGCAAGGTAAGGATGACATTGTAGCTGACGCATTGTGTAGAAGATGTACTTTGATCACTAAGTTGTCTTCGCATTTGCTTGGTTTTGAGCACGTTAAGGAGTTGTATAAGGAAGATACTGATTTTGGATCCATTTATAATGCATGTCTTGAGTCACCCTTTGGTAAGTTCTATTTGCATGAGGGATATTTGTTTAGAGCACAAAGGTTGTGCATACCAAAAGGGGCAATGAGAGAATTGCTTGTGAGACAAGCTCATGGTGGTGGTCTAATGGGACATTTTAGGATTTTTAAGACTTTGGAAACCCTAAAAGAACATTTCTTTTAGCCTCACATGAGAGTTGACGTTGAGAGAATTTGCAGGAGTTGCATTACTTGTAAACAGGCAAAATCAACCACACACCCACATGGACTTTATACTCCCTTAGTCGTACCCTCTTCCCCATGGGTAGACTTTTCTATGGACTTTGCCTTAGCTTGCCTAGGACCCAAAGAGGGAAGGATAGTGTGTTTGTTGTTGTTGATATATTTTATAAGATGGCACACTTCATTGCATGTAGGGAAGCTGATGATGCATCCCATGCTGCACACTTTTTTTCAAAGAGATTGTATGTTTGCATGGCATGCCTAAAACAATTTTGAGTGATAGGGATATTAAATTTTTGAGCCACTTTTGGAGAGTCCTTTGGAGAAAGCTTTGTACTGAACTTTTGTTTTCTACCATAGCCCATCCTCAAACCGATGGTCAGACCGAGGTTGTCAATAGGACTTTATCACATTTGTTGCGTGCTTTGACTAAAAAACTCTTAAAAATTTTGAAGAATGCTTGCCTCATATTGAGTTTTCATGTAATAGGCCTGTGCATAGTGGTTCTTTGTATTCACCTTTTGAGGTTGTATATAGTTTCAACCCCCATCCCTACTTGATTTGCTCCCTATCCCTCTGAATGAATGTGCTAGTCTTGATGGCAAGAACAAAGCTCAGTTGATTAAAAGATTGCATGCTAAAGTTAAGTTGCAACTTGAATGAAAAAATGAGCAATATGCTAGGAAGGCTAATAAAAATAGAGGAAGTCCAAGCTTATGCCTAGTAGAGATGGACCTTTCAAGGTCCTACAAAAGGTTGGTGATAATGCTTATGTGCTTGATCTTCCACAAGACAGGTATGGTTCTATCTCTCACACTTTTAATGTTAGTGATCTTACCCCTTTTGAGTGTTTTGATGATTACGATTCGAGGTCAAATCCTTTTGAGGAGGGGGATTGATGAGGATTAAGAGCCTCCTCATGATGACCTTGCACAAGGACCCACCAAAACTACACATACGGGTCCCTTAACAAGAAGCCAATCAAGATAACTGTGTTTTAATGTTAGGGCTTTCTTGGTAAGACATTTGCAATAGGTGCCAACACATGGTGGAGCAGCATTGGGTGCTCATCATTGAGGCTATGATGTGATTATCCTTGATTTTTAATGCATATTATCATATTTAAGGGTCGGTGGGAGGGTAGGATGGTCATTGCACTTATGCGCGTCATACTTTTGAGTCTAGTTGTTTGTTTTGCCTTTGTTTAGGTCAAGGGTACATATGGAGTCTTTAATTACTTGTTTGATGTATTAAAGTCACTGTTTGAGTGTCTTTGTAGGAGCATGATCGAAATAAGGAAAGTGGCATGGAAACTCTAATTTCTAGGAAGGCATCCAGCTGCACCCTGATCAGTATTTTGGACCTACAGGGCGGAGGACAAGTCCAAACATGTTCAAATTACTTGGAGGTGTTAGAAGACTCAATTTGGGACGACCTTCATACTTTGCACTTTTCTTAATTTGGGCTACAAGATGGTCCATAGTCATCTAGAAGATTGAAGTCCAAATTGGGAAGTTACTGAAGCCCACTGGACTGGTATCCGACTTTTAGAAAATGATATCTACGCAAAAAAGTGTTCAAATGAGGTGATTCAAGAGTCCAAATTCTAGGAAATTTTTTAATCTCCAACTTTGATGAAGAGCCAAAAGCGAATCGGATTGTACATGCGTGTAGAAGTCTGAAACTCATAGGGTGTCATCCAGTTCGAAAATTTAGGGATTTGATTTCAAGCTATTTTCTTGATTTGTTTTGATTTTCATTCCTAAGTAGATTTGACTTAAACTTGTAATAAAAATCTTAGTCAACTTTAGTATCTCTTAGAAATAGGAAATAATGTGTTAAATATGGCCGGCCAGTCCACAATGTACAAAACCATTTTTCATTCTTAGATTTTTATAAGATTTTTGACAGCCTTGTGTGAGTTCTTCCCCTTGGGAGTCTTGTGTGTTTTCTTTGGTTTTACCTAAACAAATCAAAGCTATGTCCAATTCAGGGTTCGAGAAACCCTTGTTGGTGGCCACAATCTACGAAAAAGGAATGACTTGGTGGATTGGAAGGCTGAAGTTCTCACCATATGATGTTTTCAACACCATTGAGAAGAAAGTTGGTGCCTTGAACCATTGTTCAACCTTAACCGATAGTTAGAGGCTTAAGATAGTTGAAGGAAGGGTCCTATACACGCATATACATGCCTCAACACGTATGACCCTTCCTGTTTCTCATTAGAATGGAGTGTTTCTCCAGGATCCTCAAAAGGCTGCATCATGATAGGGACATCAACTTCCACCCTAAATGTGCTGAGCTATACATCACTTGCATTTGTTTTGCTGATGATCTCAATCTGTTTGCCAGAGATGATGACAATTCAGTATAGAAAATCATGTCTGCACTTTCTATCTTTAGGGACTAATTTAGGCTCCTAGCATGGCTAAGTCACAATTCTTTCATGCTGGCCTGTGAAATGAGGTCGATTGGCTGCAATCTGTTAATGGTTTTGACATATGCACTATGCCTTTTTGATGCTTGGGAATCCCTATGGCTTGCTACAAGTTGTAGGGTATTCACTAAAAATCCTTCTTGAATAAATTGATTGACAAAGTTGGTCGGTGGAATGCTGTTAAGTTGTCCTATGCTGGCAGACTCGAGTAGATCAAGTCAGTCCCACAAGGTGTCAACATTTTTTGGCTAAGGGCATTGTCTCTTCCTGCCTCTGTGAGGGATTTTGTCAACAAGATCTGTCTGCACTTCTTATGGGAAAATTCTACAATAGGGGCTAAATAGACCTGGGTCTCTTGAGTTCAGGTGTGCAAGCCAAAACCTGAGGGTGATTTAGGGGTTCTAGAACTTGAAGCTTGGAATCTTGCATTACTGTATAAACATTTATGTGACATCCACCATAAAAAAGACACATTGTGGGTACAATGGATCAACCACGTGCAGGTTATACAATGCACTTCGGACAAGGGTGAGACGCAAAAATGACTCACGCTTATAGGACCTACATAGCACCATTAGAAGGGGGTTGAATAGTGAGTGCGGAAAAATTAGTTTTCAAATTTTTTTGTTACCCATTACTCACTTCTGAAAATGGATTCTATTTTACAATCGTAGTTTTGATTGACTAGATGATCATGTTATAGACCTCCAAAAATTGTGAAATTTGGTAAAAATGTACTCTCAGATGTTATGAATGTGTCATTAAACTTTAAGATTAAAATTCAAAGTGTAAGGCCTTGAAAAACTGTTTTTACTCAGACTCTGTCAATCTGCCAGAAACCGTTCCTTAAAATAAAAAATTTATTCCTATTTAATGACAACTCTAAATGATCAGAAATTTTTTTGGAATGACCCTTAGGATGTAAAATGTAAAGAGTTGAAACATTTTTTCAAAATTCCTTTGGTAAGTATATCAACCACGGTGATGTTCTCAACCTTTGTAGCTCTAAAAATCAGACTGCACTAATCTCATGACTATGAACGTTTGGATGACTTATTCAAATTCGATGAAACTTGCCCCAAATGAATCCTAAGACCTTTGGCTATGTTTCTGAATCAATATTCAAATATGAGGATGACTACACCGACGAAAGAAAGATAAATTTTGCTATAAATGGAAAGGCATTTCATATTCTCTCAAGTGCTTTAACTATGACCTAGCTCATAAGACTTCAGGGTCTTAAAACAGCACATGAAGCACGGAAAAGGCTGGAGATGATACATCAAGGGACTGAACAAGTGAGAATGGCAAAAAGAATTATGCTCATAAAGGAATATGAAATATTTGGTATGAAGAGTGGTGAAAATATTGAGGAGACCATTGACTGATTCACTCGAATAGTGAACAACCTCTCCATGGTTGACAAAAAAACCTCAAATAAAGATCTTGTCTCAAAACTTCTTACCTCTTTGCCAAGAGAATAGACATCCAAAGTAATCGCCATCACCGAATCCAAAAATCTAGAAACTCTTACTCTTGATGAGTTATCCGGTAATTTACTCACTCATGAAATTCTTATTGATGAGCAAAATAGAATAAATCCTATTAAACCCACATATGCATCACAAAAAGGATTGGTGGTAGAGTCCGATGAGTCAGATGAGGATGTTTCTCTTCTAGTTAGAAAATTTAGAAGAGTAGCCATAAGAAAAAAGCCCCAAGCAAGAAAGTCCTTCCAGAAATCACCCAAAGCAAGGAATCAAGAGAAAATTGCTATAGGTATTGTAGATCTGGTCATTTCATTGCCGACCGTCATGTCAAGGAGACGCAAAAGCAAGAAAAGAAAGTCTTTCCTAGAAAGAAGAAATCCTTAAATGCGGAAGTAATGACATGAGACGATCTCCTTTCTGAATCCGAAAGTGAAGAAAATGAAGACAAGGATGTTGAACTTATTGCAATAGTTGAACATCAAAATGAACAATACACTTATCTCATGGCAATCGAGAATGACCTTGAGGTAAACTCTACTTCTTCAAATGTTGATCTACAAGATGAAATAAAGGATTTACAAGATGTTCTTGAAAAACTAATTTAAAATACAAACACTTGAAGAAAGAATTTAAAAAGTGCATATTAGAAAGCAAGAGCTTGCATGATAAGAATATTTTGATATGCCAAGAGCATGATATCATACTTACTATGCATAAGATCGTAGCTCTAGAAAATATGAATATTAGGGAGGAATATAATAAATTAAGAATAGATTTATAGAAATTAACCAATGGTAAAGTAATTTAGATAAATTACTTGGAAATCGAAGGATAGGAAATGATAAATCTGGTTTAGCATTTAAGTCCTCATACTCTACTATTGAACCCAAGTTATTAAGCAAAAGGAAAATTCAAATAATAGAAGAACTCAAAATGGTTCATCATCTCATAAACACAAAAACACACAACTAAGGCATGTTCTTATTTGTTTCATTGTAATAAGGTAGGACAGGTAAAAAGTGCATGTATAGCTAAATTTGGTAACATGTATGTTTGGAAGCCTAAAGGTCGACAAGCTAACCAAAAAGGACCCAACCATCAAAAGGTACCAATGTATGAACCTCTTGGCTTTGTAGGCTCTCAAGATAAATGGAGTAGCCAATGAAGAAAGAACCAAATGGCTTATGGACAATGGATGTTCCATGAACATGACTGGATACAAGACTTTGTTCACCAAGCTCAAACTCTAATAGGGTGGAACGATGCATTTTAGAAATGAGAGAGCCAAAATCCCTAGACATGGAGAAATTGGTAACTCCTCTTTTATTATTAATAATGTATTATATGTAGAATGGCTTAAGTATAATTTGATAAGTGTTATCCAATTACATGATGATAGTTTTCAAGTTAAATTTATGAAAAGAAAATGCATATTGAAAAAGAATGGTAGAATTGTTTTTGAAGCTATAAGGAGAAATGATGTTTATAAATTTAGCACACATGATTTGATATCACAAAAGTTTCATGTCTAGTTGCCAAAATGATTTGACACAATTATGGCATAGACGACTTGGACATATTAGTTACAAATTTGCAAAAATAAAAAGGTCTAAGGTCTTCAAAAATTAAATTTCGAAAACCATGCTTATGTGACACTTGTCAAAAGTGAAATATTGTTAAAGTACTTCAAGTGCAAAAGTGAAATCTCCACCACCAATCCACTACAATTGCTTCATATGGATTTTTTTGGAGATATTGGTACGGAAAGTCTAGGTGAAAAACATTACACTTTTATAGTGATTGATGACTTTTTTAGGTATAATTGGGTCATGTTCTTAGCCAAAAAGAATGATGCATGCCAAGAGTTTATAGAACTTTGTAGGAGATTAGAAAACCAAAAAGAGGATACCATCAATGAAATTAAAAGAATTTTGTGCATCCAAAGGGTATGGACACAATTTCTTGGCTCTGGAACTCATCAACAAAATGGTGTTGCGGAAAAGAAGAATAGAACACTTCAATAAATGAGTAAAGCCATGCTAAACGAATTTGAGCTACCTAAGTATTTTTGGGCTGAAGCGATACCGCTTATCATGTAATAAATAGAGCTTATTTGAGACCATCTCTCAAAAGACTTCTTATGAGCTTTGGAAAGGAAGAGTACCCAACATTGGATATTTTAAGGTATTTGGTTGTAAGTGCTTTATACTTAACACCAAAGATAACTTGGACAGACTCGATTTCAAAGCGGATGAGGTAATCTTTATAGGTTATGCTCAAAACAGTGAGGCATTTAGGGCATACAATAAAAGAAATATGAAAGTTAAAGAGTCAATTCATGTTAAGTTTAGTGAATTCCTTGATGAGGAACCAAGTCTAAATGATGATGAAGAAAGTGAAAGTATTGAAGTAAGTCATATAGAAAATTTTGAGAATCCAAAAGGACGCATTTTCGTTGATCTTAGAATTGATCTACTTGAGAGTGGACCTACGATACAAGAAGAGGAAAAAGTAAAAGGTGCTAATTCAAATTTATCAAAATCATATAAACGTAAGAAAGATCACCCAAAAGAGTTGACATTAGGAGAAACAAGTCAAGGAATATTGACTAGGAGAAAATTTCATGAAAATGCTTTTATTTCACAAGTTGAGCCTAAGAATATAAAAGGGGCTATATTTGAAGAAGATTGGATAGTAGCCATGCAAGAAGAGCTAAATCAATTTGAAAGAAGTGATGTTTGGGAGTTAGTGGCTAAACATAGTGATCATCCTATAATTGGAACTAAATGGGTATTTAGAAACAAAATGAATGATCAAGAAAACATAACTAGAAACAAAACTAGGTTAGAAGCTCAATGTATAGGCAAAAAGAAGGCATAGGTTATGATGAAACTTTTGCCCCCGCTAGATTAGAAGCAATTAGGATGCTACTAGCATATGCATGCTATAAGGATTTCAAGCTATATCAAATGAATGTAATCAGCCTTCTTGAATGGATAATTCAAGAAGAAGTATATGTAGCTCAACCACCAACAACACAACACAACAACACTTATACTCATATATCTCAACGACAACAAAAGCTATCGCTAGGGTCTGGGGAGGAAGAAAGGCAGGCAAACAGTATCTTCATCGCAATGGATAGAGAGTTTGCGTCCAGTGAGACTCCTGGCTCTGAGTATATGCCTAATAGCACAATAATATGAACATGTACTATAAAATGTCTTTTACTAAACATAAAAAGAATGCTTCCGATATTAAATTAGTCATAGCAGTGGATATGAAGAAAAACCAACATAAAGTGTAGAAAGTATCTAATCATCTAAGTATACTCTACGGTGCCCCTATATCATGTCTACACCTCATGAACCTTAATCCTCTGCCTCCATGAACTCCTACCGTTGGACCATGTCCTCAAAGAGGTGCAACTATAGTAAGTCATGCCTAATCTGCTCATCTCAAGTCAGTTTGGGTCTGCCTTTACTCCTCTTCCCCTCTACCGTTAGGCTTTCAACTACTCTGACAGATGCCGTTGTCTGTTTCCTCTTGACATGCCAAAGCCATTTCAGTCTCCCCTCACTCATCCTATCTACTATACTAGCCACCCCTAACCTTTCCTTGTATACCTTATTTCTTATCCTGTCTAGCCTTGTATGTCAACATATCCACCTCAGCATCCTCATCGCTGCCACTTCCATCTTCTACGACTGCGTCCTCTTGGTGGCCCAGCAATCTGTTCCATATAACATTGCCTGCCGCACTGTCACTCTATAAAATTTTCCCTTTAATTTAGTTGAAAAATTCTTGTCATATAGCACCCCTGAGGCCGCCCTCCACCTACACCAACCTGCCTGAACTCGGTGTGCTACTTCAGTATCTATGTCCCCATCTTCCTGTACAAATGATCTTAGGTACTTGAATTTAATTACCTTTGGGACCACTTGACCCTCGATGGCGAGTTGGTTATTTTCATCGCCGGCTACACCCATAATGTCACAGTGCAGATACTCGATCTTAGAACGACTAATCCTTAGACCTTTTCCATATAAAGCACCTCGCCACCCTCTAGTCTCATACTCAGGTTATGTCTACTTTCTGCGACTAATACAATATCGTCATCAAAAAGCATACACTATGTGACTATCTCTTGGATCGGCTTTGACAACTCGTCTATGACAACTGCGAAAAGAAATTGGCTCAAAGTGGACCTTTGATGCTGTAGGCCTACTTCCACCGCGAACAAATCTGTTTTCCCTAAAGGCTTATGAATGCTTGTTTTTGTCCTAGCATGCATATCCCTAATTATGTCGATATACTTTATAGGAATCCCTCTTGCATCCATACTTTCCCAAATCATTCTACGTGGCACACTATCATACGCTTTTTCAAGATTGATGAAAACCATATGTAGATCGCGCTTTTTCTCTCGATACTTCTCCATCAATCTCCTTAGAATGTGTATTGCTTCTGTAGTTGACCGTCCCAGCATAAAACCAAATTCGTTTACCGTAACTTGAGTTTCTCCCCTAATTCTGGTATCGTTTACTCTTTCTCATAACTTCATAGTATGACTTAGCAACTTAATCCCTCTATAATTCCCACAATACTGTGCGACTCCTTTTTTCTTATATAGAGGGACCACTACACTCCTTCTCCACTCATCTGACATTCTTCCTGTTTTGAAAATAAGGTTGAACAGAGTAGTTAGCCATTGAACCCCTTACTCTCCCAAACACTTCCACGCCTCAATGGGTATGTTCTCCAGGCCAACTGCCTTAGCTCCTCCCATCTTCCTAAGTGCTCTCAACCACCGAGGTTTGAAAATCATGATTACCCATATCATGTATTCAAAACCAAAAAGGCTCTTTAAGTACTTAACAAGCTCTTAGGACATGGTTATGAGAGATTAAGTAACTTTCTTCTTCAAAAGGGTTTTTAAGAGGAAAAGTTGACACTACATTATTTATTAAAGAACAAGGAAATAATCAATTACTTGTTCAAATATATGTTAATGATATTATATTTGGTGTTACTAATGATTCTCTTTGTAAGCATTTTTGCCAAGTTGATGGAAGGAGAATTTGAAATGAGCATGATGTGTGAACTCAACTACTTTCTTGGACTACAAATCAAGCAAACTCAAGATGGAGTATACATACCTCAAACAAAGTATACCAAGAATCTCCTCAAGAAATATAAGTTTGAGGATGTACGGAGTGTAAGAACACCAATGGGCACGAGTACAAAGCTTGACAATGATGGAAAAAGAAAGTAGTTGGGTAACAAAATATAGGGGTATGATCGGTAGTCTACTTTATTTAACCGCTAGTAGATCGGATATTTTACATGTTATGTGTTTATGTGCTAGATTTCAAAGTATGCCTAAGGAATCGGATCTAGTTGCCCACAAATGTATTTTTAGGTATTTGAAAGATACTTCAAACTTTGGGCTATTTTATCCCAAAAATGGATGTTTTGACTTAAGATGGTATAGTGACTCCGACTATGCCAAAAATTTAGTTGATAGAAAAAGCAACTCTAGGACATGTCGATTCCTTGAAGATTGCTTGGTTTCTTGGTTTTTGAAGAAAAAAAATAATGTGTCACTTTCAGCAACGGAATCCGGAAATGTGTCGGCCACCTCATGTTGTGCCCAACTGGCTTGGATGATAAACACCTTAAATGACTATAGTGTTAAATTTGATAAAGTGCCTATCTTATATGATAATACCTCAGCCATAAGTATAGCCCAAAATCCTGTTCATTATAGTTGAACTAAACATATTGAAGTGAGACATCACTTTATAAGGGAATGTGCTAAAAAATGATTGGTATGTGTTGAATTTGTTCCAACACATGAGCAACTAGCGGATATTTTCACCAAATCTCTTCACATTGAGACATTCAAATCAATTAGAACAAGATTAGGAATGATAAACAATGCTTAAAATGTCAAAATTACAAAAAAATCAGAAAACAGCATGCACTGATCGATCGATGTAGCTGTTTGATAGACTGAAGTATACATAGGTCTCTCACATCGATCGATGTATGTGGACATCAGCCTCCAACATCGATCATCGATGTATGTGGACATCCCTACTAGTGACGGCAGGATTCATATGTTAAAGGTAATGAATAAAGTATTCATTTTATATTATACTACATAAAGTATGGGTTATATATATATATATATATATATATATATATATATATATATATATGTGTGTGTGTGTGTGTGTGTGTGTGTGCGCGCGCGCACGCGCGAACGCACGCGTGTGTGAGAAAAAAACTTTCTCGTAAATCATATGTTATACTCTTGAAGTCAGAAATGGTTTTGACATTATCCAATTTCAATGATATATTGTAATGGGCAATTGATGTTGCATCATGATAGGGGCGCTTTTAGTGTCTCATTAATGGATTTCAATCTTGATTTTTTGGGTGAAGAAATTTGATTACGTGAATTTGAAGGAATCAGGATTTGAGAGTCTTTCAGATACTAGGCCAATTGGAAGGAATCTATTACCAATGAAAGATTCTACTTCTTTTCCTGTACATTAATTGAAGAGCTTTTCTTTACAGTGATGTTAGAGATTACTTTGTTTCGATGGATGTGGTATTTTCTGCTATTTGGATTATTTGTCGGAAATTGTGTTATTTGGAAGGCATTTTGGTAATTTTGGTAATTTTGACAAATTTGATGTTTGTCCCATTTTGGTAAACTAGGCTAACTTTGGTACCTGGAAAATGATTTTGAAAGTTGCATTTGCATATTTTTGGAAATTCACCCCTACAAAATGAAATATATTGTTAAGCCAGATTGGTTCCAAACAAATGGAGCGTCCGGACAAATTGGCAATTTTGGCTATAGAGTGTCCGGACATATTGGCCGCCATTAGGATGCCTCGGCATAATTGATATTGTGATTGAGCGCCAAGGCATATTGACTATTGTGGGACCAATTCGTAAGTCTTACAGTATAAGTCACTTGTAGGGAAAGTGCTATAGCCATTGCATTTGATTTTGGACTTTGGACCCCTGAAACCGGATTTTGGTCATTTGGATTTTTGGATTAGTTTAATCGGTTATGGACATTTGTTTTGGATATTGGATTTGGACATTGGACATTGATATTGGAAACATTGGTAATGAAATATTGAAACATTGGCATTGCATCGTTTTGGAAAATTGCATCATGTTTTGACTTGGACTAAGCTTTGCTCGGGTATTGTCTGTTTTGTGCACAAATTCAAAGTTTGAATTTTGAATTCTCTCCTTCTTGATTTGTGCAATCATACTCTCTTACCTCCTTAAATCACTCTCACTCCCCCTTAAATCATGCACTCTCTCCCCCTTTATTTTGGAAATAAAATCAAAACTGCATGTAAGAAAGAAATAGCAATTAGTATAACAACAAAAATCATGCATTTCAAGTGTATTGTGCAATAATATCAAAAGTGCGTTCTTAAGGGTTATTTATTCAACCCTTTGCGAATGTCCCTTTTGTTACCCAAATTTGGATGACCTTTCTAGGTTGTCCAAAAGTGAGAAAAGAGATGAAGACGCAATATAATATATGTTAAGGGCAAATGCGTTTGGCCTTTGGTCGAGAATCCCATTATACACATAGTATGACCTTTGTCTTTGATATGCATTTGTATTCATGTGTATACTGCGTGATCTAAATGGATTTGTGTTGCATGATCGTCGCGTATGCATCAATGGTTTCCTTTGAAATCTATATGGTACATGATTATACTTTGCACGTGATGAGAAAGAAGAAGTGTGATGAGGTATAATAGATGACTCGCTAGTTTTGATGTTCACCTTCTTTGTTTTTTTAATCCTTTTGAACACATATGGTTTCTTAGATAAAGATAAGACCAAGTTTGTAGATTTATTTTGTTCCTTATTATCTTCAAGGTACCCTAATCCAGTTTTGTCACTTTTATGCTTTTGCGAAGAAATGAGACGATCTAGCGTACAAGTTCCTCTATCGAATTGTTTTACCGTCTTTTCTAGATCTTCGTTTTTTGATCTCAAATCTGAGATCTCGGCTTTCATTACCATATTTTTGCATTTCAAGGATTGAATTTCAGATCTCAATGACACAATCAAATTTGATGAGTCCTCTTTTGAATCGTTTAATTGACATACAAGATTTGCGTTAGAGGATTCTAACGATTTCTTGTCTTCAATTAAGCGTTTCTTTTCTTTTGCAAGAGTTCTAGCAAACTTATGTAATTCAAGATATTCAACATACAAACCACAAAAAGATAGTTCAGCATCGGAATCGGAATCGGAATTTACCTCACTATCGAAGGGTGGAGGCCTTTGCCTTGACATACCTTCTTGCTCGGTTTTGTCGCTAGTGGTTGCCATCTCACTAAGATTGTTGGATCTCCTTGTTGTGAGTGTGCCTGGTCTCTGATACCACTTGTAGGACCTGCAAGGCACCACTAGAAGGGGGGTTGAATAGTGGATGCGGAAAATTTGGTTTTTAAAATTGTTTTAAACCAAAAACCCAACTTCTCAAAAAAATTTCTGTTCTCAGGACCTGTTTTGAAACGTTTTGAAAACTAGGTTACAGGTCTTCAAAAATTCTAAAATTTGGAGAGATCTTATTCTCAGATGTTTTGAGTGTCTCCTAAAAATTTCAGATTAAAATTCAACCTTTAACCCCTTTAAAAATTGTTGGTGGTCAGATTGCGCAAATCTGCCAGAAACAGTAGTCTGATTCGAAAAATTAAATTCCGATTAAACCGTTACTCCAAATAGTCTGAAAATTTAATGACAAAGCCCTTATTATGTTTATATTAATTGTTTTGAAACAGTTTTTCAAAATTCTTTGGGAAAGTATGTCAAATACGTTCAAAGTCTAAACCTTTGCATGTTTGAAAATCAGACTGCACTAGTCTCAGAACTATTGACATTTGAATGACTTATACTTATCCAAAAGGGTTGAAACTTGCGTCAAATGAAACTTAAGAGGTGTGGCTATGTTTCTGCAAATTTTGGTAATTTTTGAAAGTCGTTTGATATTTTTACTAATGCAATGAAAACGATGCAAAGTGCTGGAAACTAAAAGTAAAGTGCTGAAAGTAATAACACCGAGAATTTTATACTGGTTCGGTTAACACAACCTACTCCAGTCTTCGAGGACACCTTCCTCAGTTATCACTAAACAAAATAACACCTTACCACAAAGGGTTTCTGGAGTTACACGCCAACTCCAACCCTTTACAAACGATACAAGCAATCACACCTTTCACAAACACCACCACCGAACGTATGAAGGTTTGATCACACCTTGATCAAACTTTTACAATTGAAACGTGTATGGTGGTCTATACAAATCCTGTTCAATATATTTGAATATTAGAACAATAGGCTTGAAAGAGAAGAAGAATAAAGAAATGTCGAAGAAGAAAGTGGAAGACTTCTCTTTTTGCACTTGGAAATTATGAAACTTGTCTTGCTTTTGTTTACTACATCTCTTCTCCTTTTAATCAGCCTTGGCCGCCCCCTTAGGGCTCTTTTCCATCTTGAGAATTCTCTTTTAAGTCTTTGGAAGAATGCCTTGTGTAAATGTGACATCAACTTGCTTACTTGGCACAACTTGATTGGATGAACGTCTTGGCTTTGCTTACTTGGCAATTCATGATTGGTCCAACCTTGTCACCATTTAGTGTGCTGTAAAAATCTGAGATTAACTTGAAAAACATGTGCCAAAAAGAATTCAAAACACTACCAAATAATCACCATTCAATCCCTTCAATTTTGGGATGCAAACTAAGGACAAATGAATAGTAAATTCGGCCACTATTCACATGTGCTGAAAATTTTCAGCATGTGTTGCATTTTTTAAATCTTTCCTTGTGTGTTGCCCTCTTCAAAGTCACCCATCATGTGTAGCTTATTTTCCACAAATTAAAGTGACAAATAAGTTCCATCTAGGCTCCAACAAAGCTGAAAATGGTGTGTGAAATTCCTGCACATGTGTTGAATTTTCTTTTGGTACACTTTGTCAAATAATGCACAATATTCACACATATATGGTAAATTATAATCAGTCCTAAATTGAATTTTCTAGAACACTCTAATTGTATTGAATATGTAAAAAGTGTCTAGATACATGTTACATGTCATGCCAAAAACGTTCCACGTGTCGTGTTCGTAGAAAACCGAATTTTCGACTTTTGTCGATCACGCGATTTTTCTCCGATTAAATTCAAACTTTTTGCACATGTTATATATATATATATATTATGTCACACATAATATACATAAAATAACTGAATATTCAGCTCTAATGGCTGATTAAATGTGGCGCCCCATGTGACAAAAATGTCGAATTTGAAATCTCCACAATTTGGCCTTCATTGGGGGGATTTGTATATGCCAAATTGGAATGATTTTATGGCTAAGTGTATCATGTAGGCCACGAAATTTGTGGCCATTTTTGAAGTGTAGGAGCTGATTTAAGGAGGTAAGAGAGTATGATTGCACAAATCAAAGAGGAGAGAATTCAAAATTCAAACTTTGAATTTGTGCACGATTGGAGGGGGAGCGGTTAAATTTAAATCATGAACTAAGGTTATTTTGTAAATCATCAAAAGGGGGAGATTGTTGAGAAAAAGAGTTTGAGTGATTCACAAAATGCATGATTTAAATAACGCATGTTTAAGAAATACATGACACAAATTATTACTTGACACGTTTTTGCAACAAACCTGCCTTATATACTTTATATATAATGTTTCCGTACTAACAAGCCATAAAGCTTTAAAGCTTACATCAAATGGCAAACATTTGTTGTGTTTGAACTATTTTCAGGTGCCACCATTAATGAGCTAAACTAGTTCATTAAGTGAATTACTTAGTCAAATGAACTATGTAGTTCATTAAATGGAGATATATTTGTAGAAGGCATGATGGCAACAAACATGGAAATGGAAAGTCTCCTTCTACATCTATTCACACATTTTTATATATATAAATTATATATATTCAGATATTTTATAAAAAAGGCACAATACACATGTATTCCGACGTACTACCGACACGTTACATATATTACGAACATACGTCAACGTCACACCACTATACTTACCTCATATTTATGAGTATATTCAGGTATTATATCATATGATATAAGTCATGGTGATGACAAAATTATTACGAAAGGTTACAAGGTTCTAAACCAAAAATTGTCGTATCGGGTGACTACCGAAACTTCGCCAACGTGTCACGTACTTGCCATATATAGATGGCCAGCCCCTACACTTTAAAAATGGCCACAAATTTCGTGGCCTACATGATACACTTAGCCAAAAAATCATTCCATGTTGGCACATACAAATCACTCCCAATGAAGGCCAAATTGTGGAGATTTCAAATTCGATATTTTTGTCACATGGGACGCCACTTTTAACCAGCCATTAGAGCTGAATATTCAAGTTATTTTATGTATATTATGTGTGACATAATTTTTATGACATGTGCAAAAAGTTTGAATTTAATCGGAGAAAAATCGCGTAATCGACAAAAGTCGAAAATTCGGTTTTCTACGAATACGACACATGGAACGTTTTTGGCATGACATGTAACATGTATCTAGACACTTTTTACATATTCAATACATATTAAAGTGTTCTAGAAAATTCAATTTAGGACTGATTATAATTTACCATATATGTGTGAATATTGTGCATTATTTGACAAAGTGTACCAAAAGAAAATTCAACACATGTGCAGGAATTTCACACACCATTTTCAGCTTTGTTGGAGCCTAGATGGAACTTATTTGTCACTTTAATTTGTGGAAAATAAGCCACACATGATGGGTGACTTTGAAGAGGGCAACACACAAGGAAAGATTTAAAAAATGCAACAAATGCTGAAAATTTTCAGCACATGTGAATAGTGCCGAATTTACTATTCATTTGTCCTTAATTTGAATCCCAAAATTGAAGGGATTGAATGGTGATTATTTGGTAGTGTTTTGAATTCTTTTTGGCACATGTTTTTCAAGTTAATCTCAGATTTTTACAGCACACTAAATGGTGACAAGGTTGGACCAATCATGAATTGCCAAGTAAGCAAAGCCAAGACGTTCATCCAATCAAGTTGTGCCAAGTAAGCAAGTTGATGTCATATTTACACAAGGCATTCTTCCAAAGACTTAAAAGAGAATTCTCAAGATGGAAAAGAGCCCTAAGGGGGCGGCCAAGGCTGATTAAAAGGAGAAGAGATGTAGCAAACAAAAGCAAGACAAGTCTCATAATTTCCAAGTGCAAAAAGAGAAGTCTTCCACTTTCTTCTTCCACATTTCTTTCTTCTTCTTATCTTTCAAGCCTATTGTTCTAATATTCAAATATATTGAATAGGCTTTGTATAGACCACCATACACGTTTCAATTGTAAAAGGTTGATCAAGGTGTGATCAAACCTTCATCCGTTCGGTGGTGGTATTCGTAAAAGGTGTGATTGCTTGTATCGGTTGTAAAGGATTGGAGTTGCTGTGTAACTACAGCAACCCTTTGTGGTAAGGTGTTATTTTGTTTAGTGATAACTAAGGAAGGTGTCCTCGAAGACTGGAGTAGGCTGTGTTAACCGAACCAGTATAAAATTCTCGGTGTTATTACTTTCAGCACTTTACTTTTAGTTTCCAGCACTTTGCATCGTTTTTATTGCATTAGTAAAAATATCAAACGACTTTCAAAAATTACCAAAATTTGCAGAAACATAGCCACAACTCTTAAGTTTCATTTGGCGCAAGTTTCAACCCTTTTGGATAAGTATAAGTTATTCAAACGTCAATAGTTCTGAGACTAGTGCAGTATGATTTTCAGACCTGCAAAGGTTGAGACTTTGAACGTATTTGACATACTTTCCCAAAGAATTTTGAAAAACTGTTTCAACCCAATTAAATACACATGATAAAGGGTTTGTCATTAAATTTTCAGACCATTTGGAGTAACGGTTTAATCGGAATTAATTTTTTGAATCAGACTACTGTTTCTGGCAGATTTGCGCAATCTGACCACCAACGATTTTTAAAGTGGTTAAAGTTGAATTTTAATCTGAAACTTTTAGGAGACACTCAGAACATCTGAGAATAAGATCCCTCCAAATTTTAGAATTTTTGAAGACCTGTAACCTAGTTTTCAAAATGTTTCAAAACAGGTCCTGAGAATGGAAACTTTTTTCAGAAGTTGGGTTTTTTGTTTAAAACAATTTTAAAAACCAAATTTTTCGCACCCACTATTCAACCCCCCCTTCTAGTGGTGCCTTGCAGATCCTACAAAAACTGCGAAATCATTTTCAAATGAGAAGCATGTTATTTTCTGTATTGTTATTTACTATTATTAACCTTGCTTCTCCATGCATGATACCATACTAAATATGTTAAGTTTACTTGCTGGGCGAAGTGTCGCTCATACCACTCTTTATCATTTTCTTTCAGAAGATCAAGAGTACGATTTAGTTTACATCAAGGAATGCTGAGGGGAATATTGATCATGTTTAGCTGGACCGACGATACTTTCTGACATTCGTATTCGATCTTATGGGTTTTTAGTTCATGTACTTATTAGAGACTTAGACATTTACTTTTATTTTTGATGATGTATTAGCTACCATTGTCAGACCATTGTACGTTATTTATTATTTATGAGGATTTGAGTTTTTATTTTGGACTTCCCCTGACATCGATTCGTGTTATGCTGCTGACGTGTTTTGCATCGATATCGACGCCTTGTATTTTCCTTAGCAAAATACGGTGGGTGAGTCGTTCCGAGTACTAGAGCTCGAGACGGGTCGCTACAAGTTAGCTCATGTGGCCCCTTCTGTTGCAAGAATTAACATCCTATCAATCAATCATACCCAGTATATCCCAACGACATCAAAAGCTATTGCTAGCCACCTTAACCAGCACAAACTGCAGCTCAGCCAACACAAGGCAGAGCTTGGAACTCCCTCTTTAGATACAATAGAAAGCCTCAGCATGGCCTAATACTTAAAAAATAGAAGTGTTACCACTGGCAAGGTGCATATTAATATTGACGAGCTGCACAGCGATGAAGAAGTAGAACAATGTCTAGTAGGTTGCTTTGTTGGAAGATTCCCAGGTCGGCAAGCGATACATAATCTCTCTGAGTCATGGAAACCCAAACACAAAGTGGAGTTCCATGCATCTGGATGGATTATTTTTAAATTCAAGTCAGCAAATGACATGGAGGAGGTCCTTTGCGCAAGACCATACTTTGAATATGGCATGTCTCACATCCTCAAAAAAATGCCCAGGTTTTTCACATTTGGGCCAATGGAAATGGCGCAAGTGCCTGTATGGGTGAAATTTCCCATCCTCCCAATTACGCTCTAGGTGGACCAGGTCCTCTCTGGTATTTGTTCGTAGCTCGGCACACCGATGTATGCAGACCAACTTACTGAAAATATGAGCACTTGACGCTTTGCCCGTGCTTTAATTGAAGTGGATCTGAGCAAGCAGCTGCTGAGCTCAGTGGAGTTGGTGCTCTTGAATGGCACCATAATAGTGTAGAAAGTGGAATATGAAAGACTGCCGATGCTCATCAGAGATTGTATGCAGCTCAGCCACAGCGTTGCCTCCCACAAATAGTCTGCAAATCAAACTTCTATAGACCCTGCCAATGCCAAGCTCCAGCCAACCCAGGTCCGCTTGGCACAACCCAGGTCAGCTTAACTATCCCACCTAACACTTGTTCCCTCCATCCCTCCCATCAGAAAGCCTAGTAGACCTGGGCATAGCTTAGCCCATCTTAGGCCTGTAAATGAACTAGATTGTTCGGTATGTTTGGCTCGTTAGGCTCGAACTCAGCTAGGCTAAAGGGTTAATGAACCGAGCTTGAACCACTGTGTTCGGCTCATTAATGTTTTTTGTGAGTTAAAAAAATCAAGCTTGAACAATTACATATGTTTGTTTAAATAAACGAGCAAGCTCGGATCGTTCGCTAAGTTAAATGAACCAAGCTTGACGCGATGCTTGACTCGTTTGGCTCATTTATAGCCCTAGCCAGCCTCAACAACACAGCTCAGCTCAGCCACTAAAGGCCTTAGCAACACACAAAGGCCAGCCAGAAACAGTCTGGCCTTCCACCAGCTCAGCTCATCCAACTAACATCTCAGCACCTCAGTCAAACCACAACCCACCTGGGCCATCCACCACCTCGCCCAGCACCCACCTAAAGCAACCACCCAGAATTTGTATAGATAATGGATAGCTCCTCAGCCCATCCTGAGGCTAGCTCAGCCAATCCAGATCAGGCCGCATAGACGAATGTTTACCTGGAGCACCATATTGAAAGAATTAACTCCCCGCTCTAGGACGGCTTCACAAAGGTAATCTCTAAATCGAATGCCCTGCCTTGAGGAAAAAACCAAAAGCCCCTCATGGTAAGGCCAGGGGATGGATGAACATCTAACCTCTATGATTATTAGCTTTTGGAACATTGGGTGATGCAACAAGCCCCTAAAGCATAATGGAGTCTATAATTTTGTTAGAAAGCGAAGTATAGACGTCCTCTGATTAGTAGAAATAAAACTAAACACCAAAATGTATCTACTCTTACGCCAAAAGTTTGCAGGTAGGGAATTCGTAAATAATTTTAACTCCCATGAAGGCAAGAGAATTTTGTTAGGATGGAATCCGTCCTCTGTTGATGTCCAGGTCGGCTCAACAGAACCTTGGGGCATACGCTGCACAATTGTATCTAAAGAGATCAGGCTGATCTTGTCAGCCATCTTTGTCTATTGGTTCAACAGGATTGTAGACATGCATCCATTATGGAGCTTCCTTTTCATTCAGAGCAAAACGCTGAATAACCCTTGGATAGTCCTCGGCAATTTTAACTGCATCTTTGGTGAAGAAGAGAGAATTGGAGGTGGGTCAGCTACTAACTACGAACTGCAGGATCAGCTCAGCTGCTGCCTTCAGAGTGCCCTGATAGAGATCACCTCTTCAAGCTGCTTTCATACTTGGGATAATGGCTCTATCAAATCTAGGCTGGACAGACTCATGGCCGATACAACCTTCCTGGAGATGTTCCCCACTTCTTTCCTGCAGGTTGCCTCTCTGATCACTCTCATGGCGTGCTCTGCCTTGATCAATTCAGGTCAGCAGTAAGAAGCTCCTTTAAGTTCTTCAACATGTGGGATGACCATGAGAACTTCCTCCCTCTGATCAGTTTGCACTGGACACAAAGAGTACATGACTCAACAATGTTCCAGATCTGCAAGAAGCTGAAGTCCCTAAAAGGCCCCTTGAGAGGCATGAACAGGAAACCCTTTTTGCACATCCCCATCCGAGCTGGACCAGACTAAGGAAGAGCTGAAGACCATGTAGAATTTTCCAGATAACAATTAGGGCACCCCTGAATGGAAGGGCAAGCTGTAGAAACAAAGTCACCTTGCACTCAATCTAATGGAGGCAGAAAGAAAATACTTTGCTCAGCTCGCCAAAGGTCACTTTTTAATTTCGAGTACACAAAATTCTTTCGCTCTACAATTAAAAGGAACAGGTCCAGAAACATTGTTACGGTAGTTCAGCTATCTGACGGTACTATGTCATCATCCATTGAGCTAGCAGCATAGCGTTTTGTTCAGTTCTTCACTGACCTACATTGCTCAGCTCAGCCTGTGCAGCCTATCAGTGCACAAGTTCTGAATAGAGGCCCATTGCTCTCAGCTCAACAGTATGACTCGCTTACTGTCCCTATCTCGGAGTCTGATATCAAAACAAATCTGCACTTCATTGGAAAAGACAAATCTCCAGGTCCTGATGGTTACATATCTCAGCTCTTCATCAGCGCCTGGGAGATTGTGGGGCCAAACCTTATTACTACGATTCAGGAATTCTTTAAGAATGGGGTATTACTGAAGTATCTAAATCATGCTATCATTTCTTTGGTTCCAAATTTCGCCCATATCAACAGAGTTGAGGACTACAGGCCTATCTCTTGCTATAATGTCATATACAAGATTATATCTAGGATACTTGCCACCAGAATGACGTCAGTCATGTCTTCTTTCATGGACCCTGCTCAGGCCTGCTTCCTTAAGGACAGATCTATGATAGAAAATACATTCTTGGTGCAGGAATCGATTAGGGAGCATGAGGGAAAGAGAATTGCTGCTAAATGCATGCTTAAAGTGGACATCAGAAATGCTTTTGACTCCACCGGCTGGTCTTCTCTTAAAGACATGCTGCTTGGTCTTGGCTTCCCTACTGTCTTTGCTGGAAGGATTATGGAGTGTGTGACATCCACCTCGTATTCTACCTTTCTTAATGGCAGACATTATGAGCATTTGTAGGCATGGAGCACCTCTCAAGACTCTTGCGACAGCTACACCATGAGAAAGAACTCCACTTTCTTGCTGGCTGTGTAGAGAAGTGTATCACTCACCTCAGCATCGTGGATGATCTCATCCTCTTCTCTATAGGTGATGCCTTCTTAGTGAAAAGGATGATGGAGGCACTGAATACATTTGGTGAATGCTCAGAGCTCTGAGCCAATCTGACCAAGTCTCAGTTCTTCCATGCAGGAATTGGTGAGGAACCCAATTGGATGCCGATCAACATGGGTTTCTCTACTAGAAGTATGCCTTTCAGATACCTGGGCATATCCATAGCTGGGCAGAAGTTTCAATGCACTCACTACACTCCTTTTATCAAGAAATGGATGGACAAGGTGGGCCTATGGAATGCATATAGTCTTTCATGCGCTGGTAGACTATAGTTGATCAAATCAGTGCTACAAGGAGTGACCTGTTTCTTATTAAGTGCTCTGCCTATATCAGCAACAGTAAGGTCCCTTATGAATAGAGTTTTTCAATACTTCTTATGGGGAAATTCTTCCCTTGGTGCTAGAAAGGCTTGGGTATCCTGGCCTCAGATTACCATGCCTAAAAAAGAAGGGGGGGGGGTTTGGGTGTTCTTCAGCTGAAAGCATAGAACCTAGTGCTGTTAGCCAAGCACTTATGGGACCACTATCACAAGAAGGACACACTCTGGGTGTAGTGGATGAACCATAAGTACAAGCTATGCTCCTCGTTATGGACAAGAGCAGGTCACAGCACTGGCTCTCCCCTCCTGAAAAAGCTTCTAGAGATCAGAGACAATTTGCTGTCCAGCTCAGGCTCATGCAGCTCGGCTGTAGATGTTCTTACTCCCTGGACGGTGGATGGTATCCTCAAACCTCATATGGCATATGACCATTTCAGGGAAAAAGGTAGGAAAGTCCATTGGGCCAAGATTGTCTGAGACTCAGCTGTGACTCCCAAGCACTCTTTTATGATGTGGCTGGCTGGACTGAACAGGCTGCCCACCAAAGACAGACTTGCTCACTTAGACGATAATGCATGTCACCTCTGCTCTACGGGACAAGAGACGCTACATCACCTTTTCATATCCTGCTCGGCCACCATGCAAGTCTGGATATCCATCTCGACCTGGCTTGGTCTTCATAAATTGCCTTAGCAGCTACGGTGTACAACATTTGGCTGGCATAGAATAGATACATTTTTGAAAACACAGTTTTTGTATCTATGGATGTAGTACATAGAATACGCGCCCATGTGTACAGAGTAATGTATAAGCTCTTCCCCCATATTTGAGACATAGGTGATGCTTCTATGTTTAAAATAGTTTACATTACTGAATAGTGCATGTACATCGGCAGACCGTTCTACAAGTAGGGATATTGTATGTGATACATCCCTTTGATGTCTTGATATTCGGGTAATAGAAATTTGCATTTCACCCAAAAAAACAAACTCACAAGTCCTGAAAGGAAGCGCATAGTAGCCAAGGAATTCAAAATGAACCTGAAGAAGACGTTGACATACCTGCCCAAGAAACAGCCCCCACACACCCTAAAGTACCCCAACCTCCACACAGCCCTACCTCATACGTTGATAAAGGTAAGCACCGACGGAGGAGGATTCTAGTTCACAGTATTCTTTTGACATTGTGGTGGAAATTGATGAGTTACATAGAACTATAAACCAATGGGGGCAAAAACAAACAGAGGAGAAAATTTGGATGGATGTTCTTGAGGTTGAAGTTACCAACCTCAAAAATTGGGTTACAACGCTAGAAACAGAGCTCAACACCCAAAAATCCAAATATCAAAAGCTCAAATAGAAGCTTAAGGCGGTTGTCTCTGGGCTATGCTTCTCATATGACAAACAATAGTTAAAATCCATTTCCCATGCCATCCTTATTAGTCTAATTAGGCGGTCATTGGTACTCATGTCTATGTCGTTTGTGTTGCTTGTGTTGTTTTTTGTGGCATGCTCATGTTGTGTTTGGGTACATTTGCTTGATATGAAATGATGATTTGACATGCTTGGCGTAAGTGTTATACTACTTAATTTTGACGCATGCTTATGTTGAGTGGGAGTTTAAAATATATATCATGAATATTGGTATTGGGATGATTATATATTGAGGGGGAGCTATTCGAGTCCTTGAACTGATCAAGAGTATGGTTTTCATGTTTGTATATTAAGGGGAAGTGTTTCTTAAGAAACCATGAATATGTTTCACACATTGAGAGGGAGAGACAGAATTCCAAATTTTGAAATCTTTAACTAGCTCAAATATAGCTTTTCAAACAAAAATTCATTTAAAAGCCTTGGTTTTGAAATCATAAAAAGAGAGGAGATTGTTGGAATATGAATTGCTTTGATGAAGTTAGAAGATGGTTTAAAAGAGTTAAAACGGTATTTTATACTTGGAGTAGAGAAAAATGAGAAAAACACACAATGAGACATCAATCTCTCACATAGATCGATTGATGTATACACCAGTCTCTCAAGGAGAGACATCAATCGATTTATGTTGGGTTGTCCAAGGCATGGAACCTTAATGTCCAACATCGATCTCTTAGTTTGGAAGACATCGATCGATTGATGTGACATCAGTCTCTAAGGTTAGAAACATTGATCGATCAATGTAGAGAAGGTTCAAAGTTAAAACCTGACTCGAAGACATCGATCTCTAAATGTTTAAGACATCGATCGATCAATGTGTACATCAATCTCTCAGAAGAGACATCGATCGATCCATGTATGTAAGAATAAAACAGAAACCTTACTTTGGGGGAAAATAAAATATTCCCACTGGGATTCTTGTCTGTTCAAAATTAAGTTCATTAAGCTAAATCTCCTTAAAACTAAAATCAAGGAATCTCATCGTTACTTACCGAACTGAACAGCCACTCAATAATTGACACATCAGAGGCATGCGTCAATGGAATCATCTGAAGTTTTATCTGTTGCTAAGAGATGGGTCTTCCTCTTATGCTCAGTAAGGCTAATTTTGGGACATTTGATTAGGTAAAAAAACTATCATCTCAAAAAATGACAAGTACAATCAACCCAATCCATTACAATCAACGTTATTTGATCTCACAAGGGCGCGGGTAAGCTATGGTTCACGACAATTGCTTGGGTCCTAATACATAGTCAAGGCTGTGTGGTTCAAGACACACAGGATGCCCCGCCAGCATTAGTCGAGATCTCCGATCAGCCTCTCCCAGTTTCACCTAGAGACATCATAGGTTGGTCAGTTCATCTACATGCATCACCTTAGGTATAGGCATCACCTCATCCACAAGCATTGCCTCGAATTCAGCTGTCAGCTCAGCCTCAAAAATCACATCGACAATGGCATCCACCTCTGACAGGCCCTATAGGTTGGCTATAGACCAGAGTTGAGAAATCGGGGTTTGAGTGATTTGAAATTGCATGATTTTAAATTTTATGTGTTTACAAAATGCATGAAATAAGTGTTGCTTGATATACGCACGTGATAAAAATGCTTTACATGTTTATATATAATGATGTCGTACTAACAAGCCATAAATAATTGAGGCTTACATCATGTGACAAACATTTGTTGTCTTTATACAATTTTCAGGTGACATAATTAATGAACTAAACTAGTTCATTAAGTGAACTACTTAAACAGATGAACTAACTAGTTCATTAAATGAAGACATATTTGAGATATATTTGGAGAGAGCTTTGGCAACAAATTTAGAATGGAAAGTTCCCTCTCGACACTCTTAAGTACACGCCGTATACATATACATATTATATATCCATATTTTTTATGACAAACTATATACTTATATTCCGACATTCTACTGACACATCATATATATTATAAATGTACGCCGACACCACACCACTATATACACCTCATATTTATGATTATATACAGGTCTCATATCATATATTACATGTCGTATTGCCATCAAAATTATAACAACATGTCACAAGGTCATAAACCAAAAATTGTCGTATCGGGTGACTACCGAAACCTCACCGACATGTCACGTGCTTACCATATAAAGATGGCCTTCCTATATACATCAAAAATATTCAGAAATTTTGTTGCTCATATGTCATATTCAGCCACAAAGTCATACCATGTTTACACATACAAATAACCCACAATTTAGTATAAATTTAAGGACAATTCAAATTCAAAGTTATTTTGTCACATAGGACCTTTTTCATCAGCCATTGGAGCTGAATATACACCTTATTTTATGTACATTATGTGTGACAAAATATATATTACATGTCTAAGAAGTTTGATTTTAATCGGAGGAAAATTGTGTAATCGACGAAAGTCAAAAATTCGGTTTTCTACACTTCTACATGCTTGGAGATTTTTGGTGTTGATGTCACATGTATCTAGACACTTTTTACACATTCAATACATGTTAGAGTGTTCTACAAAATTTTATTTAGGCTGATTGCAGTTTACCATGTGTGTGAAAAATTTGCATCGTTATGTAACAAAGTTTACCAAAAGAGAATTCAGCACATATGTAGGAATGTCACACGCCTAATTCAGCTTTATTGGAGCCTATGTGGAGCTTATTTGACAGTTCAATTGGTGGAGGATGTGACACACATGATTGATGACATTGAAGAGGGCAACACACAAAGAAACAATTCAAATTACAACATATGCAGAAATTTCAGCGCATGTTGTTTGAGCTGGCCAAAATTTTCACTCTTTTGTCTTCAATTTTATTCCAAAATTTAAGGGGGATCATATCATGATTAATTGGAAATTAACCACCTTGATTTTAAGCATGTGTTTCAGATTTTTAAGGGGAATTTCCAGTTTATTTATGGAGTGCCAAGATAGATAAGCAATGGTCTATCAAGAAGTGACAACTAAGCAAAGACAAGTCATTCCTCCAACCATATCGCACCAAGTAAGCAAGGTTGTGTCACCATATTATACAAGGCAATCTTCCAAGGCATTCAAGACAAATTTTCAAGGGGGAGAGCTCAGCTAGGCGGCGGCCAATACACTTATAAAAAGGGGACAAGATGATTCAAGCAAGGCTAAGCAAAGTTCATATTTTTACCAGTTCAAAGCAAGACTACTCTCTTCTTCTTCCATTCTTTTCTCTTGCTCTTAGTCTCAAATCTATCATACATATCTTTCATATACTATATAAGCTCTGTGTAAACCACCCACATACATTCATCGCATGTAAAAGGTTGATCAAGATGTGATCAAGCCTTCATTCGATCGGTGGTGGTGTTCTTGTTGTTGTGTTTGTTTGTATGATTGTAAAAGGGTGGAGTTGGTGTTTAACTCCATCACACTTGTGTCAAGGTGTCATTTGTGATTAATGAATACCAAGGAAGGTGTCCTCGAAGACTGGAGTAGGTTGTTTTAACCAAACCAGTATGAAAATCTCTGTGTTATTTACTTCGAGCACCTTCGCTTTTAGTTTTCAGTTTACTGCATCGTTTTCATACTCACGGAAAAAATTTAAAACGTTTTTCAAAAATCACAAAATTTTGCAACAATATAGCCACACGTCTGAGATTTTGTTTGGCACAAGTTTCATCACATTTGGATATTTATAAGTTAGTGAAATGTTAATAGTTCTGAGACTAGTGCAATCTGATTTTTAGATTTGCAAAGGTTGAGAACATCAACGTCGTTGATATACTTACCAAGGGAATATTCAAAAACTATTTTAACCTATTAAATTACACACACATCTTGAGGGTCATACCATAAAATTTTAGGTTATTTAGATTTGAAAATTAATAGGAATAAATTTTTCATTTCGGATCATAGTTTCTTGCAGATTGACGCAATCCGTGAAAAAACGTGTTTTCAAGGTGTAGGCTTGAGACACTCATAACATCTGAGATCACATCTTCACCAACTTTCATAATTTTTGGAGGTCTACAACCAGGTCATCCAGATAATTCAAATCAGGATATGGAAAAAAAATGTTTTCAGAAGTGAGTTATTTGGTCTAAAAAATTTCAAACCAAATTTTTCGCACTCACTATTCAACCCCTCCCCCATCTAGTGGGCTATACTGGTCCTACAAGTGGTATCAAAGCTAAAGCACACTCACTACAAGAATATTCAATGATATTTGTGAGATGGCATCCACTAGTCACAAGACCAAGCAAAAAGATATGTCAAGCCAAAGAGCTCCTCTTTTCGACGGTGAGTCTTTTATACAATGGAAACTTAGAATGTAACTTTTCCTTATAGATATTGATATAGACTTATGGTGCATCATAGAATAAGGTCGTTTTATCCTTTCTAAGTTATTCACTTTATTTAGACAACTTTAAGGTGTGTGAATCTCTTATTAAAGGCAAACAATCACGTGAATCATTTAAGTCTAAGAATGAAATTAGCACATCTAGAGTCTTAAAATAATTACACATTGATTTATTTGGTCCTCGTCGTAATAGAAGTCTTGGTGGGCGACATTATGCATGTGTCATCGTTGACGATTTTTCTCGTTTTACATGGACTTTATTTCTTGCAAATAAAGATGATAGTGTCGTTGAGATTGCTAAATTAATAAAAAAAACTTGAAAATGTATATGGTTTAAATGTGAAAAAGATTAGGAGCGATAGAGGTAGCGATTTTAAAAATAAGGACATGATTGCATTTATGAAGAAAAAGGTATTAAACATAAGTTTTCACCACCTAGAACACCACAATTAAACGGAGTAGTAGAAAGAAATAATAGAACATTACAAGAAATTACAAGAACCATGATATGTGAAAATAAGTTGCATAGATTTTTGTGGGCGGAAGCCGTAAATTATGCATGTTATATAGTTAACCGTATCAATTAGAAAGAAAATAAACAAAATCCCTTATGAAATTTTAAATGATTGTATGTCTAAGATTGATTATTTTTGTGTGTTTGGCTGTAAATACTTTGTCTTAAACACAAAAGATAATCTAGATAAATTTGAGTCTAAATCCATTGAATGCATCTTTGTTGGATATTCTGTGAATTCTAAGGCATATAGATGTTACGATCCTATCACTACGCAGATTTTAGAATCTATTCATGTAAAATTTAATGAATTTGGTGAATATGAAATAAATAAAGAATATGATGATGATTTTGAACTAAACCTGTCTTAGATGGTATAGAAGAAAATATTGTACATGATGAACACGACACATTAGAAATGCATTATCACCTAGAAATGCATGCAAACACAGAAAATAATTAACCAAGATGGCATAGGGATCGCCAACACGACCTCATCATAGGCGACATAACACAAGGTGTACGACCATGTAGAAGAATACATCAAGATGAAATAAATCAATCCATGCTATAATATCTGAAATGAAACCCAAAAATGTGTTAGATGCTTTGAATGATTACTTTTGGATTGACGCTATGCATGATGAACTAAATCAATTCACAAGAAACGATGTGTGGGATTTAGTACCCGGGCCAAAGGATAAAATGATAATGGGCACAAAATGGGTCTTTAGAAACAAAATAAATGAAGATGGTAAAGTCGCTAAAAACAAAATGAGGCTTGTAGCACAAGGCTATAATCAAGAAAAAGGAATAGATTACAAAGAAACATTTGCACCTGTAGCATGCTTAGAAGCTATACGATTATTGCTTTCTATTGCTTGCATAAAAAATTTTAAACTTTATCAAATAGACGTAAAAAGTGCATTCTTAAACGGTTTTATGCAAGAAGTCTATGTAAAACAACCACACGGCTTTGAGGATATAAAATATCCTAATCATGTGTATAAGTTTGGTATGATTGCTTTGCTACTTTTCTTTTAGAAAATAGATTTAAAAGAGGAACCATAGATAGTACTTTATTCTTGAAACAAGAGAAATTGGATTTACTTATTATTCAAATTTATGTTGATGATATTGTCTTTGGATCTACATGTCATAAGCTAGTAGAAGAATTTGAAACATTCATGAAATCTGAATTTGAGATGTCTATGGTTAGTGAGTTAAAATATTTTCTTGGCTTGCAAATTAAGCAAACTAGTAAAGGCACACATAAAAGTTAAGTTAAATGCGGAAATTACATGATAAAGAAGTTTAACTTTGAAAACTTAAAACCATCTCCCACCTCTATGTGTGTAACCTCTAAACTTGATAAAGATGAAAATGTAAAGACTTTGATCCTGGATTGTAGAGGTCTATGATTGATTCTTTGTTTTATCTTACTGCAACATGTTTAGTGTTTGTATGTGTGCTCATTTTCAAAGTGACCCTAAGGCGTCACACTATAATGATGTAAAAAAGGATATTTTGATACATTAAGCATACTACCACATTATGAATTTGGTATGATAAAAATTGTGAATTCAACTTGCATGCCTATACTAATGCGGATTATGGCAGATGTAAAATAGATAGAAAAAGTACAAGTGGTACATGTCAATTCATCGTCAATTCGTTAATATCTTGGTTTTCGAAAAAGCAAGCCAGTGTAGCATTATCTACCACTGAAGCAGAATACATGGGATTTAGTCTTTGTTGCACACAACTATTACGGCTAAAACAACAACTATCTGATTTTGGAATAACTGTAAAAAATCGCATCACTATATATTATGATAGTATGAGTGCTATTAACTTGTTTAAGAACCCTGTTTTACATTCTAAGGCAAAACATATAGAGGTACGGTATCACTTTCTTCGTGATAGAACATGTCCTACTGAAGCACAAGTAGCCGACTATATACTTATATATTCATATACATATACATATTATATATCCATATTTTTTACGACAAACTATATACTTATATTCCGACATTCTACCAACACATCATATATATTATAAATGTACGTCGACACTACACCACTATATACACCTTATATTTATGAGTATATACAAGTCTCATATCATATATTACATGTCATATTGCCATCAAAATTATCGGGTGACTACCGAAACTTCACCGACATGTCACGTACTTACTATATAAAGATGGTCAGCCTATATACATCAAAAATATTCAGAAATATTTTTGCTCACATGTCATATTCAGCAACAAAGTCATACCATGTTTATGCACAAAAATCACCCACAATTTAGCCTAAATTTGCAGACAATTCAAATTCAAAGTTATTTTGTCACATGGGGCGTTTTTCATCAGCCACGAGAGCTGAATATACACCTTATTCTATTTATATTATATGTGACATAATATATATTACAGGTCTAAGAAGTTTGATTTTAATCGGAGAAAAATCATGTAATCAACGAAAGTCGAAAATTCGGATTTCTATTGTTCTACATGCTTGGATGTTTTTATTGTTGATTTCAAATGTATCCAGACACTTTTGCCACATTCGAGACATGTTACAGTGTTCTAGAAAAATCAATTTAGGGCTGATTGCAATTTACCATGTGTGTGAAGATTGTGCATCATTATGTAACAAAGTTTACCAAAAGAGAATTGAGCACATGTGTAGGAATGTCACACGCCTAATTCAGCTTTGTTGGAGCCTAGGTGGAGCTTATTTGGCACTTTAATTGGTGGAGGATGTGCCACACATGATTGGTGACATTCAAGAGGGCAACACACAAGGAAACAATTCAAAATGCAACACATGCTGAAATTTCAGCGCATGTTGTTTGAGCTGGCCAAAATTTTCACCCCTTTGTCTTCAATTTTATTCCATAATTTAAGGGATATCATATCATCATTAATTGAAAATTAACCACCTTTATTTTAAGCACGTGTTTCATATTTTTAAGGGGAATTTCTAGCTCATTTATATAGTGCCAAGATGGATAAGCAATGACCTATCAAGAAGTGACAACTAAGCAAAGACAAGTCACTCCTTCAATCATATTGCACTAAGTAAGCAAGGTTGTGTCACCATCTTATACAAGGCAATCTTCCAATGCATTCAAGACAAATTTTCAAGGGGTGATCTCAGCTAGGGGGCGGCCAATAAACCTATAAAAAGGGGGCACGATGATTCAAGCAAGGCTAAGCAAAGTTCATATTCCTACAAGTTCAAAGCAAGACTACTCTCCTCTTCTTCCATTCTTTTCTCTTGCTCTTATCCTGAAGCCTATCATACATATCTTCCATATACTATATAGGCTTTGTGTAAACCACCCACATATGTTCATCTCGTGTAAAAGGCTGATCAAGGTGTGATCAAGACTTCATTCGATCGTTGGTGGTGTTCGTGTTGTTGTGTTTGTTTGTTTGATTGTAAAAGGATGGAGTTGATGTTTAAGTCCAGTCACCCTTGTGTCATGGTGTCATTTGTGATTAGTGAATACTCAGGAAGGTGTCCTTGAAGATTGGAGTAGGTTGTTTTAACCAAACCAATATGAAAATCTCGGTGTTATTTACTTCCAGCACTTTTGCTTTCAGTTTTTAGTTTACTACATCGTTTTCATACTCACGGAAAACGTTTTTCAAAAATCACAAAATTTTTAAGAAACATAGCTACACATCCTAGCTTTCATTTGGAACAAGTTGCATCATATTTGGATAAGTATAAGTCAGTTAAACGTTAATAGTTCTGAGACTAGTGTAATCTGATTTTTAGATTTGCAAAGGTTGAGAACATCAATGTGGTTGACATACTTACCAAAGGAATTTTTAAAAACGGTTTTAAAATATTAAATTAAACATCTTGAGGGTGATACCATAAAATTTTCAGGTCATTTAGAGTTTTCAATTAATAGGAATAAAGTTTTCATTTTGGATCACAGTTTCTGACGGATTGACGCAATCTGTACAAAAACATGTTTTCAATGGGTAAGATTTGGAGTTTTAATCTGAAATTTTTGTGAGACACTCATAACATCTGAGAGCACATCTTCACCATTTTTGGAGGTCTAAAACTAGGTCATCTAGATAATTAAAATCAGAATCTGAAAACAGAAATTGTTTTCAGAAGTGAGTTATTTGGTCTAAAAAGTTTTAAAAACCGAATTTTCCGCACTCACTATTCAACCCCTCTCCCTTCTAGTGTTGCTATACAGGTCCTACAAGTGGTATCAGAGCGCAGACATACTCACTACTAGAAGATTCTACGATCTTTATGAGATAGAATCCACTAGTCGCAAGACCGAGCAAGAAGGTATGTCGAGCCAAAGGCCTCCTCTTTTCGGCGGTGAGTCTTTTATACAATGAGAACTTAGAATGAAACTTTTTCTGATGGCTATTGATATAGACTTATGGTCCATCATAGAAGATGGTCCTTTTATCCATTCAAAGTTATCCACGATTAATGGTGTCACTTTAGAAGTCGTAAAATCGAAACAAGAAAACACTAGTGATGATAAAAAGAAATTAAGTATGAATGCTAGAGCCATGCAACTTCTTCTAAATGGTTTAAGTAAAAGTGAATCAAGCTATGTGTCCAATTGTTCTAGAGCCAAAGAAATGTGGAGAATCCTTGAAATGAAGCATGAAGTTAATAGTCAAGTAAAGATTCCAAAATAAACATACTTTTGTTTACTCTTGAATCCTTCAAGTAATTACCAAACAAGTCTATTATTGATATGGATTTACGTTTGACTAACATTTACAACTTCCTTGAGTATCTTGGAAAAGGTACAAAAGTACTAAGAAGCTTCCATCCGAACGGGATTCCAAAGTCACGGCGATCGAAGAAGGTAAGGAAATAAAATCGATAAAGATGGAGGAATTAATCGGATCATTAAGGGTATACGAAAACAAACTCACAGTAAGGAAATCGGAATCAACGTCAAAACAAGGTAAGACTATTGCATTTAAATCAAATGAATATGTCTCTACTTCTTCCGATCACATAGATGATAGTGATACAGAATCGGACAATGAAGATCTAATATTATTGGCTAAAGGTTTTAGAAAATTTATGAGAAAGTCATTAAAGAATAAACCTAAGGATATTTCAACTAAGACAAATGAAAACAAAAATAACGATAAAGATATAAAGTGCTATGAATGTGGAAAACTTAGGAATCTATCATAAGACTGTCCGAACAAGGACAAACAGAAAAACAAAAACTGTGATAAGGATTGGAACAAAAATAGACCCGTCTCAGAACCTAAACAAAGGAAACAAGAAGAGCTCTCAAGGCCTCCACTTGTAGTGACTCATCTGAATCAGAGACTGATGAAACCGAAAAAGAAACAGCACAAGTATGATTTGCATCCAAAGCATCAAACGAGGTATGTTCTGGCTCTGATTCTGATTCTGAACCCTCTTATGATGATTTATTTAGTCAATATCTTGAATTACACAAATTCACAAAGACTCCTGCAAAAAAAGAAACGATTAATTGAAGACAAGAAGTTGTTAGAATCTTCTAACATGAACCTTGTATCTCAATTAAATGATTCAAGAGAAGAGTCATCTTGCACGGTTAATGCATTAAAATTAGAGATCTCATCATTAACATATGAAAACAATGACATGAAAGCCGAGATTTCAAGCTTGAAATCAAGAAACGTGGATTTAGACAGAATGGTAAAACAATTCGATACGGGTACATGCATGCTAGATCATCTCGTTTCCTCACAAAAGCATGAAAATGATAAAATTGGATTAGGATATGAGGAAGATAATAAAGTACAAAATAAGTCTACCAACTTTATTTTATCTTCATCTAAGAAACCTCATGCATTTAAGACAACTATGCAACCTAAGAAGATGTCTAGCGCACCACCCATCATATCTCATCGTACTCCTTCTTTTTCACCCCATACAAAATATAATCATATGTCGTATAGATATGAAAGAAAACCATTGATGCATACGTGACATTAATACAACACAAATGCATCTAAATCACGCATCATGCACACTAACACAAATGCATGTCAAAAACGAAAGTCTTATTATGCTCATAATGATATTTTCGGCCATAGGCCAAATAGACATTCCCCTAATATCTATTATATCGCTTCTCCATCTCTTTTCTCACCTTTTGTAAGACTAAGAAAGGTCACCCAAGTTTGGATACCAAAAGGTACTCTTGCAAAGGGTTGAAGGACTAACTCTTAAGGACCCAGAATAAAGGGTACATAAATCGTTGTTACACATTGCAGGGAACTCATAAATAAAAAGACACATCAATCAAGTGGTTACTTGATAGTGGTTGCTCGAGGCACATGACGGCTGACCTGAGCTTGTTCTCAAAATTCAAGAAGGATACAAAAGATGGATCGGTAACCTTTGGAGACGTCAAAGAAGGAAGAATTATCGGAAAAGGACAATTAGAAACCCGAGCACTCTTCAAATTTCCAACTTCTTTCTGGTAAGTAATCGATCCAACAACTTGCTTAGAATCTCACAAGTTCTTGACAAAGGTTTTGATGTGTGCTTCACTCATCCATATTGCAATATTATAAATAAAAACGGGGAAACGATATTAAAAAGAAAAAGAGAAGGAAACATTTTTGCACTTTCTATGGATGACATGTTAGACGCTAAAGTAAAATGTTTTATGTCAAATGAACCTAATGTTAATTTATGGCATAGACGGATATGACATATTGGCATCTCAACTCTTGAGAAACTTCTACGAAAGAATCTAGTACGAGGATTGCCTAAACTTGATTTAGACAACTTTAAGTTGTGTGAATCTTGTTTTAAAGGCAAACAAACACATGAATCACATAAGTCTAAGAATGGAATTAGCACATCTAGAGTCTTAGAATTATTACACATTGATTTGTTTGGTCCTTGTTGCCCTAGAAGTCTTGGTCGGCGACATTATGCTTGTGTCATCGTTGACGATTTTTCTCTCTATACATGGACTTTATTTCTTGCAAATAAAGATGATAGTGCCGTTGAGATTGTTAAATTAATAAAACCATTTGAAAATGTATATGGTTTAAATGTGTAAAAGGTTAGGAGCGATAGAGGCGACGAATTTAAAAATAAGGATATGATTGCATTTTGTGAAGAAAAAGGTATTAAACATGAGTTTTCACGACCTAGAACACCACAATTAAAGGAGTAGTAGAAACAAATAATGGAACATTACAAGAAATTGCAAGAACTATGATATATGAAAATAAGCTGCCTAGATTTTTGTAAGCGGAAGCCGTAAATTGAGCATGTTACATAGTTAACTGCATCGATTAGAAAGAAAATAAACGAAACCCCTTATGAAATTTTAAATGATCGTATGCCTAAGATTGAATATTTTCGTGTGTTTGGTTGTAATGCTTTGTCTTAAACACAAAAGATAATCTAGATAAATTTGAGTCTAAATCCATTGAAGGCATCTTTATTGGATATTTTGTGAATTCTAAGGCATATAAATGTTACGATCCTATTATTAGATAGATTTTAGAATCTATTCATGTGAAATTGAATGAATTTGGTGAATATGAAATAAATAAAGAATATGATGATGATTTTGAGCTAAAGCCCGTCTTAGATGATATAGAAGAAAATATTGTACATGATGAACTCGACACACTAGAAATGCATGATCACCTAGAAATGCATGAAAACTAGAAAATAGTCAACCAAGATGGCATAGAGATCACTCACACAACCTCATCATAGGCGACATAACATAAGGTGTACGACCACGTAGAAGAATAAATCAAGATGAAATAAATCAATTCCATGCTATGATATCTGAAATAGAACCCAAAAATGTGTTTGATGCTTTAAATGATTCATTTTGGATTGACGTTATGCATAATGAACTAAATCAAATTCACAAGAAATGATGTGTGGGATTTAGTACCCCGACCATAAGATAAAACGATAATAGACACCAAGTGGGTCTTTAGAAACAAAATGAATGAAGATGGTAAAGTCGTTTGAAACAAAGCGACGCTTGTAGCACAAGTCTATAATCAAGAAAAGGAAATAGATTATAAAAAAACATTTACACCGTATCGCGCTTAGAAGCTATACGATTATTGCTTGCTATTGCTTGTACAAAGAATTCTAAATTTTATCAAATAGACGTAAAAAGCGCATTCTTAAACGCTTTTATACAAGAAGAAACCTATGTAAAACAACCACCTGGCTTTGACGATATAAAGTATCATAATCATCGGTATAAGTTAAAGAAGGCACTATATGGTTTAAAACAAGAACCTAGGGCTTGGTATGACCATTTTTCTACTTTTCTTTTAGAAAATGGTTTTAAAAGAGAAACCGTACATAGTACTTTATTCTTGAAACAAGAGAAATCGGAGTTACTTTTTATTCAAATTTATGTTGATGATATTGTCATTGGATCTACATGTCATAAGCTAGTAGAAGAATTTGAAACATGCATGAAATCTGAATTTGAGATGTCTATGGTTGATGAGTTAAATTATTTTCTTGGCTTGCAAATTAAGCAAACTAGTAAAGGCATACATATAAGTTAAGTTAAATACGTAAATGACATGATAAAGAAGTTTAACTTTGAAAACTTAAAACCATCTCCCACCCCTGTGTGTGTAACCTCTAAACTTGATAAAGATGAAAATGGAAAAGACTTTGATAATGGATAGTAGAGGTCTATGATTGATTCTTTGCTTTATCTTACTGCAAGTAGATCCGATATAATGTTTAGTGTTTGTATGTGTGTTTGTTTTCAAAGTAACCCTAAGGTGTCACACTATAATGATGTAAAAAGGATATTTCGGTACATTAAGCATACTGCCACATTAGGAATTTTGGTATGATAAAAATTGTGAATTCAACTTGCATGTCTATACTGATGCGGATTATGGCGGATGTAAAATAGATAGAAAAAGTACAAGTGGTACATGTCAATTCATCGGAAATTCGTTAATATCTTGGTTTTCGGAAAAGCAAGCTGATGTAGCATTATCTACCACTGAAGTGGAATACATGGCACTTGGTATTTGTTGCACAGAACTATTACGGCTAAAACAACAACTATCCGATTTTGGAATAACTGTAAATTGCATCCCTATATATTGTGATAGTATGAGTGCTATTAACTTGTCTAAGAACCCCGTTTTACATTCTAAGACAAAACATATAGAGGTACGATATCATTTTCTTCTTGATCATGTATACAGTGGTGATATTGTTATCAACATGTCCGTACTGAAGCACAAGTAGCCGACATATTCACCAAAACACTTAATGTTATGGGTTTTCAGTTCATGTACTTATTAGAGTCTTAGACATTTACTTTTATTTTCGATGATGTATTAGCTACCATTGTTCAAACCATTATACGTTATTTATTATTTATGAGTATTTGAGGTTTTATTTTGGACTTCTGTTGACATCGATTCGTGTCACGCTGCTGACGTGTTTTGCATCGATATCGATACCTTGTATTTTCCTTAGCGAAATATGGCGGGTGAGTCATTCCGAGTACGCTACAGTTGGTATCAGAGCATAGCTCTAGATCCATGGCGGAAATATAGATTTAGGTCATGATCTTAGAAATTAAGTTACGGTCTTGCCAAAAAGCCATGATCCTCGACATAAGTGACGATTTTGATTAAGAGTTAATCTTGGATATAAGTACTTAATTTAGCCCTAAGCGCCGATTATATATGAAACATGATTCTTGAAATAAGACGTGATCATATGCTTAAGAAATGATGATACTAACACAACCCTAGAATTAAGTTATGACCCTAGACTTAAGCGTGTGATTGGTTGAGGGACACGTATACCTAGGGTATACCATACGATTTTACTTACATGCCTTATTTAAGTTTTGATCATAACTTTTACAGGTCCCCTTAGTCGTGATCATAGTAACCTTAATTGAATAGCATATAGTTAAATTATGTAAATTGCAATGTTAACCAGGATGTACTACCACAGGCGCTTGGTGATATATAATTTTAGATAGGTTAAACAGTTGCTAGAGCTGCTCCATCGTTACAACAACATGAGGCTCAGTACGATTAAGGTGAAATGAAGCAGACCGATGTCCCTACTTTGGACTATACTGTAAGAACATAGTTAGGTCTAAGTTGGGATCGTAGTTCTAAGAAATAACTTATAATAATTACTATGAAATGATTTATAAGAATTTCGATCAGTGAAAAATATTGTATGAAGGAGTTCATAGATATGGATAAGCTGTTGAATTTAGAGTTATCTAAATAGGCCGATGATATTAGTCTCATTATAAACATTGATTGGTAGAAATAAAGCAAGAATTATTATAGTATTATAGTGGGATGGTAAATTATGCCTAATGTTAGGCTAGGTATTGATTCTTAGGGACATCAAATTACTTGGCCTTAGTTTGGTAGGCTTGAATTGAAGAAGGGTAAGCATGAACAAGTAGTGATTGCTTTTCATGTGAGATTAATTAAGTTACAATTAGCGGTTGAAATAACTATGTAAATAAGTATAGTAGGTCAGTGTGACGCGCGCATGTATAATGAATTAGAATGCCCTAAGTCGATTGTATTTGGTATACCTTGCTAGGATCAGACAATCTAAGTTAAAGATTTTATCAAAAGTAAATGAGTATTAGACTTATAAGAAACGATATATTGGTGGACTTTCATTTGACTGTAGGGATGACTTAAAAGAATTATGTGAAGTATCGGACTATTATTTTTCAAGTAACTAAATGTTTTTATATAAGCACGTACACTACGATATATGTTGTATATTTCCAAGATATTTCAAAGTTTTGTTTTTAAGTATTTCAACTAGTTCGTTTTTTATAGTTTATTAACTTCACATGGCTATAATTTCTTTTCGTATTTGTATCTCAACCCAATCGAATCTCGACTACCCCTGATAACTCTGAAAAATAAATATATTGAAAACGTAAATATTTTTGAAGAACGATTTATTAATGTATTTCTTATGTAATACCCCCAAATTTTCATTTAAGCTCTCCTATTTTGACGAAATAAATTTGAATTGTCAATTATTAATATTGCAAACACCTTATCCGTTAAATGTTTTGAAGTTATCCGCTTGCGATGAGCTTACTTAATTTTGCGAAACAAAGTAGGTTTAAAATATACATGCCTCTTTTGGAAAAATAAAGATATTGGATTCAAACCGTTTTATAAAATCTCACATTGCTGACTTTCAACTGTTTTTAACACGATTTTATCGCAATACGTTTGTGAACGAGTTATATCATTATTTTATAAGCAGTTTTCGGGAGAATACCGCTTTGCGAAAACAAGTATATGCCACTTTGGCTCTTGGGTTACAAAAATAGAATAGACATTATTTTCAATAACTAAAGCTATAATCCAAATTGTAGCTACATAAGTTAGAAACACATGTCCATACACATATTTCATATATTAGGTTATTGATGGTATGCCGAAGGAGTAAGGATATGATCTTGGAGTTAGTTCGTAAGTATATGAGAGGTGATTTGAGGACTCAGTTCTGTGTTGATAGAGTTTAATGATTAACATATAGAAGTACTCGATGGATATTTAGTTTCGGTATATATCTAATATGTGAATCATAAATGATGAGTTTAAGAACTCGGAGTGGTAGATTACAAGTATATAAGTTGAATGATACATGTTAGGTGATATAAGTGAAATTGAGGGCTTAACAACCTAAAGGTAAGGTTGATATTATGATATTCGTGACATATACTAGGTGAATGGATTAAATAGGACAACACTAAGCTATGATCCACGTAATGTGCAATTTTCGAAGACGAAACTTATTATAAGGGGGTGTCTGTTATATCCCGTGCCAAAAAAAGAAAGGAAAAAATATATCAAATGAATTTTTGTAAACATGTTAAAAAAAATACAAATAAAATAGTGGATAACTGTCAGACGTGGGGGACATCAAATCTTCCACTAAATGTCCAAACATGTAGCCTAAAATAGTTCTCCATCCCGTCAGTTTTGATGTTATATTAAAAATATAAAAAAACTATCAAATCTTCACTTTTAAGTGTTCTGCTTCCAGCAGTTTTTCCCAGAGAAAGCAGAAGGAACTTTAGCCAAAAAATTGGCACTCTGCCGAAAACCCCAGCAGGAATAACACAAAAAAATATAGGTCTTTTCCCAAGGAAACCCACCATTTCCCTCTGCCGAGAGTTCAGACAAAAAGAAAAAGAGAGGGACTTTGCAATTCCTTGCACAACAGCCGTGGATTAGGAAGAGGAGTGGTGATACAATTCCGGCACAACCCACTTTTGATACGGTATAGTATACAAATCAAGGTAAGTAATCTTGACGTATTTACTATGATTTTGACAAATTATATGTCTATACTTTGGATACCAACTTGGATCATGTATTAGTACTTTTAATTGCATAGATGAATTGTATATATATTTGTACCATTTGTATATGTGTAGATATATGAATTAGGTGTAAGTGACCAAAGTATATTTACTATGTTTATGCGAAATCCATACATTATTTTTGTATCAATCTTGGATCATGCAATCACATATATAGATATCAAACACCTGGGATTCGGCCAAAGATAGGTTGTAGGGCTACAAAAATTGCAACCGTACATATTTATGTATTTATATTCATTTGAGTATGATTTTAAAAAAAATGACCGAAATGCTTTTTAAAAACCATCCTTACTGGTGACGGTAGGATTCATATGTTAAAGGTAATGAATGAAGTATTAGTTTTATATTATACTACATGAAGTATGTGTTGTGTGTGTGTATATATATTTATATATATTTCTAACACATGGGTATGGTTGGGTACGTCCGAACCCCAATACCCCGACCTAAGTGAGAGCCTTTAAGGCAATAGGTAATCTTGTTGTTGTATATATATATATATACATATATATATACATATATATATATATATGCATATATATATATACATATATATATATATATACACATATATATATATATATATGAAAAAATACTTTCTCGTAAATCATATGTTATACTCTTGAAGTCAGAAATGGTTTTGACATTATCCAATTTCAATGATATATTGTAATGGGTATTTGATGTTGCATCATGACAACCGCGCTTTTAGTGTCTCATTAATGGATTTCAATCTTGATTTTTTGGGTGAAGAAATTTGATTACGTGAATTTGAAGGAATCATGATTTGAGAGTCTTTGTGTGAAGAAATTTGATTACGTGAATTTGAAGGAATCATGATTTGAGAGACTTTCAAGTCTAGGCCAATTTGAAGGAATCTATTACCAATGAAAGATTCAACTTTTTTTTTTCTTGTACATTAATTGAAGAGATTTTCTTTAGAGTCATGTTAGAGATTACTTTGTTTTAATGGATGTGGTATTTTCTGCTATTTGGATTATTTGTTGGAAATTATGTGTTATTTGGAGGGCATTTTGGTAATTTTGACAAATTCGATATTTTGGCACATTTTGGTAAATTGGACTAACTTTGATACCTGGAAAATGATTTTGAGAGTTGTATTTGTATATTTTTGGAAATTCACCCCTACAAAATGAAATATATTGTTAAGCCAGATTGGTTCCAAACAAATGGAGCGTCCAGACATATTGGCTATTTTGGCTATAGAGCGCCCTGACATATTGGCTGCCATTAGGGCGCCTCGGCATAATGGCTATTGTGATATAGAGCGCCAGGACATATTGACTATTGTGGGACCAATTCGTAAGTCTTACGGTATAAGCCACTTGTAGGGAAAGTGTTATAGCCATTGCATTTGATTTTGGACTTTAGACCGCTGAAACCAGATTTTGGTTATTTGGATTTTTGGACCGGTTTAATCGGTTATGGACATTTGTTTTGGATATTGGATTTGAAAATTTGAGATTGATATTGGAAACATTGGTAATGCAATATCGAAACATTGGCATTGCATCGTTTTGGAAAATTGCATCATGTTTTGGCTTGGACTAACCTTTGCTTGGCTAGTGTCAGGTTTGACTTAGTTACTGGTCTATTTCGTTGTATGCCTTTGTGGGGTCTATTTGCATCATTGTTTTGGATGTTAGGGTTAAAACTGCAAAATCATTTTCAAATGAGAAGCATGTTATTTTCCGTATTGTCATTTACTATTATTACCCTTGCTTCTTCGTGCATGATACCATAGTAAATATGTTAATGTTACTTGATGGGCGAAGTGTCGCTCATACCACTCTTTATCATTTTCTTTCAGAAGATCAGGAGTACGATTTAGTTTACATTGAGGAATGCTGAGGGGGATATTGATCATGTTTAGCTGGACCGAGGATACTTTCTGACATTCATATTAGATCTTATGAGTTTTCAGTTCATGTACTTATTAGAGACTTAGACATTTACTTTTATTTTCGATGATGTATTAGCTACCATTGTTCAGACCATTGTACGTTATTTATTATTTATGAGGATTTGAGGTTTTATTTTGGACTTTCCCTGACATCGATTCGTGTTACGCTGCTCACGTGTTTTGCATCGATATCGTCGTCTTGTATTTTCCTTAGCAAAATACGGCGGGTGAGTTGTTCCGAGTACTAGAGCTCGAGATGGGCCGCTACAAGTTAGCTCATGTTGCCCCTTCTACTGCAAGAATTAACACCCTATCAATCAATCAATCAATCATACCCAGTATATCCCAACGACAGCAAAAGCTCTCACTAGCCACCTCAACGAGCATAGACTGCAGCTCACCCAACACAAGGCAGGGCTTGGAACTCCCTCTTTGGATACAATAGAAAGCCTCATCATGGCCTCAAACTTAAAAAAATAGAAGTGTTACCCCTGGCAAGGTGCATATTAATATTGATAAGCTGCGAAGTGATAAAGAAGTAGAGCAATGTCTAGTAGGTTGCTTTGTCGGAAGATTCCCAGGTCGGCAAGCGATACATAATCTCTCTGAGTCATGGAAACCCAGACACAAAGTGGAGTTCCATGCATCTGGATGGATTATTTTCAAATTCAAGTCAGCAAATGACATGGAGGAGGTCATTTGCGCAGGACCATACTTTGTGTATGGCAGGTCTCTCATCCTCAAAAAATGCCCAGGTTTTTCAAATTTGGGGCAACGGAAATGGCAGAAGTGATTATGGGTGAAATTTCCCATCCTCCCAATTACGCTCTAGGTGGACCAGGTTCTCTCTGGTATTTGTTCATAGCTCGGCACACCGGTGTATGCTGACCAACTTACTGAAAATATGAGCACTTGGAACTTTGCCCGTGCTTTAATTGAAGTGGATCTGAGCAAGCAGCTACTGAGCTCAGTGGAGTTGGGGCCCTCGAATGGCACCATAATAGTGTAGAAAGTGGAATATGAAATACTGCCGATGCTCATCAAAGATTGTATGCAGCTCGACCGCAGCGCTGACTCCCACAAACAGTCTGCAAATCAAACTTCTTTGGACCCTGCCGATGCTGAGCTCCAGCCAACCCATGTCCGCTCGGCACAACCCAGGTCAGCTTAACTATCCCACCTAAAATTTGTTCCCTCCATCCCTCCCATCAGAAAGCCTAGTAGACTTGGGCTTAGTGTAGCCCAGCCTAGGCTTGTAAATGAACTGGATTGTTCAGTATGTTTGGCTCGTTCGGCTCGAACTCAGCTAGGCTAAAAGTTTAATGAACCAAGCTTTGAGTTAAAAAATCGAGCTTGAACAATTACATATGTTTTTTAAATAAACGAGCAAGCTCGGCTCGTTCGCTAAGTTAAGTGAACTGAGCTTGATGCGATGCTTGACTCGTTTGGCTCATTTATAGCCTTAGCCCAGCCTCAACAACCCAGCTCAGCTCAGCCACTAAAAGCCTTAGCAACACACAAAGGCCAGCCAGAAATAGTCCGGCCTTCCACCAGCTCAGCTCATCCAACTAACAGCTCAGCACCTCCCTCTATCCCACCTCAGTCAAACCACAAGCCACCTGGGCCATCCACCACCTCGGCCCAGCCCCCACCCAAAGCAACCACCCAGAATTTGTATAGATAATGGAAAGCTCCTCAACCCAGCGTTAGGCCAGCTTAGCCAATCCATATCAGACCACATAGACGAATGTTTACCTGGAGCACCATGTTGAAAGAATTAACTCCCCGCTCTAGGACGGCTTCCCTGAAGTAATCTCTAAATCGAATGGCCTTCCTTGAGGAGAAAACCAAAGCCCCTCATGGTAAGGACAGGGTACGGATGAACATCTAACCTCCATGATTATTAGCTTTTGGAACATTGGGGGATGCAACAAGCCCCTAAAGCATACTGGAGTCTATAATTTTGTTAAAAAGCAATGCATAAACATCCTCGGATTAGTACAAACAAAATTAAACACCAAAATGTATCTATTGTTACGTCAAAAGTTTGCAGGCAGGGAGTTCGTAAATAATTTTAACTCCCATGAAGGCAAGAGAATTTTGTTAGGATGGAATTCGTCCTCCATTGATGTCCAGGTCAGCTCAGCAGAACCTCGGGTCATACGCTGCACAATTGTATCTAAAGAGATCAGGCTGAGCTTGTCAGCCATCTTTGTCTGTTCGTTCAACAGGATTGTTGACATGCGTCCATTATGGAGCTTCCTTTTCATTCAGAGCAAAGCGTTGGATAACCCTTGGATAGTCCTGGGCGATTTCAACTGCATCTTTGGTGAAGAAGAGAGAATTGGAGGTAGGTCAACTACTAACTACGAACTACAGGTCAGCTCATCTGCTGCCTTCAGAGTGCCTTGATAGAGATCATATCATTAGGCTGCTTTCATACTTGGGATAATGGCTCTATCAAATCTAGGCTGGACAGACTCATGGCCATTATAGCCTTCCTGGAGTTGTTCCCCACTCCTTTCCTGCAGGTTGCCTCTCTGATAACTCTCCTGGCGTGCTCTGCCTTGATCAATTTAAGTCAGCAGTAAGAAGCTCTTTTAAGTTCTTCAACATGTTGGCTGATCATGAGAACTTCCTCCCTTTGATCAGTTTTCACTGGAGGCAAAGAGTACATGGCTCAGCAATGTTCCAGATCTGCAAAAAGCTGAAGTCCCTAAAAGGCCCCTTGAGAGGCATAAACAGGAAACCCTTTTTGCATATCTCCAGCTGAGCTGGACCAGACTGAGGAAGAGCTGAAGACCATGCATAATTTTCTAGATAACAATTGGGGCACCCCTGAATGGAAGGGCAAGCTGTAGAAACAAAGGCACCTTGCACTCAATCTAAGGGAGGCAGAAAGAAAATACTTTGCAGCTCGCCAAAGGTCACTTTTTAATTTCGAGTACACAAAACTCTTTTGCTCTATAATTAAAAGGAACAGGTCTAGAAACATTGTTACGGTAGTTCAGCTAGCTGACGAAACTATATCATCATCCATTGAGCTAGCAGCATAGCGTTTTGTTCAGTTCTTCACTCACCTGCATTGCTCAGCTCAGCCTATGCAGCGTATCAGTGCATAAGTTTTGAACAGAGTCCCATTGCTCTTAGCTCAACAGTCTGACTCGCTTACTGTCTCTATCTTGGAGTCTGATATCAAAACAAATCTGCACTTCATTGACAAAGCCAAATCTCCAGGTCCTGATGGTTACATATCTAAGTTCTTCATCAGCGCCTGGGAGATTGTGGGGCCAAAACTTATTACTACGATTCAGGAATTTTTTATGAATGGGGTATACTGAAGTATCTAACTCATACTATCATTGCTTTGGTTCCAAAGTTTGCCCATGTCAACAAAGTTGAGGACTACAGGTCTATCTCTTACTGTAATGTCATATACAAGATTATATCTAAGATACTTGCCTCCAGAATGATGTCAGTCATGTCTTCTTTCATGGACCCTGCTCAGGCTATCTTCCTTAAGGACAGATCTGTGATAGAAAATATATTCTTGGTGCATGAACTGATTAGGGAGCATAGGAGAAAGAGAATTGCTCCTAAATGCATGCTTAAAGTGGACACCAGAAATGCTTTTGACTCTATCAGCTAGTCTTCTCTTAAAGACATGCTACTTGGTCTTGGCTTTAGCTCTCTTTGCTGGAAGGATTATGGAGTGTGTGACATCCACCTCGTATTCTAACTTTCTTAATGGCAGACCTTATGAGCACTTGTAGGGCAAACGTGGGTTGAAGCAGGGGGACCCTATATCTTAATTCCTGTTTGTAATAGGCATGGAGCACCTCTCAAGACTCTTGCGACAGCTACACCATGAGAAAAAAGTCCACTTTCTTGCTGGCTATGTAGAGCAATGTATCACTCACCTCAACTTCGCGGATGATCTCATCCTCTTCTCTAGAGGTGATGCCTGCTTAGTGCAAAGAATCATGGAGGCAGGAATTGGTTAGGACACCAACTGGATGCAGGTCAGCATGGGTTTCTCTGCTAGAACTATGTCTTTCAGATACCTGGGTATACCCATAGCTGGGCACAAGTTTCAATGCACTCACTACACTCCTTTTATCAAGAAACTGATCGACAAGGTGGCCCTATGGAATGTATATAGTCTTTCATACGCTGGCAGACTATAGTTGATCAAATCAGTGCTACAAGGACTGACCTGTTTCTTGTTAAGTGCTCTACCTATACCAACAAAAGTTAGGTCCTTTGTGAACAGAGTTTGTCAATACTTCTTATGTGGAAATTCTTCCCTTGGTGCCAGAAAGGCTTGGGTATCCTAGCCTCAGATTAGCATGCCTAAGAAGAAGGGGGTTCGGGTGTTCTTTAAATGAAGGCATAGAACCTAGTGTTATTAGCCAAGCACTTACCAGACCACTATCACAAGAAGGACACTCTCTGGGTGTAGTGGATGAACCATAAGTACAAGCTATGCTCCTCGTTATGGACAAGAGTAGGTCACAACACTGACTCTCCCCTCCTGAAAAGCTTCTAGAGATCAGAGACAATTTGCTGGCCAGCTCAGGCTCATGCAGCTCGCTATAGATGTTCTTACTTCCTGGACAGTGGATGGTATCCTCAAACCTCATCTGGCATATGACCACTTCACGGAAAAAGGTAAGAAAGTCCATTGGGCCAAGATTGTCTGGGACTCAGCTGTGACTCCCAAGCACTCTTTTATGATGTGGCTGGCTAGACTGAACAGGCTGCCCACCAAGGACAGACTTGCTCACTTAGACGATAAGGCATGTCACCTTTGCTCTACGGGACAAGAAATGCTACATCACCTTTTCTTATCTTGCTCGGCCACCAGGCAGGTCTGGATATCCATCTCGACCTGGCTTGGTCTTCCACGGGAACTTAGTTCCATTCATAGGTTGCCGACCTAGAGCTCATGCAAACTAAAAGAGAAGGCACTTCGAGTCAAGGCAGCATAAATTGCCTTAGCAGCTACGGTGTATACATTTGGCTGGCATGGAATAGATACATTTTTGAAAACACAGTTTTTGTATCTATGGATGTAGTACATAGAATATGCACCCATGTGTACAGAGTAATGTATAGGCTCTTCCCCCATATTTGAGACATAGGCGATGCTTCTATTGTTTAAAAAAGCTTACATTACTAAATAGTGCATGTACATCGGCAGACCGTTCTACAAGTAGGGCTATTGTATGGGATACATCCCTTTGATGTCTTGATATTCGGGTAATAGAAATTTGCATTTCACCCAAAAAACAAATTCACAAGTCCTGAAAGGAAGCGCAAAGTAGCCGAGGAATTCAAAATGAACCTGAAGAAAGAGAAGACGTTGACATACTTGCCCAAGAAACAGCCCCCACACACCCTAAAGTACCCCCAACCTCCACATAGCCCTACCTCCCACGTTGACAAAGGTAAAGCACTGATGGAGGAGGATTCTAGTTCACAGTATTGTTTTGACATTGTGGTGGAAATTGACGAGTTACATAGAACTATAAACGAATGGGGACAAAAACCAATAGAGGAGAAAATTCGGATGGATGTTCTTGAGGTTGAAGTTACCAACCTCAAAAATTAGGTTACAACGCTAGAAACAGAGATCAACACCGAAAATTCCAAATAGCAAAAGCTCAAATCGAAGCTTAAGGCGGTTGTCTCTAGGCTATACTTCTCATCTGACGAACAATAGTTAAAATCCCTTTCTCATGCCATCCTTATTAGTCTAATTAGGCGGTCATTGGTACTCATGTCTATGTCGTTTGTGTTGCTTGTGTTGTTTTTTGTGGCATGCTCATGTTGTGTTTGGGTACATTTGCTTGATATGAAAATGATGATTTGACATGCTTGGCGTAAGTGTTATACTACTTAATTTTGACGCATGCTTATGTTGAGGGGGAGTTTAAAATATATATCATGAATATTGGTATTGGGATGATTATATATTGAGGGGGAGCTATTGGAGTCCTTGAACTGATCAAGAGTATGGTTTTCATGTTTGTATATTAAGGGGAAGTGTTTCTTAAGAAACCTTGAATATGTTTCACACATTGAGAGGGAGAGACAGAATTCCAAATTTTTAAATCTTTAACTAGCTTAAATATAGCTTTTCAAACAAAAAATCATTTAAAAGCCTTGTTTTTAAATCATAAAAAAAGGGAGGATTGTTGGAATATGAATTTTTTTGATGAAGTTAGAAGATGTTTTAAAAGAGTTAAAGTGGTATTTTATACTTGGAGTAGAGCAAAATGAGAAAAACACACAGTGAGACATCAATCTCTCACATAGATCGATTGATGTATACATCAGTCTCTCAAGGAGAGACATCAATCGATCTATGTTGGGGTTGTCCATGGTTGGAACCTTAATGTCCAACATCGATCTCTTAGTTTGGAAGACATCGATCGATTGATGTGACATCAGTCTCTAAGGTTAGAAACATTGATCGATCGATGTAGAGAAGGTTCAAAGTTAAAACCTTACTCGAAGATATCGATCTCTAAATATTTAAGACATCGATCGATCAATGTGTACATTAGTCTCTCTAAAGAGACATCGATCGATCCATGTATGTAAGAATAAAACAGAAACCTTACGTTGGGGGAAAATAAAGTATTCCCACTGGGATTATCGTCTGTTCAAAATTAAGGTCATTAAGCTAAATCTTCTTAAAACAAAAAATCAAGGAATCTCATCATTACTTACTGAACTGAACAGCCACTCAATGATTGACACATCAGAGGCATGCGTCAATGGAATCATCTGATGTTTTATCTGTTACTAAGAGATGGGCCTTCCTATTATGCTCTGTAAGGCTAATTTTGGGACATCTGATTAGGAAAAAAACTATCATCTCAAAAAACAACAAGTACAATCAACCCAACCCATTACAATCAACGTTATTTGATCTCACAAGGGCGCAGGTAAGCTATGGTTCACGACAATTGCTTGGGTCCTAATACATAGTCAAGTCAGTGTGGTTCAAGACACGTAGGATGCCCTGCCAGCATTGGTCGAGATCTCCGATCAGCCTCTCCCAGTTTCACCTAGAGACATCATAGGTTGGTCAGTTCATCTACAGGCATCACCTTAGGTATAGGCATCACCTCATCCACAAGCATTGCCTCGAATTCAACTGTCAGCTCAGCCTCAAAAATCACATCGACAATGGCATCCACCTCTGGCAGGCCCTATAGGTTGGCCATAGACCGGAGTTGAGAAATCGGGGTTTGAGTGATTTTAAAATGCATGATTTAAATGTTATGTGTTTACGAAATGCATGAAATAAGTGTTGCTTGATATACGCACGTGATAAAAATGCTTTACATGTTTATATATAATGATGTCGTACTAACAAGCAATAAAGAATTAAAGCTTACATCATATGGCAAACCGTTGTTGTCTTTATACTATTTTCAGGTGACATAATTAATTAACTAAACTAGTTCATTAAGTGAAGTGCTTAAAGAGATGAACTAGCTAGTTCATTAAATGAAGACATATTTGAGATATATATGGAGAGAGCTATTTGACAACAAATTTAGAATGGAAAGTTCCCTCTCCACACTCTTAAATACACACCATATACATATACATATTATATATCCATATTTTTTTACGACAAACTATATACTTATATTCCAACGTTCTACCGATATGTCATATATATTGTAAACGTACGTCGATGTCACATCAATATATACACCTCCTATTTATGAGTATATACAAGTCTCATATCATATATTACATGTCATATTGCCATCAAAATTATAACAACATGTCACAAGGTCATAAACTGAAAATTGTCGTATCGGGTGACTACCGAAACTTCACCGACATGTCACATACTTACCATATAAATATGGTCAGCCTATATACATCAAAAATATTCAGAGATTTTGTTGCTCACATGTCATATTCATCCACAAAGCCATACCATCTTTACACACACAAATCACCCACAATTTAGCATAAATTTGTGGACAATTCAAATTCAAAGTTATTTTGTCACATGGGGCCTTTTTCATCATCCATTGGAGTTGAATATACACCTTATTTTACGTACATTATGTGTGACAAAATATATATTACATGTCTAAGAAGTTTGATTTTAATCGGAGGAAAATTGTGTAATCGACGAAAGTCGAAAATTCGGTTTTCTACACTTCTACATGCTTCGAGATTTTTGGTGTTGATGTCACATGTATCTAGACACTTTTTACACATTCAAGACACGTTAGATTTGTTCTAGAAAAATTAATTTAGGGCTGATTGCAATTTACCATGTGTGTGAAAATTATGCATCACTATGTAACAAAGTTTACCAAAAAAGAATTCATCACATGTGCAGGAATGTCACACGCCTAATTCCGCTTTGTTGGAGCCTAGGTGGAGCTTATTTGGCACTTTAATAGGTGGAAGATGTGTCACACATGATTGGCGACATCGAAGAGGGAAACACACAAGGAAACAATTAAAAATACAACACATGCAGAAATTTCAGCGCATGTTGTTTGAGCTGGCCGAAATTTTCACCCCTTTGTCTACAATTTTATTCCAAAATTTAAGGGGTAGTGTAGAAAAAAAGAGGTTTGGGTGATTTTCAAATACATGATTTAAATGTGCTTAAAAACGTGCATGACATAAATGTGCATGATACATTGCATATTACTTGCCTTATATAATTCACATATAATGTTGCCGTACTAACAAGCCAGGAAGCTTTAAAGCTTACATCAAATGGCAAACATTTGTTGTGTTTATACTATTTTCAGGTGCCACCATTAATGAACTAAAATAGTTCATTAAGTGAAGTACTTAGTTAATTAAACTAAGTAGTTCATTAAAGGAAACTATATTTAGAAAAGGCACAAAGGCAACAAGGCTAAGAAAAGAAAGACTTCTCCTCCTCTCCTCATTCAGTATACACGGCCATATACATATATAAATATATATTTTCAGATTTTTTGAAAAAGGCACATACACATGTATTCCAACGTACTATCGACACGTTATATATTTTACTTACGTTAACGTCACACCACCATATTTAACGCATATTTATGAGTATATTCAGGTCTTATATTATATGATATAAGTCATTGTGATGACGAATTAAATACGACACGTTCAAAGGTTTTAAACCGAAAATTGTCGTATTGTGCGAATACCGAAACTTCACCAACGTGTCACGTACTTGGCATAAATAGATGGCCAGCCCCTACACCTCAAAAATACTTATTATTTTCGTTCATATGATGATATTTTCAGCCATAAAATCATTCCATGTTGGCACACACAAATCACCCTACATTAAGGCCAAATTGTGGAGATTACAATCTCAATTTTGTCACATGTTAATGGCGCCACTTTAGACCAGCCAAGTGCTGAAAATTAAAGTTTATATTATATATATTATGTGTAACATAATATATATAACTTGTGCAAAAAGTTGGAATTTAATTAGAGAAAAATCGGGTAATCGATAAACATCGAAAATTCGGTTTTCTATGTACACAACACATGGAACATTTTTGGCACATCATACGACATGTATCTAGACACTTTTTACATATGTCATACATCTTAAAGTGTTCTAAAAAATTAATTTAAGGGCTGATTGGAATATAACATGTGTGTATTATTAAATGTGCACTATTTTATAAAGTTTGCAAAAATAAAATTCAGCACATGCATATATATATGTTGGACACGCCTATACAGCTGAGATGGAGCATATGTGGAGCCTTGTTGGCATATTGATTGGTCAAGAATCAATCATACAATCTTGGTGATTTAAAGAAAGAAGCTACAAAAGGTAATGTTTCAAATTTTATCTCATTTGAAACACATGCTGAAAATTTCAGCATGTGGAAGATAGGCTGGCCGATTTTCATGATTAATGAGCATATAATTTGTGTCTTGAAACATGTGGTTAATTGGAAGAAGAATTGGAAGTAATTTGAATAAGATACAAAGTCATAAAGTGTGATATCTTGAATATCACACATGCTGAAATTTTTCAGCATGTGTGGGAATGCACCTTGGCCGATTTTGTGGCCATGTTGGTGTCCAAATTTCATTTCCAAAATGATGAGAATATTTGCTACTAATTGGTGATTTATTTTAAAAGAAAAATCAATGAAAATTTGGAAGAAATTTGAATTATATCGCCATGTATCACATGCTGAAATTTCAGCATGTCAAGTTCATTCATGCCGATTTCTTGCTTGTTTTTGTGGAGAAATTATCTTGCTTAATTTATGTGATAATCTTATGAGTTATGGCAACTATTCTATGTTTATTTTGGCACATGTTTTTAGTGGAATTCTCAGATTTTCCAAGTCATCAAATGATGACAACATTCAACCTATCAATGAGTGCCAAGTAAGCAAAAGTTAAATGATCATCCAATGAGAACATGCCAAGTAAGCAAGATCATGTCACAATGATGCCGCACATTCTCCCAAGTAATTAGAAGATAATTTTCAAGAGGAGAAGGACTCTAAGGGGGCGGCCAACACATGTTAAAAAGAAGGAAGAAGAGCAAAACAATAACAAGAACAAGAGTTGCAAATTTAAAGATCAAAAGTGTTCTAGCCTTCTTCTTCTACACTTCTTTACTTATAGTCATATTCTTGAATAGGCTTATCTTAGACCACCACACATTCTTTATCTTTGTAAAAGATTGATCAAGGTGTGATCAATCTTCAATCTTGCAAGGTGGTGGTGTTCGTGCGCAATTGTATTTATCATACAAGGTTTGTAAAGGGTTGGAGTTGGTGTGTAACTCCATCAACCCTGTGGTAAGGTGTTTTTGTGTTGTGTGATTAGTGTGAACCGAGGAAGGTGTTCCTCGAAGACTGGAGTAGGTTGTTGATAACCGAACCAGTATAAACTTCTTGGTGTCATTTACTTTCAGCACTGATTTTCTGTTTCAGCACTGGTTACTGTTTTTAATCACGCTCGTAAAAATAGTAAACAAATTTCAAAAATCCCAAAACTTTCAGAGAACATAGCCACACGTTCTAAGGTTCTTTTAGCACAAGTTTCAACCCTTTTGGACAAGTATAAGTCATCCAAACGTCCAAAGTTTTGAGACTAGTGCAGTCTGATTTTCAGGCTTGCAAAGGTTGAGACTTTGATCGTATTTGACTAACTTCCCAAAAGAGTTTTTCAAAACTGTTTCAACCTATTTAAATATAACTTATAAGGGGTTAGTGGTTAAAATTTCAGAGCAATTGGAGTTAAGTACAAATAGGAATAAATTTTGCAAAACAGTCTACCGTTTCTGGCAGATTCGCGCAATCTAACTACTAACAATTTTTGAAGGGGTTAGAGGTTGAATTTAAATCTGAAATTTTTAGGAGACACTCATAACATCTGATGCTAAGTTCTCTCAAAATTTCAAAATTTTTGAAGACCTGAAACCTAGTTTGCAAAACGTTTTAAAACTGGAACTGTTTTTAGAAGTTGGGTTTTTGGTTCAAACTAATTTTAAAAACCACATTTTCCGCACCCACTATTCAACCGCCCCTTCTAGTGGTGCCTTGCAGATCCTACAATTGGTATCAGAGCGCAGGAACACTCACTACAAAGGATCCAACGATTCAGTGAGATGGAAACCACAAATCTTAAAACCGAGCAAGAAGGTATGTCGAGCCATAGGCCTCCCCTTTTTGACGTTGAGTTGTTCATTCAATGGAAACTAAGAATGAAGCTTTTTCTTATGGCAATAGATATTGATCTTTGGTCGATTATAGAAGATGGTCCTTTTGTTCCATCTAAGTTATCCACCATAGACGGAGTCACACTAGAAGTTGTTAAACCTAGACAAGAATATACAAGTGATGATAAAAAGAAACTTAGCATGAATGCTAGGGCTATGCAATTGCTCCTAAACGGATTAAGTAAGAGTGAGTCTAGTTATGTCTCAAATTGTTCTAGTGCACAAGAAATATGGAGGATACTCGAAATGAAACACGAAGGCACGAGTCAAGTAAAAGAGTCAAAGATAAACATGCTTATGTCCACACTTGAGTCGTTTAAACTATTGCCTAATGAATCTATTGTTGATATGGATCTTCGTTTGACTAACATCTACAATTCTCTTGAGTCTCTTGGTAAAGCTTTTACCATACAGGAAAAAGTACAAAAAGTCTTGCGAAGCCTTCCATCAGAGTGGGACCCTAAAGTAACCGCAATAGAAGAAAGCAAAGAAACGAACTCAATAAAGATGGAAGAGTTAATTGGATCACTTATGGTGTATGAAAATAAACTCACCATACGGAAATCAAAATCATCTAAACAAGGTAAAGCTGTTGCTTTTAAATCAAATGAATACGTCTCTACTTCTTCCGATCACGTAGATGATAGTGATTCTAAATCGGATAATGATGACCTAATTCTATTGGCTAAAGGTTTAAGAAAATTTATGAGAAGGTCATTTAGAAACAAAAATAAGGGCACTACGACTAAAAGAAATAAGAACAAGACAAATGATAAAGATGTTAAATGTTATGAATGTGGCAAACTTGGACATTTATCATATGACTGCCCAAATAAAGAAAAGCAAACAAATAAATACCCTGACAAGGAGCAGAATAAGAATAGACTCGTATCAGAACCCAAGCAAAGGAAACGTGCTCTAAAGGCCTCCACCTGGAGTGATACATCGGATTCCGAGACTGAAACCGAAGAAGAGACTGCACAAGTATGCTTTGTGTCCAACGCATCTAATGAGGTATCATCTGATTCTGATTCTGACTCTGAGCCTTCTTATGATGATCTTTTTAGTTAGTATTTAGAATTGCATAAATTCACTAAGACTCTCGCTAAGGAAAAGAAGCGATTAATTGAAGATAAGAAACTGTTAGAATCTTCTAACGAGAATTTTGTCGCTCAATTAAACGATTCAAAGAAAGAGTCATCATGCATCATCACTGCATTAAAGACAGAAATTTCATCATTAACCACTCAAAATAACGAAATGAAATCCGAGATTTCAAATTTGAAATCAAGGAATATAGACCTAGAAAAAATGATGAAACAATTTGACACGGGATCTAACATGCTGCATCGTATTATCTTATCACAAAAGCATGATAGTGACAAAATAGGTTTGGATACGTTGAGACAAATGAAGCATCCACCAAACCAACTAAGTTCGTTGTGTCTAAGAAAGTGGACACTCCAAAGCCAAAAACGACGTCTAAGATGACGCAAAGACCTCTTCCCTCATCACGCCCCACTTCTTCATCATATCATGCGAAATACAATTTTGTACCATATAGATATGAAAAGAAAAGAGTGATGCATACACGACATTCATTCCATCCACGCACTACGCACACAAACATAAGGACATATCAAAAACGTCCTACATATAATGCGTATAAAGGAGTTCTTGGCCAAAGGCCAGATATAGTTGCACCTAAAGTATATTATGTTGTGCTTTCATCACCTTTCTCACCTTTTGGAAGACCTAGAAGTGTCACCCAAATTTGGGTACCAAAAGGGACATTTTCAAAGGGTTGAATAAATAACCCTTACGAACGCACGTTATATGAAATGCATGATTTTTCTTCTTCATCTTTACAGACATCTTTTGATTTACTTTTCAAAATAAAGGGGGAGAGATAGCATGATTTAAGGGGGAGAGAGATATTGATTGCATAAATCAAGGGGTTTGAAATTTAAAATTCAAATTTTGAATTTATGCATGATTGAAGGGGGAGCGATAGGATTTAAATCATGAGTATAGGTTATTTTGAAAATCATCAAAAGGGGTAGTGTAGAGAAAAAGGGGTTTGAGTGATTTTCAAATACATGATTTAAATGTGCTTAAAAACGTGCATGATATAAATGTGCATGATACATTGCATATTACTTGCCTTATATAATTCACATATAATGTTGCCGTACTAACAATCCATGAAGCTTTAAAGCTTACATCAAATGGCAAACATTTGTTGTGTTTATACTATTTTCAAGTGCCACCATTAATGAACTAAACTAGTTCATTAAGTGAAGTACTTAGTTAATTAAACTAAGTAGTTCATTAAAGGAAGCTACATTTGGAAAAGGCACAAAGACAACAAGACTAAGAAAGGAAAGTCCTCTCCTCCTCTCCTCATTCAATATACACGGCCATATACATATATAAATATATATTTTCAGATTTTTTGAAAAAGGCACATACACATGTATTCCAACGTACTATCGACACGTTATATATTTTACGTACGTTAACGTCACACCACCATATTTAACTCATATTTATGAGTATATTCAGGTCTTATATCATATGATATAAGTCATGGTGATGACAAATTAAACACGACACGTTCAAAGGTTTTAAACCGAAAATTGTCGTATTGGGCGAATACCGAAACTTCAGCAACGTGTCACGTACTTGCCATAAATAGATGGCCAGCCCCTACACCTCAAAAATACTTATTATTTTCGTGCATATGATGATATTTTCAGCCATAAAATCATTCCATGTTGGCACACACAAATCACCCCATATTAAGTCCAAATTGTGGAGATTACAATCTCAATTTTGTCACATGTTAATGGCGCCACTTTAGACCAGCCAAGTGCTGGAAATTAAAGTTTATATTATACATATTATGTGTAACATAATATATATAACATGTGCAAAAATTTGGAATTTAATTAGAGAAAAATCGAGTAATCGATAAACATCGAAAATTCGGTTTTCTATGTACACAACACATGGAACATTTTTGGCACATCATACGACATGTATCTAGACACTTTTTACATATGTCATACATCTTAAAGTGTTCTAGACAATTAATTTAAGGTCTGATTGGAATATAACATGTGTGTATTATTAAATGTGCACTATTTTATAAAGTTTGCAAAAATAAAATTCAGCACATGCATATACATGTTGGACACGCCTATACAGCTGAGATGGAGCATATGTGGAGCCTTGTTGGCATATTGATTGGTCAAGAATCAATCATACAATGTTGGTGATTTAAAGAAAGAAGCTACAAAAGGTAATGTTTCAAATTTTATCTCATTTGAAACACATGCTGAAAATTTCAGCATGTGGAAGATAGGCTGGCCGATTTTCATGATTAATGAGCATATAATTTGTGTCTTGAAACATGTGGTTGATTGGAAGAAGAATTTGAAGTAATTTGAATAAGATACAAAGTCATAAAGTGTGATATCTTGAATATCACACATGCTGAAATTTTTCAGCATGTGTGGGAATGCACCTTGGCTGATTTTGTGGCCATGTTGGTGTCCAAATATCATTTCCAAAATGATGAGAATATTTGCTACTAATTGGTGATTTATTTTAAAAGAAAAATCAATGAAAATTTGGAAGAAATTTGAATTATATCACCATGTATCACATGCTGAAATTTCAGCATGTCAAGTTCATTCATGGCCGATTTCTTGCTTGTTTTTTTTGGAGAAATTATCTTGCTTAATTTATGTGATAATCTTATGAGTTATGGCAACTATTCTATGTTGATTTTGGCACATGTTTTTAGTGGAATTCTCAGATTTTCCAAGTCATCAAATGATGACAACATTCAACCTATCAATGAGTGCCAAGTAAGCAAAAGTTAAATGATCATCCAATGAGAACATGCCAAGTAAGCAAGATCATGTCATAATGATGCCACACATTCTCCTAAGGACTAAGAAGATAATTTTCAAGAGGAGAAGGACTCCAAGGGGGCGGCCAACACATGTTAAAAAGAAGGAAGAAGAGCAAAACAAGAACAAGAACAAGAGATGCAAATTCAAAGATCAAAAGTGTTCTAGTCTTCTTCTTCTACACTTCTTTCTTTCTTCTTCTTAAAAGCCTATTGTACTTATATTCATATTCTTGAATAGGCTTATCTTAAACCACCACACATTCTTTATCTTTGTAAAAGATTGATCAAGGTGTGATCAATCTTCAATGTTGCAAGGTGGTGGTGTTCCTGCGCAATTGTAATTATCATACAAGGTTTGTAAAGGGTTGGAGTTGGTGTGTAACTCCATCAACCCTGTGGTAAGGTGTTTTTGTGTTGTGTGATTAGTATGAACCGAGGAAGGTGTTCCTCGAAGACTGGAGTAGGTTGTTGATAACCGAACCAGTATAAAATTCTTGGTGTCATTTTCTTTCAGCACTGATTTTCTGTTTCAGCACTGGTTACTGTTTTTAATCACGCTCATAAAAATAGTAAACGAATTGAAAAAATCATGAAACTTTCAGGGAACATAGCCACACATTCTAAGGTTCTTTTGGCACAAGTTTCAACCCTTTTGGACAAGTATAAGTCATCCAAACGTCCAAAGTTCTGAGACTAGTGCAGTCTGATTTTCAGGCTTGCAAAGGTTGAGACTTTGATCGTTTTTGACTAACTTCCCAAAAGAATTTTTCAAAACTGTTTCAAACCATTTAAATATAACTTATAAGGGGTTAGTGGTTAAAATTTCAGAGCAATTGGAGTTAAGTACAAATAGGAATAAATTTTTCAAAACAGCCTACCGTTTCTGGCAGATTTGCGCAATCTGACTACTAACAATTTTTGAAGGGGTTAGAGGTTGAATTTAAATCTGAAATTTTTAGGAGACACTCATAACATCTGAGGCTAAGTTTTCTCAAAATTTCAGAATTTTTGAAGACCTTCAACCCAGTTTTCAAAACGTTTTAAAACTGAAACTGTTTTCAGAAGTTGGGTTTTTGGTTCAAACTAATTTTAAAAACCACATTTTCCGCACCCACTATTCAACCCCCCCCCCTTCTAGTGGTGCCTTGCAGATCCTACAGGTAGTATATCATGATTAATTGGAAATTAACCACCTTGATTTTAAGCATGTGTTTCAGATTTCTAAGGGGAATTTACAGCTCATTTATGGAGTGCCAAGGTAGATAAGCAATGGCCTATCAATAAGTGACAAGCAAAGACAAGTCATTCCTCCAACCATATCGCACCAAGTAAGCAAGGTTGTGTCACCATCTTATACAAGAAAATCTTCCAATGCATTCAAGACAAATTTTCAAGGGGAGCGCTCAGCTAGGGGGCAGCCAATACACCTATAAAAAGGGGGCAAGATGATTCAAGCAAGGCTAAGCAAAGTTCATATTCTTACAAGTTCAAAACAATACTACTCTCTTCTTCTTCCATTCTTTTCTCTTGCACTTAGCCTGAAGCCTATCATACATATCTTCCATATATTATATAGGCTTTGTGTAAACCACCCACATATGTTCATCTTGTGTAAAAGGTTTATCAAGGTGTGATCAAGACTTCGTTCGATCGGTGGTGGTGTTCGTGTTGTTGTGTTTGTTCGTTTGATTGTAAAAGGGTGGAGTTGGTGTCTAACTCCAGTCACCCTTGTGTCATGGTGTCATTTGTGATTAGTGAATACTGAGGAAGGTGTCCTTGAAGACTAGAGTAGGTTGTTTTAATCGAACCAATATGAAAATCTCGGTGTTATTTACTTCCAACACTTTTGCTTTTAGTTTTTAGTTTACTACATTGTTTTCATACTCACGGGAAAAATAGAAAATGTTTTTCAAAAATCACAACATTTTGCAACAACATAGCCACACGTCTGAGATTTTATTTGGCACAAGTTTCATCACATTTGGATAGTTATAAGTGAAACGTTAATAGTTCTCAGACTAGTGCAATTAGATTTTCTGATTTGCAAAGGTTGAGAACATCAATGTCGTTGATATACTTACCAAGGGAATTTTGAAAAACTATGTTAACCCATTAAAATACATATCTTGAGGGTCATACCATAAAATTTTAGGTTATTTAGAGTTGGAAATTAATAGGAACAAATTTTTCCTTTCGGATCATAGTTTCTTGCATATTGACGCAATCTGTGAAAAAACGTGTTTTCAAGGGGTTAGGCTTGGAGTTTTAATCTGAAATTTTTTTGACACTCATAACATCTGAGATCACATCTTCACCAAATTTCATAATTTTTTGAGGTCTACAACCAGGTCATCCAGATAATTCAAATCAGGATCTGAAAAAAGAAACTGTTTTCAGAAGTGAGTTATTTGGTCTAAAAAGTTTCAAACCAAATTTTTCGCACTCACTATTCAACCCCTCCCCCATCTTGTTGTGCTATACTGGTCCTACAAGTGGTATCAGAGTGCAGGCACACTCACTACAAGAATATTCAACGATCTTTGTGAGATGGCATCCACTAGTCACAAGACCGAGCAAGAAGGTATGTCAAGCCAAAGACCTCCTCTTTTCGACGGTGAGTCTTTTATACAATGGAAACTTAGAATGGAAATTTTCCTTATGGCTATTGATATAGACTTATGGTCCATCATAGAATATGGTCCTTTTATCCTTTCTAAGTTATTCAATGTTGATGGTGTCACTTCAGAAGTCGTAAAACCAAAACAAGAACACAGTAGTGATGACAAAAAGAAATTAAGTATGATGCTAGAGCCGTGCAACTTATTCTAAATGGTTTAAGTAAAAGTGAATCAAGCTATGTGTCCCATTGTTCTAGTGCTGAAGAAATGTGAAGAATTCTTGAAATGAAACATGAAGGTACTAGTCAAGTTAAAGATTCTAAAATAAACATGCTTATGTCTACTCTTGAATCCATCAAGTTATTACCGAACACGTCTATTAATGATATAGATTTACGTTTGACTAACATTTACAACTTCCTTGAGTATCTTGGAAAAGTATTTTCTTCATAGGAAAAGGTACAAAAGTATTAAGAAGCCTTTCATCTGAATGGGATCCCAAAGTCACGGCGATCGAAGAAAGTAAGGAAACAATCAATAAAGATGGAGGAATTAATCGGATCATTAAGGGTATACAAAAAAAACTCACAGTAAGGAAATCGGAATCAACGTCAAAACAAGGTATGACTATTGCATTTAAATCAAATGAATATATCTCTACTACTTCTGATTATGTAGATGATAGTGATACAGAATCGGACAATGAAGATCTAATATTTTTGGCTAAAGGTTTGAGAAAATTTATGAGAAAGTCGTTAAAGAATAAACCTAAGGCTGTTTCAACTAAGAGAAACAAAAACAAAAATAACGATAAAGATATAAAGTGCTATGAATGTGGAAAACTTGGACATCTATCATATGGCTGTCCGAATAAGGACAAACCAACAAACAAAAATCGTGACAATGATTGGAACAAAAATAGACCCGTCTCATAATCTAAACAAAGGAATACAAGAAGAGCTCTCAAGGCCTCCACTTGGAGTGACTTATCTGACTCTGAGACTCATGAAACCGAAGAAGAAATGGCACAAGTATACATTGCATCCAAAGCATCAAATGAGGTATGTTCTAACATCGATTTTGATTCTGAACCCTCTTATTACTATTTATTTAGTCAATATATTGAATTACACAAATTCACAAAGACTCTTGCAAAAGAAAAGAAACGAGAAGACGAAGCTATTAGAATCTTCTAACTTAAACCTTGTATCTCAATTAAATGATGCAAGAGAAGAGTCATCTTGCACTGTTAATGCATTAAAATCAGAGATCTCATCATTAACATCTGAAAAAAATGACATGAAAGCCGAGATTTCAAACTTTGAATAAAGAAACGCAGATTTAGAAAGAATGATAAAACAATTCGATACAGGTACATACATGCTAGATCGTCTCATTTCCTCACAAAAGCATGAAAATGATAAAACTGGATTAGGATATGTGGAATATAATAAAGTGCAAAATAAGTCTACCAACTTTAGTTTATCTTCATCTAAGAAACAGCATGCATTTAAGACAACTATTCAACCTAAGAAGATGTCTAGTGCACCACCCATCATATCTCATAGTACTCCTTCTTTTTCACCTCATACAAAATATAATCATGTGCCGTATAGATATGAAAAGAAACCATTGATGCATACGTGACATTCATACAATACAAATGCATCTAGATCACGCACCATGCATACTAACACAAATGCATATCAAAAACGAAAGTATTGTTATGCTCATAATGATATTTTTTGCCAGAGGCCAAATAGACATGCCCCTAACATCTATTATATTGCTTCTTCATATCTTTTCTCACCTTTTGTAAGACTAAGAAAGGTCACCCAAGTTTGGGTACCAAAAGGCACTCTTGCAAAGGGTTGAAGGACTAACTCTTAAGGACCCAAAATAAAGGGTACCTAAATCGTTGTTACACATTGTAGGGAACTCATAAATCAAAAGACACATCAATCAAGTTGTTCCTTGACAATGGTTGCTCGAAGCACATGACGGGTGTCCGAGTTTGTTCTCAAAATTGAAGAAGGTTACCAAAGGTGGATCGGCAACCTTTGGAGACAATAACAAAGGAAGAATTATCAGAAAAAAAGCAATTGGAAACCCGAGCACTCTTCAAATCTCCAATGTCTCTCTGGTAAGTAATCGATCCCACAACTTGCTTAGCATCTCACAATTTCTTGAAAACGGTTTCGGTGTGTGCTTCACTCATCCATATTGCAATATTGTAAATAAAAACGGAGAAACGGTATTAAAAGGAAAAAGAGAAGGAAACATTTTTACACTTTCTATGAATGACATTTTTGACGCTAAAGTAAAATGTTTTATGTCAAATGAACTTAATGTGAATTTATGGCATAGACGGTTAGGACATATTGGCATCTCAACTCTTGAGAAACTTCTACGAAAGAATCTAGTACGAGGATTGCTTAAACTTTATTTAGACAACTTTAAGTTGTGTGAATCTCTTATTAAAGGAAAACAAACACGTGCACATCTAGAGTCTTAGAATTATTACACATTGATTTATTAGGTCCTAGTCGTACTAGAAGTCTTGGTGGGTGACATTATGCATGTGTCATCGTTGATGATTTTTCTCGCTATACACGGACTTTATTTCTTGCAATAGAAGTCTTGGTGGGTGACATTATGCATTCGGTAAATTCTAAGGCATATAGTTGTTACGATCCTATCACTAGACATATTTTAGAATCTATTCTTGTGAAATTTAATGAATTTGGTGAATATGAAATAAATAAAGAATCTGATGATGATTTTGAAATAAAGCCCGTCTTAGATGGTATAGAATAAAATATTGTACATGATGAACACGACGCAATAGAAATGCATGATCACTTAGAAATGCATGAAAACTTAGAAAATAATTAACCAAGATGGCATAGGGATCGCCAACACGACCTCATCATAGGTGTCATAACACAAAGTGTACGACCATGTAGACGAATAAATCAATTCATGTTATGATATCTGAAATGAAACCCAAAACTGTGTTTGATGCTTTGAATGATTCCTTTTGGATTGATGCTATGCATGATGAACTAAATCAATTCACAAGAAACGATGCGTGGGATTTAGTACCTTGACCACAAGATAAAACGATAACAGGCACAAAATGGGTCTTTAGAAACAAAATGAATGAAGATGGTAAAGTCGTTAAAAACAAAGCAAGGCTTGTATTACAAGGCTATTGTTGTACCCCAACAACCATGTACTTGAAACTATGATTAAGTGACGGAATGAAAACGATGATTTCCTTAATTGCACGTTACTTAAGCCAACTTAACACTCTTTACTTAAACACTTTTGAAATGATACTAAATAATTAAATAAGGGGATTTCAAGAAAGTGATACATGAAATATATGAACAATACATACCACTATATATGTATGTGCGTGTATATGATATATGCGTATGAAATGTATATGTACCTACATGCATATACATAGAAAGGTATATATATCTAATACATGTACATATAGGCGTGCATATATATATATATATATATATATATATATATATATATATATATTATCATGCACGTGTATATATATGTGTGTACATAAAAAGGAGTATATGCAATATGTACACATAGGCGTGTATATATATGTATATGCGGATATATGTACACTAATATATGTTTTAGGTGACATGCACATTGTACATCCTAATATATATATATATATATATATATATACACACTAATCTTGGAATAGAATAAAATAAGAAAGACAAGATATGTTGTCATGGGAAAACAATAAAATAAAGAAAACAACAATACACATATCATCATTAATTGAAGAGGGCAACACACAAGAAACAATTCAAAATGCAACACATACTGAAATTTCAGCACATGCTATTTGAGCTGGCCGAATTTTTCACCCATTTGTCTTCAATTTTATTCCAAAATTTAAGGGAGATCATATCATCATTAATTGAAAATTAACCACCTTTATGTTAAGCATGCGTTTCATATTTTTAAGGGGAATTTCTAGCTCATTTATGTAGTGCCAAGATGGATAAGCAATGGCCTATCAAGAAGTGACAACTAAGCAAAGACAAGTCATTCCTCCAATCATATTGCACCAAGTTAGCAAGGTTGTGTCACCATCTTATAAAGGCAATCTTCCAATGCATTCAAGACAAATTTTCAAGGGGTGAGCTCAGCTAGGGGGCGGGCAATACGCCTATAAAAAGGGGGCACAATAATTCAAGCAATGCTAAGCAAAGTTTATATTCTTACAAGTTCAAAGCAATACTACTCTCTTCTTCTTCCATCTTTTCTCTTGCTCTTAGCCTGAAGCCTATCATACATATCTTCCATATATTATATAGGCTTTGTGTAAACCACCCACATACGTTTATCTCGTGTAAAAGGTTGATCAAGGTGTGATCAAGACTTCATTCGATCGGTGGTAGTGTTCGTGTTATTGTGTTTGTTTGTCTGATTGTAAAAGGGTGGAGTTGGTGTTTAACTCTAGTCACCCTTGTGTCATGGTGTCATTTGTGATTAGTGAATACTGATGAAGGTGTCCTTGAAGACTGGAGTAGGTTGTTTTAACCGAACCAATATGAAAATCTCGGTATTATTTACTTCCAGCACTTTTGCTTTCAGTTTTTAGTTTACTACATCGTTTTCATACTCAAGGGAAAATTAGAAAATGCATTTCAAAAATCACAAACTTTTGAAGAAACATAGCTACACGTCCTAGCTTTCATTTGGAACAAGTTGCAACATATTTGGATAAGTACAAGTCAGTTAAACGTTACTAGATCTGAGACTAATGTAATTTGATTTTAAGATTTGCAAAGGTTTAGAACATCAACGTGGTTGACATACTTACCAAGGGAATTCTTGAAAACGGTTTTAATAAATTCAATTAAATATCTTGAGGGTCATACCATAAAATTTTCAGGTCATTTAAAATTTCCAATTAATAGGAATAAATTTTTCATTTTGGATCATAGTTTCTGGCATATTGATGCAATCTGTACAATAACATATTTTCAAGGGGTTAGATTTGAATTTTGAATCTGAAACTATCGTGAGACACTCATAACATCTGAGAGAACATCTTCACCAAATTTCATAATTTTTGGAGTTCTAAAACCAAGTCATCTAGATAATTCAAATCAGGATATGAAAATAGAAACTGTTTTCAGAAGTGAGTTATTTGGTCTAAAAAGTTTTAAAAACTTAATTTCCCGCACTCACTATTCAACCCCTCCCCCTTCTAGTGGTGTTATATAGGTCCTACAAGTGGTATCAGAGCGCAGACATACTCACTACAAGAAGATTCTACGATCTTTATGAGATGGAATCCACTAGTCGCAAGACCGAGCAAGAAGGTATGTCGAGCCAAAGGCCTCCTCTTTTCGACTGTGAGTCTTTTATACAATGAAAACTTAGAATGAAACTTTTTCTTATGGCTATTGATATAGACTTATCATCCATCATAGAAGATGGTCCTTTTATCCCTTTAAAGTTATCCACGGTTAATTGTGTCACTTTAGAAGTCGTAAAACCGAAACAAGAAAACACTAGTGATGACAAAAAGAAATTAAGTATGAATGCTAGAGTCATGCAACTTCTTCTAAATGTTTTAAGTAAAAGCAAATCAAGCTATGTGTCCAATTGTTCTAGAGCCAAAGAAATGTGGAGAATCCTTGAATTGAAACATGAAGTTAATAGTCAAGTTAAAGATTCCAAAATAAACATGCTTTTGTCTAGTTTTGAATCCTTCAAGTTATTACAAACAAGTCTATTGTTGATATGGATTTACGTTTGACTAACATTTACAACTCCCTGGAGTATCTCGGAAAAGTATTTTCTTCACAAGAAAAGGTACAAAAGTACTAAGAAGCCTTCCATCCAAACACGATTCCAAAGTCACGGCGATCGAAGAAAGTAAGAAAACAAAATTGATAAAGATGGAGGAATTAATCGGATCATTAAGGGTATACGAAAATAAACTCATAGTAAGGAAATCGGAATCAATGTCAAAACAAGGTAAGACTATTGCATTTAAATCAAATGAATATGTCTCTACTTCTTCCGATCACATAGATGATAGTGATAGAGAATCGAACAACGAAGATATAATATTATTGGCTAAAAGTTTGAGAAAATTTATGAGAAAGTCATTAAAGAATAAACCTAAGGCTATTTCAATTAAGAGAAATAAAATAAAAATAACGATAAAGATATAAGTGCTATGAATGTGGAAAAGTTGGACATCTATCATAAGACTGTCCGAACAAGGACAAACAGAAAAAAAACTGTGACAAGTATTGGAACAAAAATAGACCCGTCTCAGAACCTAAACGAAGGAACACAAGAAGAGCTCTCGAGGCCTCCACTTGCAGTGACTCATCTGACTCTGAGACTGATGAAACCGAAGAAGAAACATCACAAGCATGATTTACATCCAAAGCATCAAACGAGGTATGTTTTGACTCTGATTCTGATTCTGAACCCTCTTATGATGATTTATTTAGTCAATATCTTGAATTGAACAAATTCACAAAGACTCCTGCAAAAGAAAAAAAACGATTAACTGAAGACAAGAAGTTGTTAGAATCTTCTAACACGAATCTTGTATCTCAATTAAATGATTCAAGCGAAGAGTCATCTTGCACGGTTAATGCATTAAAATCAGAGATCTCATCATTAACATATGAAAGCAATGACATGAAAGCCGAGATTTCAAACTTGAAATCAAGAAACGCGGATTTAGACAGAATGGTAAAACAATTCGATACAGGTACATGCATGCTAGATCACCTCAATTCCTTACAAAAGCATGAAAATGATAAAACTGGATTAGGATATGAGGAAGATAATAAAGTACAAAATAAATCTACCAACTTTATTGTATCTTCATCTAAGAAACCTCATGCATTTAAGTCAACTATACAACCTAAGAATATGTCTAGCGCACCACCCATCACATCTCATCATACTCCTTCTTTTTCACCTCATACAAAATATAATCATATGTCGTATAGATATGAAAGAAAACCATTGATGCATCGCGACATTCATACAACACAAATGCATCTAGATCACGCATCATGCACACTAACATAAATGCATGTCAAAAACGAAAGACTTATTATGCTCATAATGATATTTCGGCCATAGGCCAAATATACATGCCCCTAATATCTATTATATCGCTTCTCCATCTCTTTTCTCACCTTTTGTAAGACTAAGAAAGGTCACCCAAGTTTGGATACCAAAAGGTACTCTTGCAAAGGGTTGAAGGACTAACTCTTAAGGACCCAGAATAAAAGGTACCTAAATCGTTGTTATACATTGCAGGGAACTCATAAATCAAAAGACACATCAATCAAGTGGTTGCTCGAGGCACATGATGGTTTGTATAGGTCTATGATTGGCTCTTTGCTTTATCTTACCGCAAGTAGACCCGATATCATGTTTAGTGTTTGTATGTGTGCTCGTTTTCAAAGTAACCCTAAAGTGTCCCACTATAATTTTGTAAAATGGATATTTCGATACATTAAACATACTCTCACTTTAGAAATTTGGTATGATAAGAATTGTGAATTTGACTTGCATGCTTATACTGATGCGGATTATGGCGGATGCAAAATAGATAGAAAGAGTACAAGTGGCACATGTCAATTTATTGGAAATTCATTGATATCTTGGTTTTTGAAAAAGCAAGTAAGTGTAGCATTATCTACTACTGAAGCGGAATACATGGCACTTAGTCTTTGTTGCACACAACTTTTATGGCTAAAACAACAACTATCTGATTTTGGAATAACTGTAAATCACATCCCTATTTATTGTGATAGTATAAGTGCTATCAACTTGTCTAAGAACTCCATGTTACACTCTAAGGCAAAGCACATAGAGGTACGATATCACTTTCTTCATGATCATGTAAACAATGATGATATCGTTATAGAACATGTTCGTACTGAAGCACAAGTAGCTGACATATTCACCAAATCACTTAACCATGTAGGACCTCAGGCGCTACCATCTCTCCCAAAACCAATTGGTGACAGGAGATGCGCATACCCTAGCCTTATAGTGCATTCAGCACACACAAGCGCCCACGGCATTCGACTGTGACTTGGCCCACCAGCCTACACGCCACGGGACAATTACTGCACCTAACAATCTCTCCCTCAACATTTGCTCCCGCTGGGAATCGAACCCGTGACCTTGGCTCTGATACCAAATGTTGGACCGTGCACCTGCAATAAGCACCACTAGAGGAGGGGTGAATAGTGGTTAGCGGAAATTACACTACAACCCTTTGTTAAAATCCCCTTTGAAAACAGAATCTGAAACCACCTCAGATTCAGAACCCGTATTTCGAAAATTCACAAATAATTGTACACAACTCCAACATTTATGAAACTTTCCAAAATTTAACTTCAATGAGTTAACAACACTCTGTTCAAAGATCAGATAAAAATAAGATTGTTTGACCCTTCAAACAAATAAAAAGATTCAGATGGTCAATCTGGACAGAATTGGACAGAATGTTGCTGATTTTGCAAAACGTGTTTCGCTTTGAATACTCAACCAAAAAGGTTGGTCTTTATATCAAAACACTCCTTAGGATGTTTAGATGAAGTTTCCAAAAGGCCCTGACCTTAAACAATTCTTGAAAAATACAGAATTTAAGTTTTCTCAAAACTGGTCAGATTGCAGCCAGATTGGAGCAGTTATCTTGCAAAGACTGAAAGGCTAACTTTCCCTTGCTCAAATCAAGTGATTCTTGTTGCAAATAAAAGCTAACAGTATGAAGTATAACTCCACCAAAAATCACGAATTTTGAAAATGTTTATCTATTTTTTCAAATTGTGAGAAATTGTGTGAAAACTGCAGTCAAAAACAGGCAGAAAACAGAAATAAAGAAACAAAGAAGAACACCGAGGATTTATCCTGTTTCGGTCAATGTGACCTACTCCAGTCCCAAAGAACACCTTTCCTTAGATTTCACTATCAAATGAACACCTTACAACAAGAGCCAAGCTTGATCCTTAGGTTATACACCAACCATATTCAAGACTTGGATAATCACCTCTATGCAACTCTTGATTACAATACCTCTACCACCTATTGATGTAGCCTTATAAATTTGGCTAATCAATCATACAAATCCAAATCAAGAAGGTGTGTATAGTGTAGCTGGACAACAAAGAAAATTGGAACACCTTAGCTACACAAAGTATGAACGAAAATATGAGAAGAGAATAGCAAGACAACAATCTTCAATTTTGCTTTCAAGTGTGTGTCTTCTCTTCTACACCTTGCCTTCTATTTATAGAGTGAATTGATGGCATATTCTCTCCAACTTTTAGACCATGTGATGGCTGAGAATTTTGAATTAAAGCACCTCCATAATCATCTCCAACAACCTTGTCTCCATTACATTCAAATTTGAAATTTCAAGTTGACAACTTTTTCCAACTAGATTGTTTTTGAATTTTCCACTTGTCCAAAAGTCATAAAATGAGTATACCACCTTCTCCACCTTTTTATGGATGTTTTTGATGTTGTATGTATGTATACCAACTCAAATTTTGTGAATAGAAAATATTGAATAAGTGTTGACAAGATTATGTCAACATATAACACCAAAATTCCTACTTTCTTCTCCTTTACATATTGTGATGAATCTTGCACCAAGGACACCTTGTAATCTTTGAAAGATGATTATTAAGAACCTCCAATAACATATATATAAGAGTCTTCAAGAGAAAATAGAACGTGACATCGAATACCGTCACATATCCCGCTACCGTCGATAAAATCATCAAATGAGAGAATAAAATAGAAAACCACCAAATAATCTTCAAGAATATACTAAATGAACTCCAGAATGAATATAATAAGATACTCAAGAGATTCCTTGAGTAAAAATACTGAAACTGTCTTGGGGGTAAAATGACCAAAATGCCCCTAGTGAGATAAAACTCCAGATATGACCTCGATGGTCAGAATTAAATATAATAACACCTTCTTGATAATAAATAAGATGATAATATCTTCTTGAATCATATTCACCATGTCGAGTACCTACAAAACTCAAAATACCACTTTTGCCCTTTTGGTAAGTTGTAGAAACTTCGAGGGCATATTAGTCACAAGATATTATCATCATAAAAATCACATAATCACAACATGATAAACATATATAAATCATGTAAAAATAAAAACAACTATTTTATCACATTTTAGAAAAATATTTCTAACAACCCTAGACATCGTGTCATTTTTCTTCACTTATTCAACTCTTTCATTTATAACACCATATGTGACATTTTTAAGTATTCATCACTTAAAATCATGACTTTGAAAATTATCCAAACATATTTCTCACCATTCTCCCCCTTTTGGATGATTTTCAAAATAACCTAACATGATTTTAATGTCACAACTTATAACCACAAGTTTAACCAAATGTTTTCAATTATGTTTTCAACTTTTAAATAGTATGCCACTCCCCCGCAACTCACACTCTCCCCCTTAACCTATGCTCCAAAATTTATACCAATAAAAACTTAGCATATGATTCATCATGACTTACCAACTAACACATGACTTACCAACTAAAATAATGTTCTTATTCTATCTCCCCCTTTATTTTGCAAATCATGCAAAAGATATAACTATACAATGGTATCGTAAGTCATCATTCCTAATTTGGCTCGTAAGTTTTCAAAAGTGGCTTGATTAAGGGGTTTGGTGAAGATGTCAGCGATTTGATGATCAGTTCTTATGTGGTTTATCACTATATCCTCATTTTGAACATGATCACGAAGAAAGTGATATCGCACCTCAATGTGTTTGGCCTTAGAATGAAGCACCGGATTCCGTGAAAGATTGATTGCACTTGTGCTATCGCAGAAAATTGGAATCTTATTCATTTTAATGCCAAAATCACTAAGTTGCTGTTTAAGCCAAAGTATTTGGGTAGTACATAAACTCAAAGCGATATACTCGGCTTCAGTGGTAGAAAGAGCTACACTAGCTTGCTTTTTAGAAAACCAAAAAATCAAGTTGGTTCCTATGAATTGACAAGTACCGCTAGTGGATTTTCTATCTAACCTGCAACCATCATAATCAGCATCACTATATGCGTGTAATTCCAACTTAGCGTTTCTATCATACCACAGTCCTAAGTAAGGTGTATGCTTAAGATATCTAAAGATCTTTTTCACTATATTGTATTGTGATACCTTAGGACAAGATTGAAACCTAGCACACATACACACACTAAACATAATATCAGGTCTTGATGCAGTTAAGTATAACAATGAGCCAATCATAGACCTATAAAGTGTGTCATCAAAAGGTTTACCATTTTCATCCTTATCAAATTTGGTACTAACACTCATAGGGGTAGTTGTAGGTTTCAACTCTTCAAAGCCAAACTTCTTAATCATATCATTGACATACTTAAGTTCGCTAATGTGAATTCCTTGAGGGGCTTGTTTGATTTGAAGTCCTAAGAAATAATTCAACTCTCCTACCATCGACATTTCAAACTCTGACTTCATACATTCTTCGAAGTCTTTTACTAAAGTAGGGTTGGTTGTGTAGCGCCCCGTACTCGGATACCCCTCGTACGGTTTACCCGCCGTACTTTCCCTTTTCAGAAAAGTACAAAGCGTCGATACTTAACTCGTAAAACCCATGGATAAACATGGATTACAAAGTCACGATCTTAACAGGTAGATAAAAATACGGCAGAATTTGAACTTTAATCTGAAAGCGTCAAATCGCGAATACATAGCAAAATTATACAAACTGAACCGATAGCAACTACACCGCGAAATTATACAACCATTATCCGAAGAGAGTCCGAAAGTAGCTAAGTCCCAAATGTCCCAAAGGCTCATTAAAAGCTTTCATCATCATTATCTTAACCGCGACTTCAATAACCTATGGGTATGGCATCCTTGGCTCATCATCAATCCACTCGACTTCATTACCTGGCTCTGGGGGGGAAAAATAAATGGGTGAGCGACAAAGTCGCCAGCAAGTATACAATAACACCGTACAATAAAGAGAAAACGGCATACAAGAATCAAACCCCAATTCCTTAGGTTAAAACATACCTGCCAATGCTTTTCCGAGGCATCATATTTAAAGTCATATCAATACTTAGCTAAAAACTAGATGTCATCACTTAGTTAGATTCTACGTGCTATAGCCAACCCTTACTTCTATGAAAAGGTATCATGCATAATGTGTATGAAAATGTGAATGCAATGCAAATGTAACGGGAAACATTCTTTCTTTCCTTTAGACATGCTCATAAAAATACTTGAACTTTCTTTCTTTCTTTTAAATCATGCTCATCATAAAACAAGATAGTGTGTCAGCCTATTATACCGGGCATGACTCGGTTCTTATAACATGATCACCTTCAGGTCTATTATACCAGACCTGGCTCGGTTCTTATACTCTTCAGACCTATTATACCGGGCCTGGATCAGTTCTTACATTTCATCAGACCTATTATACCGGGCCTGGATCGGTTCTTATACTTCGTCAGATCAATTAACCCCGGATCTGTAGCGGGTTAAGCTGGCCAGAAGGGACGAAATTCTTTCAAAACAGAAACTTTATATAAAACATCGATAAAATCATGAGCATGGAACATATGAGCATGTCAATGCAAGTGCATGGGATGCAACATGGTAAAATGCACTTATAACATCATAAACAACTTTCTTCATGGGCTGGAAAACGATCCAGCAGCATGTCATGTATTATCCGGCCTTAAAATCTACCTTTTGAGCCTATTTTCCAGAAACTAAAAATATGGACATGCACCACATGATCTTAACTACATTCTGTACAAATTTCACGCGATTTCGACAAGCGTAGGTACCTCAATAAAAATAATTCCCAACAGGGGTACAACAGAAATTCTGCTGCACTCTCAACTCCATTCCTTACCTTGTCTCCATCCATAAACTCATTATGGGGCTCACTTAGCACCTGGAAATCTTTCCTATTTCCTTTATGAACAATATTCAAATGTCCATTCACCAAAACAAGTCAAAGTAAATACGATACAATTTATACAAGCACAAAGGGTCAATCTGTCCTGTTTTCCAGAATGTTACACCAACTTTGCTTCAATGGCTTACCATCAAGATCAATAGATAAAATCAATTTCTTTACATGGATACTTAGATCTATGTCTTAAGTACTTCCTGTAAAAATTTCAGGTCAATCCATGATGTTTAAGGTACTTAAATAATTTTTCTCCCTTAGGTGGTACGACCAGAAACTGTTTTGACCCCTTGATACTAAAAATTTATTTCTGACCAATCCACAAATGATTTTCCATAAATTCCAACTCCACAATAAACTAGACGTAATAAGCTACGACCACACCAAAAATAAACTCAATCCAACGTTTAGAAGGTCCTTAACTAAGTCCATCAATTTGGCATAAAATCTGTCCAGAATTCTGGTTTCAACCATCATGCATAGAAATATCCTTTCCTTCCTAACTTTGTTCTTTAGCCTATAATCCAAGTTAATGGTCATTTAATAGACATAATAAGGCTTCCCTATACCAATTCTAGTCTCTTTTTAGCATGCAAAAGTCGTTCATATGGGTGGTTCATTCCTTCTAAACAAAACAGTCCTCTAGTCCAACAATTTCAAAACATAAGAAAAGGTAACAACTTAGGCATATTTTCACTAAAGTCATGTCTTAGGCTTCTAGACATTCAAGTATGCACATAATCACATATATTGTAAGGGGTTTAAGTATACTTGCCTCTTCAAGCTAAAGCTCTTGCCTTTGCTTGGTTATGAAGTGAGATGTGATGATATCCTTCACCTTCTTCACCTTAAGCATACGGTTTTAAAGGAGTGAAATGAAATGATTAGTTCTTTATTCAATAGTGGAACTAGGTTATCTTTAAGGCTAGAGCATCTTACCAAAATGATCTTGGAATGGAGGTTCAAGCACCTCAATATAACACCACCTAGAAAAGTTGAAGGCTTTCACCTATTTCAACCATGAAACCCACGGTTTTGGCATCGAGAAGGAGAGTTCATGTGAGCTTCATTCTTTACCAAAATGAGAATTCTCTTAAGGAAACTTGGAATAAGACTTACCTAGATGTCTTCTTGAGTCTTGAAGTTGAAGTTAAACTCCCATCCTTCAAGATGTTGGGGGC
>AP025058.1:21051338-21176308 GCA_036186865.1 Eustoma russellianum | reverse complement strand
AAATTGTCTAAGTGTTTTGCTCTTGCATGATGAGAAGGTAGATGTTTCTAGAATGGTTTGATTTAAAACATGTTAGGGACTTAGGAGAGGGGGGACGGTTTTGGAGGGACTTTTGTGAGGGTTAGGGCTTTCTTGAATGTTAATCAAGGTTAAGTTAGTATAACCTTGGTTACTTTATTCAAACTATAGTTACTTTTGTGCTAACCCAAGTTACTTCATTAAATCATGGTTACATTAACCTTGGTTTAGAGAAAAGTAACCATGGTAGGATTTAAAAATCCTCCATGTCTAGACACTAAGGGGGAGGGGGCGGTTTTGGTTGGGGTCTTTATGACCTCAACCATACTACTTCCTTCTTTAATGAGTTGTCTTAACTTGTTCCTTAAATGCATGTCTATTTTATTTTCTATTTATTCTTTGCATAATAAATTCTTGTCTTATTATTTTAACTAATAAAATTGGCTAGAGATTTCTAGAACATCTCCATGTATAGGCCGAAATTTTGGGCCTCTTAGGCATCTTGATATTCCTTGTAATTTTAATTCATATACCATATTGTTGTCTATATTTTATTGTATTCCAAGATTAGCATATGTATGTGTACAAATACGTACACGCCTATGTGTTCCATGTGTTTATACCTTCCCTACGTATATCATATATACGCACATACATATATATATCTTGGTATGGTTTATATCATTCTATATTTCAGGGACTATCTCAAGGGCATTTAAGTAAAAAGAGTTACATGGACTTAAGTAACACGCTCTAAAAGAAATTGTCGCTTTCATTCCATCTCATATTCATAGTTTTCACGTACCTGATTGTTGGGGTACAACATCCTTCCCTCCTTCAATAAAGTTTCGTCCTCGAAACTTATGAATTGTCAAAGAGATATGGGTACTTTTGCTTCATGCCTTCCTCTAATTCCCAAGTGGCCTCATCAACTGAATGGTTCTTCCATTTCACCTTGACCATAGGAATAGACTTATTCCTCAATGCTTTCACTTCCCTATCAATTATCCTTTCGGGTTCCTCAACATATGATATATCAGCTTCAATCCTCAAAGGTTGTTCATCCATAATATGGCTCGAATCATGCACATACTTACGCAATTGAGATATATGAAACACATTGTGTAATTGAGACAACGATGGTGGTAGTGCAAGTCTATAAGCAACTTCTCCAATCCTTTCCAAGATCTCAAATGGTCCAATGAATCTAGGACTAAGCTTCCCTTTAATTCCGAACCGCTTTACTCCTTTCGATGGAGATACCTTCAAGAATACCTTATCTCTTACTTGAAACTCAAGTGGTCGACGCCTCACGTCGGCCCACGCCTTGCTTCTATCCTGAGCAGCCTTCAATCTTTGTCTTGCAATCATAACCTTTTCCTTGGTTTGCTCTACTAGGTCAGGTCCTATGAAAATCTTATCTCCAATCTCATCCCAATACAATGGCGATCGACATTTTCTTCCATAAAGAGCTTCATAAGGAGCCATTCCAATAGATCTGTGATAGCTGTTATTGTATGAAAACTCAACCAACTTCAAACTCTTATCCCAGCTACCTCCAAAGTCCAACACACAAGCACGCAACATGTCCTCCAATGTTTGAATTGTTCTCTCTGATTGACCGTCAGTCTGGGGATGAAAAGCTGAACTCATGCAAACTTCTGTACCCATCGCTTTCTGAAATGACGTCCAAAACCTTGATGTGAAGCTGGGGTCTCGGTCACAAACTATGCTCATAGGAACTCCATGCGAACATACAATCTGATCAACATACATAGAAGCCAACTTTTCCATGGGTGCTTTAATCGACATTGCCATGAAATGAGCACTCTTCGTCAGACGATCCACAATAACCCAAATAGTGTCATATCCACTTCTTGTCTTAGGTAAATCGGTCACAAAATCCATAGCGATGTGATCCCACTTCCACTCAGGCACCTCAAGTGGTTGCAATAATCCAGCTGGCCTCTGATGTTCTGCTTTGACTTTGTGACATACAAGACATTTCTCAACAAACTCTGCTATCTGGTTTTTCATTCCTGGCCACCAAAACTTTTGCTTCAAGTCATGATACATCTTATTTGCTCCTGGGTGAATAGACAAGCGTGAATTATGGGCTTCCTGAAACACTTCACTCTTTATCGCATCATCATTAGGCACACACAATCGATCTCTAAACCACAAACTGCCGTCACTACGGACTTCAAAATCGTCAGATGGCTTCTCCTTCAGCTTGTTCTTAACTTTCATCAATGTATCATCCTTAACTTGAGTCTCCTTAATCTTATCGATCAAAGAAGGAACCACTACTAACTTTGCAAGCACGTCGGAAATCGAATTCACTTCTTCCAGACCAAACCCTTCCATATCACGCTGTAGAGGTGGTTGGCGGGGATGACTCGTCTTACGACTCAAAGCATCAGCAACTCTATTAGCTTTACCTGGATGATACTGAATAGAGATGTCATAATCCTTGATCAACTCAAGCCATCGCCTTTGGCGCATATTCAGCTCCTTTTGAGTGAAGAGGTATTTCAAACTCTTATGATCTGTGAAGATCTCACACTTCTCTCCATACAGATAATGACGCCAAATCTTCAGAGAAAATACAACTGCTGCAAGCTCAAGGTCATGTACTGGATAATTCTGCTCAAACGGCTTAAGCTGGCGAGACGCATACGCGATCACCCGTCCATTCTGCATAAGAACACAACCCAATCCATTCTTGGAAGCATCACTGTAGATCACAAACTGTTCTCCTGAAACGGGTTGAGCCAAAACTGGTGCGGACGTCAACCTTGCCTTCAGCTCAGAAAAGCTACTTTCACAATTCTCATTCCATACAAATTTTGTCTTCTTCTGAGTCAATCTAGTGAGTGGCATAGCTATCCTTGAAAATCCTTCAACAAACTTTCGGTAGTAACCGGCCAGTCCGAGAAAACTTCTTACTTCAGTGACATTGGTCGGTCTCGGCCACTCAGTAATTGCCTCAATCTTTCGGGGATCAACCGAAATCCCATTTTCAGTAATAATATGGCCCAGAAATGACACACTATGCAACCAAAACTCACATTTACTGAATTTCGCATAGAGTTGATGCTTCCTTAGAATACCAAGTATTGTCCTCAGATGGGCTGTATGAGCTTCCTCATCAGGCGAATAAATCAGGATATCGTCAATAAAGACGACCACATACTTATCCAACTGGTCCCGAAACACCCGATTCATAAGATCCATAAACGCTGCAGGGGCGTTGGTCAGTCCAAAAGGCATCACGAGAAATTCATAATGTCCATATCTCGTCCTGAATGCTGTCTTAGGAATATCCTCAGCTCTTATCTTCAATTGAAAATATCCAGATCTTAGGTCCACTTTGCTAAACACCCGAGCTCCCTGCATTAGGATACTTTAGATATTATTCATGATTATTATATTGAAATAAGACTTGGTAATTACTGACCCGAAGCTGGTCGAACAGATCGTCGATCCGAGGCAACGGATACTTATTCTTTACGGTGATCTTGTTGAGTTCCCGATAATCAATACACAGCCGCATACCTCCATCCTTCTTCTTTACAAATAAAACTGGGCACCCCATGGTGACACACTTGGACGAATCAACTTCTTTTCCAATAATTCATGCAATTGCTCTTTTAGTTCCTTCAGCTCAGCGGGTGCCATGCGGTAAGGAGCTTTAGAAATGGGCTCAGCTCCGGGGATGAGGTTTATCTCAAAGGAAATTTCTCGATCAGGGGGGAGTCCTTGTAGTTCCTCTGGAAAGACATCAAGAAACTCTTGAACTACTGGAACTTGCGAAATGTCCACTGCTGCCTGCTCGACACTAAGAGCATAAACAAGATAGCCTTGACATCCCTTTCGCAATGCTCGACGGACACGAGCTGTATTCACAAAAATATTCTTTGACTTCTTCAACTTGGGACCTCCTTGAAATGATACTTCCTCTTGCTCTGGGCTCTGAAAGTGACTTTCTTTTGATTGCAGTCAATATGGGCATGGTTCTTAGACAACCAGTCCATACCAATAATAATGTCAAAGTCATTCATAGCAATCGGGATTAGATCAGCCACGAACCGATGGTCATCGAGCTCGACCGCGCAATTCTTATACAGATGATGAGACGTAAGTACTTGATCACCAGTGGCTTGGATTTGATAGGGTGATTTAAGCCGGATGGGATTATGGTCTAATCCCTTTGCAAATTTCTTAGATATAAAGGAGTGGCTGGCGCCACTATCAAACAACACATTTGCGGGCATACAACATACGAGAATAGCGCCTGAATCATACAAAGTTTTAACTACGCAGCAATATAATATTTATCAACTTAGTATTGCATAATTTTAAATCATACCAGCCACGACGTCTCCAGCTTCCTCAACTGCAGCATCGGTCATCACATGCACCCGTGCATTCGGGCGCTGACGTTGGTTTCTCTGCTGCCGACCATCACGCTCACGACAATCTCTCAGAATATGTCCAGTCTTTCCACATCCAACACAAGCAGCTCCCTTATCAGGACAATCCCTAATTATATGACCAGTCTTGCCGCAACCAAAGCACTTACCAGCTTGTACATAGCACTTGCCCAAATGATTCTTCTGACAATGGGGACACATGGGAATGGCCTGCTGCTGCTGTCCTTGATTCCCTTGATTATTTCTCTGATTATTCTGATTCTGCCCACGGCGATGTCCACGATTCTGATTTCCTCTTTGGTTCTGATTCTGCTGTCTACCTTGCCTCCCATGAAAATTCTGTCTAGTCATTTTCCTTGCTCCTTTATCACCAGAAGTGTCCCTTCCTCTTTTCTGGCCCATCGTCGCATCACGACGAATGATATTTCTCGATCCGATAACATGCATCAACGAGCGCCTCAAAATCAGCAGAGATAACATTTACCAACCAAGTGCGAATCCTTGGGTTCAGCCCACTCTCGAACTTCACCATCTTAGATTCCTCATCATTCATCGTAGCCGGAGAAAATCTACCCAAAGCCAGAAACTTGCTCACATATTCAGACACAGTCATACCACGTTCTTGCTTCAACATTTCAAAATCATGCCTCTTTTGCATCTTTACTGACGGAGGAAAATAAAACTTGTTGAACTCTTGGATGAATCTCTCCCATGGAATAGGTCGGGGCAAAGGTTGCAGCTTAGCCTTCCACCACTGGTTCGCCTCACCAAGGAGGAAAGGCCTCACAGCTTGGGTTTTCATATTGTCAGGGGCTCCATTCAGTTCAAAACAGTTCTCCATTTCATCTAGCCATTTTTCAGCCATATCGGGGTCAGACTTGCCTTCAAAAGGCGGCACATTTGCTCGCTTGAGCTTCTCAAAGTAATACTGCGCATCTCTTATCGGTTCATAAGGGGGAGGAGGGGCAACTTGCTGAATCATTCCCTGGCCAATCTGAGTTATGGTCTGACAGAATGCTTGGAAATCTGGAATAACAAGTGGCACTTGCGGAAGAGGGTTTCCTTGAGCTGGTGGGGGATTTTCATTCTGCGGTGGAGGAGGAGGCGGTGGATTCTGATTCTGAGGAGGAGGTGGAGGGACTTGATCTTGAGGTTGTGGAGGGTTTGGTTCGGGTGCATGGGCAGCATCTCTGCGAGGTCTACCACGAGTCCGAACCATCTGTATATGGAGCAGAAAAATATATATATGTATATATGGATCGAGATGACTGACTGAATTTAGATATACTTGGAAAAAGGAATTTAAAGCAGGAAAAAGAGTTAATATGCAACATATCAGGCTAGCAGGTCAACCAAGGGGACCCTATTTCCAATCTAAGTTGTCTAAGCTAAGGCCATCTCTCTTCTAAGATCATGACTTAAGTCTAAGATCAATTCTTAGTTTTTCTAAGATCATAGCTTAGCTTCTACGTTCTGCCCGAATCTAGAGCCTGGGCTCTGATACCACCTGTAGCGCCCCGTACTCGGCTACCCCTCGTACAGTGCACCCGCCGTACTTTCCCTTTTCAGAAAAGTACAAAGCGTCGATACTTAACTCGTAAAACCCATGGATAAACATGGATTACAAAGTCACGATCTTAACAGGTAGATAAAAATACGGCAGAATTTGAACTTTAATCCGAAAGCGTCAAATCGCGAATACATAGCAAAATTATACAAACTGAACCGATAGCAACTACACCGCGAAATTATACAACCATTATCCGAAGAGAGTCCGAAAGTAGCTAAGTCCCAAAATGTCCCAAAGGCTCATTAAAAGCTTTCATCATCATTATCTTAACCGCGACTTCAATAACCTATGGGTATGGCATCCTTGGCTCATCATCAATCCACTCGACTTCATTACCTGGCTCTGGGCGGAAAAATAAATGGATGAGCGACAAAGTCGCCAGCAAGTATACAATAACACCGTACAATAAAGAGAAAACGGCATACAAGAATCAAACCCCAATTCCTTAGGTTAAAACATACCTGTCAATGCTTTTCCGAGGCATCATATTTAAAGTCATATCAATACTTAGCTAAAAACTAGATGTCATCACTTAGTTAGATTCTACGTGCTATAGCCAACCCTTACTTCTATGAAAAGGTATCATGCATAATGTGTATGAAAATGTGAATGCAATGCAAATGTAACGGGAAACATTCTTTCTTTCCTTTAGACATGCTCATAAAAATACTTGAACTTTCTTTCTTTCTTTTAAATCATGCTCATCATAAAACAAGATAGTGTGTCAGCCTATTATACCGGGCATGACTCGGTTCTTATAACATGATCACCTTCAGGTCTATTATACCAGACCTGGCTCGGTTCTTATACTCTTCAGACCTATTATACCGGGCCTGGATCAGTTCTTACATTTCATCAGACCTATTATACCGGGCCTGGATCGGTTCTTATACTTCGTCAGATCAATTAACCCCGGATCTGTAGCGGGTTAAGCTGGCCAGAAGGGACGAAATTCTTTCAAAACAGAAACTTTATATAAAACATCGATAAAATCATGAGCATGGAACATATGAGCATGTCAATGCAAGTGCATGGGATGCAACATGGTAAAATGCACTTATAACATCATAAACAACTTTCTTCATGGGCTGGAAAACGATCCAGCAGCATGTCATGTATTGTCCGGCCTTAAAATCTACCTTTTGAGCCTATTTTCCAGAAACTAAAAATATGGACATGCACCACATGATCTTAACTACATTCTGTACAAATTTCACGCGATTTCGACAAGCGTAGGTACCTCAATAAAAATAATTCCCAACAGGGGTACAACAGAAATTCTGCTGCACTCTCAACTCCATTCCTTACCTTGTCTCCATCCATAAACTCATTATGGGGCTCACTTAGCACCTGGAAATCTTTCCTATTTCCTTTATGAACAATATTCAAATGTCCATTCACCAAAACAAGTCAAAGTAAATACGATACAATTTATACAAGCACAAAGGGTCAATCTGTCCTGTTTTCCAGAATGTTACACCAACTTTCCTTCAATGGCTTACCATCAAGATCAATAGATAAAATCAATTTCTTTACATGGATACTTAGATCTATGTCTTAAGTACTTTCTGTAAAAATTTCAGGTCAATCCATGATGTTTAAGGTACTTAAATAATTTTTCTCCCTTAGGTGGTACGACCAGAAACTGTTTTGACCCCTTGATACTAAAAATTTATTTCTGACCAATCCACAAATGATTTTGCATAAATTCCAACTCCACAATAAACTAGACGTAATAAGCTACGACCACACCAAAAATAAACTCAATCCAACGTTTAGAAGGTCCTTAACTAAGTCCATCAATTTGGCATAAAATCTGTCCAGAATTCTGGTTTCAACCATCATGCATAGAAATATCCTTTCCTTCCTAACTTTGTTCTTTAGCCTATAATCCAAGTTAATGGTCATTTAATAGACATAATAAGGCTTCCCTATACCAATTCTAGTCTCTTTTTAGCATGCAAAAGTCGTTCATATGGGTGGTTCATTCCTTCTAAACAAAACAGTCCTCTAGTCCAACAATTTCAAAACATAAGAAAAGGTAACAACTTAGGCATATTTTCACTAAAGTCATGTCTTAGGCTTCTAGACATTCAAGTATGCACATAATCACATATATTGTAAGGGGTTAAAGTATACTTGCCTCTTCAAGCTAAAGCTCTTGCCTTTGCTTGGTTATGAAGTGAGATGTGATGATATCATTCACCTTCTTCACCTTAAGCATACGGTTTTAAAGGAGTGAAATGAAAAGATTAGTTCTTTATTCAAGAGTGGAACTAGGTTATCTTTAAGGCTAGAGCATCTTACCAAAATGATCTTGGAATGGAGGTTCAAGCACCCCAATATAACACCACCTAGAAAAGTTGAAGGCTTTCACCTATTTCAACCATGAAACCCACGGTTTTGGCATGGAGAAGGAGAGTTCATGTGAGCTTCATTCTTTACCAAAATGAGAATTCTCTTAAGGGAACTTGGAATAAGACTTACCTAGATGTCTTCTTGAGTCTTGAAGTTGAAGTTAAACTCCCATCCTTCAAGATGTTGGGGGCGAAACCTTGGTGAGGGGAATGGAAATTGTCTAAGTGTTTTGCTCTTGCATGATGAGAAGGTAGATGTTTCTAGAATGGTTTGATTTAAAACATGTTAGGGACTTAGGAGAGGGGGGACGGTTTTGGAGGGACTTTTGTGAGGGTTAGGGCTTTCTTGAATGTTAATCAAGGTTAAGTTAGTATAACCTTGGTTACTTTATTCAAACTATAGTTACTTTTGTGCTAACCCAAGTTACTTCATTAAATCATGGTTACATTAACCTTGGTTTAGAGAAAAGTAACCATGGTAGGATTTAAAAATCCTCCATGTCTAGACACTAAGGGGGAGGGGGCGGTTTTGGTTGGGGTCTTTATGACCTCAACCATACTACTTCCTTCTTTAATGAGTTGTCTTAACTTGTTCCTTAAATGCATGTCTATTTTATTTTCTATTTATTCTTTGCATAATAAATTCTTGTCTTATTATTTTAACTAATAAAATTGGCTAGAGATTTCTAGAACATCTCCATGTATAGGCCGAAATTTTGGGCCTCTTAGGCATCTTGATATTCCTTGTAATTTTAATTCATATACCATATTGTTGTCTATATTTTATTGTATTCCAAGATTAGCATATGTATGTGTACAAATACGTACACGCCTATGTGTTCCATGTGTTTATACCTTCCCTACGTATATCATATATACGCACATACATATATATATCTTGGTATGGTTTATATCATTCTATATTTCAGGGACTATCTCAAGGGCATTTAAGTAAAAAGAGTTACATGGACTTAACACGCTCTAAAAGAAATTGTCGCTTTCATTCCATCTCATATTCATAGTTTTCACGTACCTGATTGTTGGGGTACAACAGGTTGAACCAAAGATTATATCATCTACGTATATTTGAACGATTAACAAATCATTACCTTTTCTTCTTAGGAATAATGTGTTGTCGATGGTCCCCCTTTGATAATTATTTGCAATAAGAAAGTTTGCAAATCTATCATACCAAGCTCTTGGAGCTTGTTGCAAACCATATAGAGCTTTCTTAAGCTTGTAAACATGGTTAGGATTCTTTGGATCTTAAAATCCAGGGGGTTGTTTGACAAACACCTCTTCTTGGATGTATCCATTCAAGAACGCACTCTTGACATCCATTTGGAAGAGCTTAATATTGCTTAGACTTGCAATCGCAAGTAATAATCTAATTGCTTCTAGTCGTGCAACGGGTGCAAAGGTTTCTTCATAATCTATTCCTTCTTGTTGATTATAACCTTGTGCGACTAGTCTAGCCTTATTCCTTGTAATATTTTCTTGTTCATCCATTTTATTCCTAAATACCCATTTAGTTCCTATAATAGACTTGTCTTCAGGTTTAGGTACTAAGTCCCACACGTTGTTCCTTATGAATTGATGTAATTCCTCATGCATAGCATCTATCCATGATATGTCACCTAAGGCTTCCTTTACGTTCTTAGGTTCTAGTTGTGAGATTAAGCTATGTCCTTCAAGTTGACTTATATTTCTACGTGTTCTAACCCTAGCACTTGGATCCCCAATGATTAGTTCTCTAGGGTGCCACCAATTCCTAGATTGACTAGGTTCACCCTCATCTTGTTCAAATGTTTCATTAGTGTGAATGTTATCATATGTAATTGGATCATTAGTTGTATCTTCCAATTTCAGAGTCTCTTGATTTATTTCATCTAAGGGTTTATGTATGTCTTGTTCAGGGGGAGTTGGTTCTAGATGATCAAGTACAGGCTCAAGTAATACATCATCATCAAACATATTTTCAACAATTGTTTCTTGTTTATGTTGATGTTTATCACTAACTTCAAAGCATGCATTTTCATTGAATTTCACATGTATGGATTCAATAATTTTTCTAGATGCAGGATTATAACACCTATATGCTCTTGAGTTAGTTGAATACCCAACAAATATGCATTCAATAGACTTTTGTTCAAATTTATCTAGATTATCCTTAGTGTTCAGCACAAAACATTTACATCCGGATACTTTAAGATAATCTATCTTAGGTTGTCTATTGTTTAGCAATTCATAAGGCGTTTTATTTAACTTCTTTCTAATAGTGAGCCTATTTATAATATAGCATGCACAACTAACAGCTTCAGCCCATAAATATTTAGGTAATTTATTTTCACACAGCATTGTCCTAGCAACTTCTTGAATCGTTCTATTTTTACGTTCAACAACTCCATTGAGTTGTGGTGTTCTAGGTGGTGAGAATTCATGTTTGATTCCATATAGTTCGCAAAATTTGATTACGTCTTTGTTTTTAAATTCTCCACCTCTATCGCTTCTAATTCTTTTAACATTTTCTTCATAAATATTTTCAAGTTGCTTAATAAGGGTTTCGATTGCTAATGGAGCATCGTCTTTGTGTGTTAAGAACAATGTCCATGTGTAGCGTGAGTAATCATCTACTATGACACACACATAGTAGTGTCCACCTAGACTTCTTGTCCTACTTGGACCAAGTAAGTCTAAGTGAAGCAATTCTAGTACATGACTAGTACTCACTTCATGTTTCGATTTTAAGGTTTCTTTAATGTGTTTTCCCTTAATACATGTTTCACACATTTGAAAATTATCTAAGTCTAACTTAGGCATTCCTCTAATTAATTCTTCTTAGACAATTTCTTAATAGTTGAAATTCCTATATGGCCTAATCTTCTATGCCATAAATTTACATCTAAGTCATGTGATATTAGACACTTAACCTTAGCATCTAGCATGTTATCTAAGGTAAGAGTATAAATATTTCCATCTCTATTTCCTTTTAAAACCGTTTCTCCTTTTTCATTTATTATATCACAAGAATTGGGAAGAAAGGAGACATTATAACCACAATCTATAAGTTGAGAAATACTAAGTAAATTATAAGATAGATTGCTTACTAATAACACATTTAGTATTTGAAATGTGTTAGGGTCCCCAATTGTTCCTTTTCCAACAACTTGTCCTTTGTTGTTGTCACTGAATGTTACTTTTCCTCCATTCTTGATATTTTCCAATTCGATGAATAGTTTGGGGTTCCCCGTCATATGCCTCGAACATCTACTATCTAAAAACCATTTGGTTTTTAGATTCTTTGACTTTACCTCCTTCTTGCATTCCTTGCGTTTATCCTCAAATCTTTAAATAAAGTGAATGCTAATGCTCCAAGCCTTCTTGAAGTGTTCAAATGCTCCAAACCTTTGTTTTGGGATTAGAAAGCTACTATGTTGTTGGTTCTTGGCCTTGCCTTGTTTGTGTTGAATCTTGCTTCTTCGAGTGGTGCAGACCTCGCTCTGATACCACTTGTAGGACCTCAGGCGCTACCATCTCTCCTAAAACCAATTGGTGACAGGAGATGCGCATACCCTAGCCTTATAGTGCATTCAGCACACACAAGCGCCCACGGCATTCGACTGTGACTTGGCCCACCAGCCTACGCGCCACGGGACAATTGCTGCACCTAACAATTGGTATTAAGGCTAGGGTATGCGCATCTCCTGTCACCAATTGGTTTTGGGAGAGATGGTAGCGCTTGAGGTCCTACAAGTGGTATCAGAGCCAAGGTCACGGGTTCGATTCCCAGCGGGAGCAAATGCTGAGGGGGAGATTGTTAGGTGCAGCAATTGTCCCGTGGCGCGTAGGCTGGTGGGCCAAGTCACAGTCGAATGCCGTGGGCGCTTGTGTGTGCTGAATGCACTATAAGGCTAGGGTATGCGCATCTCCTGTCACCAATTGGTTTTGGGAGAGATGGTAGCGCCTGAGGTCCTACAAGTGGTATCAGAGCCAAGGTCACGGATGAAAATTGAGGGTAAAAACACCCAAATCAGTCTACAAGGATGTTACAGCCCACCAACAACAACATACACAAGAGAAAACAATTGAAGGAGAACAAAAATGCAGAAATTTCACCAAAAACCGCAGCTGACACCAGCAGCGATTAAAAACGATCCAGAGCTCGGATTGAAATTCTAAACGGTCAGAATGTAGCCCTGTGTGTTCCGAAGATGCTGTCCAAATTTCAGCAAAATCCAACGGTTGGATCTCCGGCGATCGTCAAAGAAGCAGAGGCTGCCCAGAATAATTCTGCACTCCGAAAATTCTCTCCCCCTCTCTCACTTTTCCACTCTCAGATGTTGTACAGTGTCCTTTTATTTCAGCCAGCAAAACAGCCTTATAGGTCTACTAAGAGAAGCTCTCAAATACCCAAACCATTTGGGTCTCACAAAATAAGTGATTGGTCTATCACTTACAAAATGTCCAATAACAAATGGACTGGACTAATGCCCCCAACAATCTCCCCCTCCAGTCCAATTTGGGGAAGATCATATGCAAAGCTCATCAAAAGGACATACCTGCAAGCTTGGAACAAAATTCAAGCTTGCTTCCAAGAACTACCTTTGTCAACATATCAGCACCATTCTTGTTGGTGTGGATCTTCTTCAACTTCATTAGTTGCTCTTCAATGACATCACGCAAATGAACACCTTACAACAAGAAATAAAGAAACAAGAGAAGAATGGTGCTGATATATTGACAAAGGTAGTTCCTGGAAGCAAGCTTGAATTTTGTTCCAAGCTTGCAGGTATGTCCTTTTGATGAGCTATGCATATGATCTTCCCCAAATTGGACTGGAGGGGGAGATTTTTGGGGCATTAGTCCAGTCCATTTGTTATTGGACATTTTGTAAAAGATGATGATTAATATCCTCTTATAACATATATAAGAGGGTTTTCAAGAAAAAATAGAATGTGACATCTCAAATCGTCACATATCCAGCTATAGTCAATAATATCATCGGTTGAGAGAATAAGATATAAGATCACCATATAATCTTCAAAATAATAATAACACAGCTCCAGAAGGAAGTTAATAATATGCTCAAGAGATTCCTTGAGTGAAAATACCAAAAATACCCTTGGGGGTAAAATGACCAAAATACCCCTTGTGTGAGAAAACTCCAGAAATGCCTCCGATGGTCAGAAATAATCACAATACCACCTTTGTCATGATAACCAAGATAATAATATGCACTTGAAATATTTTCACCATATGATGTTCCTACAAAACTTAAAATACCAATTTTGTCCTTTTTGGTAAGTTGTAGAAACTTCCAAGGCATGTTAGTCACAAGACAATAATAATCACCAAAAACACATAATAATCACATAATGAGCATGTATAAATCATGTACAAATGAAAACAATCAGTTTATCACTTTTTAGAAAATTATTTCTAAAAACCCTAGACATTGATCGATCGAAGTGTCTCAGCTTCAAAGATCGACGTCTCACAAAAAGTTTTAGAGTTTTCCTCTGACCTACGTCGATCGATCGAAGTGAGAGTTCGATGTACATCGATCGATCGATGTGTCTCAGGTTTAGAGATCGATGTCTCACAGAAAGGTCTTAAACTTTTCTGCCTTACATAGATCGATCGATGTGAGAGATCTATGTACATAGATCGATCGATGTGCAACAACCTGAGAGATCGATGTCAACTTGTTCAACTTTTTCAAATTTTAATCACATATAACACCATGTGTGACATTTTTAAGTATTCATCACTTAAAATCATGACTTTGAAAATTATCCAAACATATTTCTCAACATTCTCCCCCTTTTGGATGATTTTCAAAATAACCTAACATGATTTTAATGTCACAACTTATAACCAAAAGTTTAACCAAATGTTTAACCAAAAGTTTAACCAAATGTTTTCAACTATGTTTTCAGATTCAGAACCCGTTTTTTAAAAATTCACAAATAAATGTACACAACTCCAAAAATCATGAAACTTTCCAAAATTGAACTTCAATGTGTTAGAAAGATTATGTCCAAAACTAAGATACAAATAAGATCGTTTGGCCCTTCAAACAAATAAAAAGATTCAGATGGTCAAACTGGACAGAATTGGACAGAGTGTTGCTGATTTTGCAAAACGTGTTTCTCTTTGAATACTTGACCAAAAAGATTGATCTTTATATCAAAACACTCTTTAGAAAGTCTAGTTGATGTTTCCAAAAGGCCCTGACCTCAAAAAATTCTGGATAAATACAGAATTCAAGTTTTCTTAAAACTGGTCAGATTGCAGCCAGATTGGAGCACTTATCTTGCAAAGACTGAAAGACTAACTTTCCCTTGCTCAAATCAAGTGATTCTTGTCGGAAATGAAAGATAACAGTCTGAAGTATAACTCCACCAAAAATCACAAATTTTGAAAATGTTTAGCTATTTTTTCAAATTGTGAGAAGTTGTGTGAAAACTGCAGTCAGAAACGGGCAAAAACAGAAATAAAGAAACAAGAGAAGAACACCGAGGATTTATCCTGGTTCGGTCAATGTGACCTACTCCAGTCCCAAGGAACACCTTTCCTTGGATTTCACTATCAAATGAACACCTTACAACAAGAGCCAAGCTTGATCCTTGGGTTATACACCAACCCTATTCAAGACTTGGATAATCACCTCTATGCAACTCTTAGTTACAACACCTCTACCACCTATTGATGTAGCCTTATAAATTTGGCTAATCAATCATACAAATCCAACCCAAGAAGGTGTGTATAGTGTAGCTGGACAACAGAAAAATTGGAACACCTTAGCTACACAAAGTATGAACGAAAATATGAGAAGAAAATAGCAAGACAACAATCTTCAATTTTGCTTTCAAGTGTCTGTCTTCTCTTCTTCACCTTGCCTCCTATTTATAGAGTGAATAGATGGCATATTCTCTCCAACTTTTAGACCATGTGATGGCTGAGAATTTTGAATTAAAGCACCTCCATAATCATCTCCAACAACCTTGTCTCCATTACATTCAAATTTGAAATTTCAAGTTGGCAACTTTTGCCAACTAGCTTGTTTTTGAATTTTCCACTTGTTCAAAAGTCATAAAATGAGTACACCACCTTCTCCACCTGTTTATGGACATTTTTGATGTTGTATGTATGTATACCAACTCAAATTTTGTGAATAAAAAATAATGAATAAGTGTTGACAAGATTATGTCAACATATAACACCAAAATTCCTACTTTCTTCTCTTTTACATATTGTGCTGAATCTTGCACCAAGGACACCTTGTAATCTCTAAAAGATGATGATTAATATCCTCTTATAACATATATAAGAGGGTCTTCAAGAAAAAATAGAATGTGACATCTCAAATCGTCACATATCCAGCTATAGTCAATAATATCATCGGTTGAGAGAATAAGATATAAGATCACCATATAATCTTCAAAATAATAATAACACAGCTCCAGAAGGAAGTTAATAATATGCTCAAGAGATTCCTCGAGTGAAAATACCAAAAATACCCTTGGGGGTAAAATGACCAAAATACCCCTTGTGTGAGAAAACTCCAGAAATGCCCCTGATGGTCAGAAATAATCACAATACTACCTTTGTCATGATACCCAAGATAATAATATGCACTTGAAATATTTTCACCATATGATGTTCCTACAAAACATAAAATACCAATTTTGTCCTTTTTGGTAAGTTGTAGAAACTTCCAAGGCATGTTAGTCACAAGACAATAATAATCACCAAAAACACATAATAATCACATAATGAGCATGTATAAATCATGTACAAATAAAAACAATCATTTTATCACTTTTTAGAAAATTATTTCTAAAAACCATAGACATTGATCGATCGAAGTGTCTCAGCTTCAAAGATCGACGTCTCACAGAAAGTTTCAGAGTTTTCCTCTGACCTACATCGATCGATCGAAGTGAGAGTTCGATGTACATCGATCGATCGATGTGTCTCAGGTTTAGAGATCGATGTCTCACAGAAAGGTCTTAAACTTTTCTGTCTTACATAGATCGATCGATGTGAGAGATCTATGTACATAGATCGATCGATGTGCAACAACCTGAGAGATCGATGTCAACTTTTTCAACTTTTTCAAATTTTAATCACATATAACACCACGTGTGACATTTTTAAGTATTCATCACTTAAAATCATGACTTTGAAAATTATCCAAACATATTTCTCAACATTCTCCCCCTTTTGGATGATTTTCAAAATAACCTAACATGATTTTAATGTCACAACTTATAACCAAAAGTTTAACCAAATGTTTTCAACTATGTTTTCAACTTTTAAATAGTATGCCGCTCCCCCTCAACTCATACTATCCCCCTTAACCTATGCTCCAAAATTTATACCAATAAAAACTTAGCATATGATTCATTATGACTTACCAACTAAAACATGACTTACCAACTAAAATCATGTTCTTATTCTATCTCCCCCTTTATTTTGCAAATCATGCAAAAGATAGAACTATACAATGGTATCGTAAGTCATCATTCCTAATTTGGCTTGTAAGTTTTCAAAAGTGGCTTGATTAAGGGGTTTGGTGAAGATGTCAGCGATTTGATGATCAGTTCTTATGTGGTTTATCACTATATCCTCATTTTGAACATGATCACGAAGAAAGTGATATCGCACCTCAATGTGTTTGGCCTTAGAATGAAGCACCGGATTTCGTGAAAGATTGATTGCACTTGTGCTATCGCAGAAAATTGGAATCTTATTCATTTTAATGCCAAAATCACTAAGTTGCTGTTTAAGCCAAAGTATTTGGGTAGTACATAAACTCAAAGCGATATACTCGGCTTCAGTGGTAGAAAGAGCTACACTAGCTTGCTTTTTAGAAAACCAAGAAATCAAGTTGGTTCCTATGAATTGACAAGTACCGCTAGTGGATTTTCTATCTAATTTGCAACCACCATAATCAGCATCACTATATGCGTGTAATTCCAACTTAGCGTTTCTATCATACCACAGTCCTAAGTGAGGTGTATGCTTAAGATATCTAAAGATCTTTTTAACTGCATTGTAATGTGATACCTTAGGACAAGATTGAAACCTAGCATACATACACACACTAAACATGATATCAGGTCTTGATGGAGTTAAGTATAATAGTGATCCAATCATAGACCTATAGAGTGTGTCATCAAAAGTTTTACCATTTTCATCCTTGTCTAGTTTGGTGCTAACACTCATGGGGGTAGGTGTTGGTTTTAATTCTTCAAAGCCAAACTTCTTAATCATATCATTGACATACTTAAGTTGGCTAATGTGAATTCCTTGAGGGGTTTGTTTGATTTGAAGTCCTAAGAAATAATTCAACTCTCCTAGCATTGACATTTCAAATTCTGACTTCATACATTCTTCGAAGTCTTTTACTAAGGTAGGGTTTGTTGAACCAAAGATTATATCATCTACATAGATTTGAACTATTAACAAATCATTATCTTTTCGTCTTAGAAATAATGTGTTGTCTATTGTTCCCCTTTGATAATTATTTGCAATAAGAAAGTTCGTAAATCTATCATACCAAACTCTTGGAGCTTGTTTCAAACCATATAGAGCTTTCTTAAGCTTGTAAACATGGTTAGGATTCTTTGGATCTTCGAATCCAGGGGGTTGTTTGACAAACACCTCTTCTTGAATGTATCCATTCAAGAATGCACTCTTGACATCCATTTGGTAGAGCTTAATATTGCTTAGACTTGCAATCGCAAGTAACAATCTAATTGCTTCTAGTCGTGCACGTTGGTGCAAAGGTTTCTTCATAATCTATACCTTCTTGTCGATTATAACCTTGTGCGACTAGTCGAGCTTTATTTCTTGTGATGTTTCCTTGTTCATCCATTTTGTTTCTAAATATCCATTTTGTTCCTATTATAGATTTATTTTCAGGTTTAGGCACTAAGTCCCATACATTATTTTGGATAGATTGGTTTAACTCCTCATGCATGGCATCTATCCATGATAAATCGCCTAAGGCTTCCTTAATATTTTTAGGTTGTAAGTGTGATATTAAGATATGCCCTTCAACTTGACTTATGTTTCTACGTGTTCTAACCCCAACACTTGGATCACCAATGATTAGCTCTTTAGGGTGTTTATGTTTATCTTCTATAAGCCACCAATTCCTAAGTTGACTAGGTTCACCTTCTTCTAGTTCAAATGTTTCATTCGTGTGAACATTTTCATATACAATTGGAACATCTTGTAAGTTAGATAGATTATCTTCGAATTGTAAAATTTCTTGATTTATTTCACCTAAAGGTTCATGCACATCTTGTTCAGGGGAAGTTGGTTCTAGATGATCATGAACAGGCTCAAGTAATATATCATCATCATCAAACATATTTTCAACATTATTCTCTTGTTTCTTTTTATCACATACATCAAAATATGCATTCTCATTGAATTTCACATGTATAGATTCAATTATTTTTCTAGATGCATGATTATAACACCTATATGCCTTTGAGTTAGTTGAATATCCAACAAACATGCATTCAATAGACTTTTGTTCAAATTTATCTAGATTATCTTTGGTATTAAGTACAAAACATTTACACCCAAATACTCTAAGATAATCTACCTTAGGTTGTCTATTATTCAATAACTCATATGGTGTTTTATTTAATTTCTTTCTAATAGAAAGCCTATTTATTATATAACATACACAACTAACAGCTTCAGCCCACAAATATCTAGGTACTTTGTTTTCACACAAGATAGTTCTAGCTATTTCTTGTAGTGTTCTATTTTTACGTTCAGCAACTCCATTGAGTTTTGGTGTTCTTGGTGGTGAGAATTCATGTTTTATTCCATGTAATTCACAAAACTTAATTATATCTTTGTTTTTAAATTCTCCACCTCTATCACTTCTAATTCTTTTAACATTTTCTTCATAAAGATTTTCAAGTTGCTTGATAAGATTTTCGATTACCAATGGAGCATCGTCTTTGTGTGTTAAGAACGATGTCCATGTGTATCGTGAGTAATCATCTACTATGACACACACATAGTAGTGTCCACCTAGACTTCTTGTCCTACTTGGACCAAATAAGTCTAAGTGAAGCAGTTCTAGTACATGACTAGTACTCACTTCATGTTTTGATTTCATTGTCTCTTTTATATGTTTTCCTTTAATACATGTTTCACATAATTGAAAATTATGTAAGTCTAACTTAGGCATTCCTCTAATTAGATTCTTCTCAGATAATCTTTCTATGGTTGAAACTCCTATATGGCCTAGTCGTCTATGCCATAAGTTCACATCTCAAGTCATGTGATACTAAACACTTAATCCTAGCATTTAATATGTTATTTAGTGATAGTGTATAAATGTTACCATCCCTATTTCCTTTTAGTACAATTTCTCCTTTTTCATTTATTATATCACAACAATTAGGAAGAAAATAGACATGATAACCAGAATCTATAAGTTGCGAAATACTTAATAAATTGTAAGAAAGAATGCTTACTAACAACACATTTCGTATTTGAAATGTGTTAGGGTCCCCAATTGTTCCTTTTCCAATAACCTTGCCTTGGTTGTTGTCACCGAATGTCACCTTTCCTCCATTATCGATTTGTTCCAGTTCGGTGAATAGTTTAGGGTTGCCCGTCATGTGCCTTGAACACCCGCTATCTAAAAACCACTTGGTTTTTAGATTCTTTAACTTTGCCTCCTTCTTGTACTCTTTACAATTTTCCTACAATGGAGACAAAGTTTTAGGTACCCTTTATTTGGGTCCTTGAATGTTAGAGGTTCCATCCTTGTTTATATACCCTTTGGGTATCCAAACTTGAATATACCTTCTAGGCACATTTTTAGCATTGTTATAATTTGGAAAATAAGAAGAATTAGCATATACATGATTATTCCACATAAGTGAAGATGCATTGTTATACATGTTGTGCCATGGTTGATAATCATTGTGAGAAGTTGTATGAAAACTGCAGTCAAAAACAGGCAGAAAACAGAAATAAAGAAACAAGAGAAGAACACCGAGGATTTATCCTGGTTCGGTCAATGTGACCTACTCCAGTCCCAAGGAACACCTTTCCTTGGATTTCACTATCAGATGAACACCTTACTACAAGAGCCAAGATTGATCCTTAGGTTATACACCAACCCTATTCAAGACTTGGATAATCACCTCTATGCAACTCTTGATTACAATACCTCTACCACCTATTGATGTAGCCTTATAAATTTGGCTAATCAATCATACAAATCCAAATCAAGAAGGTGTGTATAGTGTAGCTGGACAACAAAGAAAATTGGAACACCTTAGCTACACAAAGTATGAACGAAAATATGAGAAGAGAATAGCAAGACAACAATCTTCAATTTTGCTTTCATGTGTGTGTCTTCTCTTCTTCACCTTGCCTTCTATTTATAGAGTGAATTGATGGCATATTCTCTCCAAATTTTAGACCATGTGATGGTTGAGAATTTTGAATTAAAGCACCTTCATAATCATCTCCAACAACCTTGTCTCCATTACATTCAAATTTGAAATTTCAAGTTGACAACTTTTGCCAACTAGCTTGTTTTTGAATTTTCCACTTGTCCAAAAGTCATAAAATGAGTACACCACCTTCTCCACCTGTTTATGGACGTTTTTGATGTTGTATGTATGTATACCAACTCAAATTTTGTGAATAGAAAATAATGAATAAGTGTTGACAAGATTATGTCAACATATAACACCAAAATTCCTACTTTCTTCTCCTTTACATATTGTGATGAATCTTGCACCAAGGACACCTTGTAATCTCTGAAAGATGATGATTAAGAACCTCCAATAACATATATATAAGAGTCTTCAAGAGAAAATAGAACGTGACATCGAATACCGTCACATATCCCGCTACCGTCGATAAAATCATCAAATGAGAGAATAAATTAGAAAACCACCAAATAATCTTCAAGAATATACTAAATGAACTCCAGAATGAATATAATAAGATACTCAAGAGATTCCTTGAGTAAAAATACCTAAACTGTCTTCGGGGGTAAAATGACCAAAATGCGTCTAGTGAGATAAAACTCCAGAAATGACCCCGATGGTCAGAATTAAATATAATAACACCTTCTTGATAATAAATAAGATGATAATATCTTCTTGATTCATATTCACCATGTCGAGTACCTACAAAACTCAAAATACCACTTTTGCCCTTTTTGGTAAGTTGTAGAAACTTCGAGGGCATGTTAGTCACAAGATATTATCATCATAAAAATCACATAATCACAACATGATAAACATACATAAATCATGTAAAAATAAAAACAACTATTTTATCACATTTTAGAAAAATATTTCTAACAACCTTAGACATCGTGTCATTTTTCTTCACTTATTCAACTCTTTCATTTATAACACCATATGTGCCATTTTTAAGTATTCATCACTTAAAATCATGACTTTGAAAATTATGCAAACATATTTCTCAACAAACCAAGCCAAGTATGAAAATCTATGCTCAAAATTAGGCATGATTTCGGTTAATTTGCTATAGATTGATATTTCTTTCCATCCTTACATGTACTTTTGATATCATTTAAAAAAATAAAGGGGGAGAAAAAAATGATTTAAGGGGCAGAGAGAGCATGATTTGAGGGGGAGCACAAGATGATATGGAATTCAAAATTCAAATTTGTGCATAATTGGAGGGGGAGCAATCATATTTAAATCATGAATCAATGTTATTTTGTAAATCATCAAAAGTGAAAGATTGTTGAGAAAAAGTGTTTGAATGATTTACAAATGCATGATTTAAATGCTTTGAGTTTGCAAAATGCATAAATAAATTTTTACTTGACACGTTTATGTGATATACATGCTTCATATGTTTATATATATTGTTACCGTACTAACAAGCCATGAAGCGTAAAAGCTTACATCATATGGCAAACATTTGTCGTCTTTGTACTATTTTCAGGCGCCACAATTAATGAACTAAACTAGTTCATTAAATGGAGTGCTTAAGTTAATGAACTAACTAGTTCATTAAATAGAGATATATTTGTTGGAAACTACATGGCAACAAATTTGGAAATGGAAAGTCTCCTCCCCATTAAACTTTATACGCCATATATACTATATATATATATTCATATTTTTTTAAAGAGGCGCAATGCACATATATTCCGACATACTACCGACACGTTACATCTATTAAAAACGTACGTCGACGTCACACCACTATATACACCTCGTATTTATGAGTATATTTAGGTCTTATATCATATGATATAAGTCATGGTGATGACAAAATTATAACGACACGTTACAAGGTCATAAACCGAAAATTGTCGTATCGGGTGACTACCGAAACTTCATCAACGTGTCACGTACTTGCCATATAAAGATGGCCAGCCCATATACATCAAAAAAGCCAAAACTTTCATGGCTCATATGTTAATATCAGCCACTAAATCATTCCATGGTGGCACACACAAATCACTCACAATTTATGCTAAAACTGTGGAGATTTCAAATTCAAATTTTTTAAGCACATGGGCACCTCTCCCTAGTCACATGAGCTGAATATCTACTTTATTATATGTATATTATGTGCGACATAATATATATTACATGTGCAAAAAGTTTGAATTTAATCGGAGACAAATCGTGTAATCGACGAAAGTCGAAAATTCGCTTTTCTACGAACATACCACATGAAATGTTTTTTGGCATGAGATGTAACATGTATCTAGACACTTTTTACACATTCAAGACATGTGAAAGTGTTCTGAAAAATTCAAAATAGGACTGATTATTATTTACCATATATGTGTAAATTTTGTGCATTATTTGACAAAGCTTACTAAAATGAAATTTCAGCACATGTGCAGCTTATACTACACGCCTATTTCACTTTGATTAGAGCCTAGGTGGAGATTATTTGGCATCTCAATTGGTGAAGAATATGCCACAAAAAATTGGAGACATTGAAGAGGGCACCACACAAGGAAAGATTTCAAAATGCAACACATGCTGAAAATTCAGCACATGCTACTAAGAGTTGGTGTTTTCTTGGTCCTTAATGCTCCTTCAATTTTTCTCCCAAATTCAAGAGATTGAAATGTGATAGTATGACAACATTTTGACTACTTTTGAGTAATTTTTTGTATGTTTTTTTTGTAGAATTTACAGCTCATTAAAGGATGCCAAGGTGGACCAATCAACAAGTGACAAGTAAGCAAGGTCAAGACATCCTTCCAATCATGTTGTGCCAAGTAAGCAAGATGGTGTCATTTCTACACAAGGAAATCTTCCAAGGATATTAAAGAGAATTCTCAAGAAGGAAGAAGTCCTAAAGGGGCGGCCAAGTGAGCATAAAAGGAAGAGAATAGTGCAAACAAGGCTAAGGCTACACTCAAATTCTCTCAAGTGCAAGAAGCTATACTACTTTCTTCTTCTCCTTTTCTTTCTTCTTCTTCTCTTAAGCCTATTCTTCATGTATTCTATGTATTGTATAGGCTTTAAATATATCACCCACACTCATTCATTGTTGTAAAAGGTTGATCAATGTGTGATTAAACTTTCATTCAATCGGTGGTGGTGTCCATTATTCATTTGCTCAATTGTATTGATTGTAAAAGGATGGAGTTAGTGTTTAACTCAAGTCACCCTTGTGGTAAGATGTTTATTGTGTTTAGTGATAACCGAAAAAGATGTCCTCGAAGATTGGTGTAGGTTGATTTAACCGAACCAGTATAAATCTTTGGTGTTCTTACTTTACTGTACTTTACTTTCAGTTTTCTATGTTGATTTCGTTGCAATAGTAAAAATAGTAAACGATTTTCAAAAAGTATAAAACTTTGCAGAAATATATCAACATATCCTAGCTTTCATTTGGCGCAAGTTTCAACTCATTTGGATAAGCATAAGTCAGTCAAACGTGAATAGTTTTAAGACTAGTGCAATCTGATTTTCTGATTTACAAAGGTTGAGAACGTCACGTGGTTGACTTACTTCTCAGAGGAATTTTCAAAAACTGTTTCAACCCATTAAAATAAATATCTTAAGGGTCTTGTCATTAAATTTTCAGACTATTTGGAGTCACCAATTAACTGAAATAAATTTTTCAAGTCGGAGTACAGTTTCTGGCAGATTTGTGCAATCTGACAAAAACCGTATTCTCAAAACATTTTTTATAGATTCTCACTGAATTTCATAATTTTTGGAGGTCTGTAACTAGGTCATTCAAATATTTCAAATCAGGATCTGAAATCAGAAACAATTTTCAGAAGTTGCCTTTTTGGTCCAAAAGTTTTTAAAAAACAAATTTTCTGCACCCACTATTCAATCCCCTCCCCTTCTAGTGGTGCTATATAGGTCCTACAATTTGGCATGAAAAAACTACAGACCTTCTAATACCCTAGTGGCAAGAGGAGATCAATTTAGTCTAAGGAGATAAATTTACCCCAAGACAAAACTTGAACGATCAGGAATGAAGGATATTCCGTATGCTTCGGCAATAGGGAGTATCATGTATGTCCAGGTTTGTATACGCTGGATATTGCATACATCACTGGAATGCTGGGAAGGTACCTCAGTAATTCGGGTATGGATCACTGGACAGCAGCCAAAAGGGTACTACGATATCCACAAAGAATAAAACACTACATGCTAACGTATCAGAAATCTTAAAAGTTGTAGATCATTGGGTACATAGATTCTGATTTTGGTGGATGCTAGGATAGCATGAAGTCCACCAGCGGCTACATCTTCTTACTGGCAGGAGGTGCTATCTAATGGAATAGTGCAAAGCAATCGCTTGTTGCATCATCTACCATGGAAGCTGAGTATGTATCATGCTACCACGCATGCAGTCAAGCGATATGGATTCGCAACTTTGTCATAGGGCAGCGTGTTGTAGAGACTAGTCAGAGACCTCTGAAAAATCTATTGTCACAATAACTCTGGAGTGCTATATTCAAACAACAACCGGAGTTTGTCTAAGTCAAAACACATAGACATCAAGTATCTAGCTATTAAAGAGAGAATTGTGAATGGCTCGTATGGGTATAGTACATCTAAAGATATTTATCTTTAGTGGGAGCCTATTGATTACATTTCGTAGTGCTCAATAAAGAATTTTGGTTTCTAGACATTCATTATAATATACATTACAGTTTGAGTTGTACTGCAGTTTCAGGGTTGCACATTATTTGCGACTTTCATTCTGAATTCTGTCGGTCTCATTAAGTAGGACCAAGTTGGAAATTGGCATCCATGATAACATAGCATGTAATTTCCACACTACACATCCATTATAGCACCCATGTCATTTAGTTAATGTTGGTATCATGATTCATGATTTGGTACCCATCACCCATAAGTGTGCTGACGTACTGCTTGATTCTCTTATTGGCATTGACTAAATGGACCAGACTAAGTTGATTACACTATTGGACATTAAGTAAAGGATCTCAAACAAGTAATATAAACATACATAGTCCAAGTGGGAGATTGTTGGATTTGATATGCTCATACGTGTACTGCACGACACGTGTGACTTAAGCTACATATCAAACACATGTTGACTTATGTATGTTACATATTATATGTTACTAATATCACGTGTGACTTAAGTGATCACTGCTGTATATTAATGGATACGCAGTGTAATGTGAATGGACCACTAAATGTGTAGACAGTCGTACGGTTACAGTCCTTGATGGTAGGACTCGTAAAGTCAAAACCGTATTATTAATGACATCTAGCCCTCGAGGGACAAGAACCCACAAATATTCTTCTACAAATGTTTTAGGTAAGCTATTTAATATATATAATTTATTATATACATTAAACATTCCCGTTTCATATATTTATTAAAATATAACAGAAATTGATTAAACATTTCCGTTTTCTGGAATGGAATACGTTTCCGTTAGCCACTTTATATATATGTGCGCGTCAAGTAAAAGGTGTGGTACAAAAAAAAAAAGGAATTGCAGGACCTTTGTTTTTCGTTGCTTTGCATTTGCAAAGTTCAGAAGTTTTTTTTGTTACTTTTGCACATTTGCAAAGAACGCATATATATATATATATATATATATATATATATATATATATATATATATATATATATAACACTTTCGAGAGGAAGACACGCTATCTATCCTCTTCATCTGGTATAGTAGTGGTGATTGTTGACACTTCATCAGAGGATTCAACCACTAGTGGATTCGTGCAATCTTTTGGAAGAAACACCTGCCACACGCGTCAGAATCACAACGGCTTAATCAATGAAGCAAGGTACACTTCCGCATTTATTCATTTTACTTTTATGTTCTCTTAAGCAGCAGTTATCGGAAAACGGATGTACCATGTACATTTAACACACTTTTCTATATTGGAGGTGGCATTAGTTGCAGTGGCCTCCTGTCTGGCATCCCCATGGTCAACCGAAGTGTCGGTCCTTGTGGGAGTAGCTTGGGACTTTCCGGACCTTCGGTTCCCTCTGTTGGTTCTTCGCCCGGCTCTTTTAGGCGAGTTCCTTCATATTCTACTTCAGCACCAGCATCCTCCTCAGCTTGATCCCCGCCTTCCTCAGATTCATCTGATCCATCCTGGTATCTAACACCAAGGTTCACTCCGTACGGGACTCCACCAGCCGTCGGTCAAAGTCTGCCTTAGCTTTAGGGTGATATATGGAAAATATTTCAGAATCATAAAAGAGATCATTGAGTCTCGCTTTTCGACATATGTCGATTCCCCTGACAATACATGCCTGTAAGAAGGGTTCCATCATAGCTCTGTAACTCCGGAAAAACTCATCAGATGCAAGAAACTCCATTATGATCCCTTTCCTGCTCAGGGAATTGTCTTGGTTTGCCAATTGTCTCATCTCATCCCTCTTATGGATCAATGAGTCCACAGACTTGTCCGCCTCCTCTAATTTCTTCTTCATCTCCTCAAAACTCAGAGACATTAGATTCCTCTCAGCCTCAGTAGCTTCAAATTTCCTCCTGAGCTCTACGATATCTACATCTCTGTCTTTCACCCTAATCTCAAATGTAGCAACACTGGCTTGAGCCTTTGCCATGTCAGATAAGGCTTTCCAGGCACCTTTCTCCTTGGCTACAACTTGTGCCTCCATGGTAGATAACGTGTTGCGCAGCTCCTTCAACTCAGCCTCCTTTTTCTCATGCAACTCCTTAAGAATCTTTTATTTGCCTCGCAACAGTTGAAGCTGATCAGAGTCATCAGCTTGGCTCTGAGCTCTGTATTTTATTTTTGCTCTGAGGGTGCGGAGCTAGGGAATAAAAGAAGGTTAGAGGGAAAACTATGAATGCTGTATTGAAAGACTAACTGACGACACATACCTCAGCTTCATGAAAAACTAAATACCCCTCTTTGGTCGGAGTTGGCTCGCAGTGACATAATCACGAGGTAGCACGGATCCCTCGTTCAATTACCTGGCCACCTTAGGATCTAAACAGGTTTCATTAAGATTGATGTTCCAGGTGGTAGCTACCACACCTAGAGAACGTTAGAGAAATTGAAAAGAAATTGAAATTGGGCCAAGTTGCAAACTATGGTTAGCAACGTATTTTGAGCTAAGTTATGATTAGTTTCATTAATGATGAATAGAAACTAATGAGTCCTTAATAATTTATGCGACGAATAGATAATTTTAGGCTTTTGAATAACTCGATTCCGATACAGGGTGAATGAGAAATTAATACTCAAAGAGAGAAAGTCAGCTCAGCTCGGCCCGCACTTGATGGGCTCAGGTTGCGGACCGAGCTGCGGACCTGATGGGCTCAGGTTGCAAACTGAGGTGAAGGCTGGCTGCGAGCAGTAGACTGTATGCCGGGTCCTGCACCAGCGGGTCGATCTTATCAGCTGGGGTGAAGTTTGTTTGAGTTTAAACTTCTCCAGGTTGTTAGGATATGCTAAGGTTAAATTTTGAAAAGTTGATGAGCTTTAACTGTGCCGAGCTGACCTACATTTGTTATGATCTGACGGCTTAGATTGAACAGTTAGTTGATCCGACGGCTAAGGACAGACCTAATGCGGTTATTTGATCCAAGCGTTCAGGCCGAGTAGGTATCTGATCCTGCGGTTGTGGTTGAACTGGCTGTAACGGACTGATCTCAGAATTTCCCTATAAAATAGTGGTCTAGCTGACCTCTATGGTTACTCACTCAGAAATTTAGAAGTTCTTCTTTCTCTGCAATCTCCCTCTCTCCGCATAATCATTCTCCCTCATACACACTTTGCATTTCCAAGCAATCCGAGAAGTTCAGGACAACTTACAGGTTCGTTAAGTTCATACGCTACAATGCCGCTCATCGGAACTAACTCCGATGTATCTTGGGAGACGATTGATCCATCCGGTTGGGCACAATGTACTGGAGCAATACATCTTAAGGATAGAATCCTAGACTCGCCTCGAATCTCTGCTCAGCTGAACTGTTGAGGTTATTACCAAGCTGAGCTCTACTGATCGAAGGATAGCGCAGCACAGTTGTTGTACATTGTTGTCCAGATGAGCTATGCTGTGTGCTGAGCTCTGCTGTTTAGCTGAGAGCATTCGTTGTTCTACAGCACATCTGTGCTGAGCTCGACTGAAGTGGCTGAAAGCACAACTGTTGCTCTCTTGTGTTGAGGTGCCGAGGTCGGCAGGTCGGCCATTAGTCCAGAATGTAAATGCAATTGCGCTGACTGGACTGATCTAATCTAACTGATCAATCTGAATTCAGTTCAGCTCGGCTGAAGGCTGATAGCATAGAATTGTTTTGAAGTGTAATTGTTTTGAGATCGGTAGGTCGGATGACTGTCAAGAACATAAACTCAATTGTGCTTTCGGGATTGTCTTGACCTGTAGATCGGTACAACCATCAGTGCAGCTCAGTAGGTCGACCACTGCTTTAATTAACCAGCAAATTATAGAAAAGTCAATTTTGTCTGACTTGAATTGTTTTCAACACTTGTTAAGGCATATTGTTTATTGATTCTGTACTGATTCTCATTTGTTTTGGACGTTTTAAGAGACTTAACGGAGAACGCAAGCTCAAGCTCTGTTCAAAACGCAGACGTACGGAGTTGTGCTCTAATGGCACCAAATGTTGGAGTGCCAATGCATGCTCCTCCTGCACAGGTTCCTGCAGTGGCCCAAGTGGAGAAACTGGAGAAGTTCAGTGGGAGTTTCTTTAAACAATAGTAGCAGAAGATGCCGTTCTTCTTGCCTGCCATAGGGTTGGCCATGTTTTTGACCGAGGACCCAACTGTGGTGGATCATGAGGAGGACCAGACACAAGATATGCAAAACAAACTCTTTGTTGAAGCATGAAACTTCAACAATTATGTTTGTTTGAGCCATATTCTCATGTGCTTGAACAACCCCTTATATGGTTTGTACTACATGTACAAAACTGCAAAGTCTTTGTGGCAGGCTTTGGAAAAGGAATACCATATGGAAGATGCTGGCACTAAGAAATTTATTGTCGGCAAATTCTTGGATTTCAAAATGTCTGATTCTCGAACTGTTGTTTCTCAAAATGAGGAACTTCAGACGTTAGTAGACGAGATGGAAGAGGAGGGAATGTTGCTCAGTGAATCTTTCGTGGTGGCTGCAGTGATTGATAAGCCACCTCTTTTGTGGAGGGAATTCAGAAGCTATCTCAAGCACAAGAGAAAGGAGATGACATTGGAAGATCTGATTGTCCGACTCCGCATAGAGGAAGATAATCGCAAATCTAAGAGAAAGCCACATACAAGTGCTGGTCAGGCCAAGGCCCATGTTGCAGAAGCCAAGAAAAGTAATGGCCAACTTAGGGTGAACAAGAAAGGCAAGCAGATAGCCAAGAAATTCACTGGAAAATGTTAAAACTGTGTCATTCAGAGGCATGTCAGCAATGAATGCCGCAAGCCCAAGAAGAAGCAAACCAAGGAAAAGGTGAACATCATTGGTGCCATGGATGATCTGAACCTTTACACGGTGGTATCAAAGTGCAATGTTGTGGGGAACATGCACAAATGGTGGCTCGATACTGGCGCCACAGGACATGTCTACTCTAGCAGAGAGATGTTCACGGAGTACCAGTCCAGGAACAACGAACGACTTTACATGGGGAACTCGGACTCATCAAAGTTATGCATGGTTTTAGGCTAGTGTTAGTGTCCAATAAGATTATTCTTTCGAAAAATGTCACGTATTTGGGAAAGGGGTACTTGACAAATTGGATGTTCAAGTTAAATGTCATCACTATTGTACCGAAGAAAAATTTGCCTGCAGAGGCCAATAATAATGACTCATCTTCTGTTTACATGCTTGAGTCTTCTTGTTTATGGCATTTTCGTTTGGAACATGTCAACTATAAGTCAATACAAAGAATGGTTAATCTTGACTTGTTGCCCAAATTAAATTTTGATAATAGAAAATGTCAAATATGTGTTGAAGCGACGATCCAAAGGCGCCATTTCTTTCAATAGAAAGGAATACTGAACCTTTGGATTTAATTCATACCGATGTGTGTGATTTAAAATTTGTGCAAACAAGAGGTGGTAAAAAGTATTTTGTAACTTTTGTCGATGATTTCACACGATACTGTTATGTCTATCTGCCAAGTATCAAAGATGAGGTCATTGATGCTTTCAAAGACTATAAAAATGAAGATGAGAATCAACTAAGCAAACGAATTAAAGCAATTCGTAGTGATAGAGGTGACGAATATGATACACTGTTTAATGAATTCTGTTTAGAACATGGCATTATTCATCAAAAGATTGCACTATATTCACCTCAATCGAATGGTATTGTTGAACGCCAAAACCAAACTCTAAAAGAGATGATGAATGCTATGTTGATAAGTTAGGGCTTACCTCAAAGCTTGTGAGGGCAAGCGGTTTTCTCGGCTAACGTCATATTAAATAGAATTTCATTTAAGAAGATGGATGAAGCCCCATACGAGCTTCGAAAAGGCCCCAAGCCTAGTCATAAATAATTGAAAGTGTGGGGTGTATGGAAAAGTTTGCCTTACCTAAACCAACATGTTAAAATTGGGCCTAAAACGGTTGACTGCATATTTATAGAATATGCAACTAACAGTAGTGTATATCGTTTCTTGGTGCACAAATCGGATATTCCTGACATACATGAAAACATCGTCATAGAGTCAAGAAATGCAGTGTTCTTTGAAGATGTCTTTCTAAGGAAAGACAAAAACAAAGAAGAAACAAGTACTGGTAAGCGAATGCGTGAGGCGACTCCTCAAGAAGATGAGCAACTTCATCAAAATAAGCGAGCCAGAATACCAACTTCATTTGGACGAATTTTCTAACCTATATGGTAGAAAATGAGCCAAGGAACTTTTCTGAGGCAATGTCAACTCCAGAAGATCACTTTTGAAAAGAGACAAATAACAGTTAGATAGACTCGATTCTTCAAAATCACACTTGGGAATTGGTTGACTTTCCACCGGGAAGTAAACCACTGGGGGCAAGTGGATTTTCAAGAAATATATGAAAGAGGACGGATCTATCGAAAAGTATAAGGCCAGGTTGGTAGCTAAAGGCTATCGACAAAAGGAAGGTTTTGACCTTTTTGACACCTATTCACCAGTTACTAGGATCACTTTTATAAGGGTGCTAGTTGATATTGTTGCAGTCTATAACTTGCAAATCCATTAAATGGATATAAAAACTGCTTTTCTGAATGGTGAGTTGGAAGCAGAAACTTATATGGAACAACCCGAAGGGTTTGTGGTTCCAGGACAAGAATCAAAAGTCTGTAGACTTGTTAAGACGTTGTACGGACTTAAGCAAGTGACTAAATAGTGGCACTTGAAATTTGATCAAGCTATGCTATCTAATGGTTTCAAGATCAATGCGTTTGACAAGTGTGTCTACATTAAGAACACAAAGCATGCATATATGATAGTATGTCTCTATGTAGACGACATGCTGATTATGAGCAGTACTCGTGACATCATCTTAAATACAAAAAAGATGTTGACCGGAAACTTTGATATGAAGGATATGAGAGTTGCCAACATTATTCTAGGAATTAAAATTTCTAGGATAGCCGAAGGACTCGTGTTGTCACAAACTCACTATATTGAATCTATTCTAAAACGTTTCAATATGCTTGATGTGAAACCAATGAAAACTCCACATGACTTAAGTATATACTTAATGAAGAACCGAGGCACGCCAGTAGCTCAATTGGAGTACTCGCAAGTAATCGAAAGCTTGACGTACATAACAAATTGTATAAGGCCAGACTTAGCATGCTCAGTAAACAAATTGAGCAGGTTTACTAGTAATCCAAGTGATGATCATTGAAAAGTTCTAAACAGAGTCATGAGATACATGAAGTATACAATGAATCTTGGATTACATTACTCAAGTTATCCAGCAGTATTCGAACGCTATTGTGATACCAACTGGATATCTGAGAGTAAAGATTCTAAGTCCACTAGTAGATATTTATTCACTGTTAGTGGAGATGTTGTGCCGTGAAAATCCATGAAACAAATGTGCATAGCTTGTTCCACCATGGAAGTGGAGTTTATAGCACTAGATAAAGCCAAGGAAGAGGCTGAATGGCTTCAGAATTTTCTGGAAGATGTGCCTTGTTGGCCTAAGCCAATCGCTCCTATGAGCATACACTGTGATTGTTAGTATGCTATAGGACGAGCACAAAGCAGCATCTACAATGGTAAGTCTCGAAACATGCGCCAGAGACACAATACCATTAAGCAATTGGTCACTAATGGCGTGATTTCCATTGATTGCATAAAATCAAAGGAGAATCTTGCGGATCCGCTTACAAAAGGCTTGCCTAGAGATTAGATGTCAATTTTGATAAACGGAATGGGACTAAAACCTATAATAAATGAATCTTTGTAACGGTAACCCAATCTTGTCGATTGGAGATCCCAGAATCTTGGTTCAATAGGACAACTAAGTTATGGAGTTCAGTGAGCACTTACCAATTTTGTTAAATAAAAATGTTGTTCGTAGAGAAATGAAGGTAAGCTGAGGCTTTTAATGGTTCCTATATCTTGATATTTCAAGTAGGGTATGACAGAATACTTTTGATAGAGAACACCTATGTAAGTGTGAAGTGTGCCCGCTTCTACGAGAATTTTGTAAGGCAAAAGTTCTCTAACACACTTTCTGAAACCAAGTGATTCATGGTCAAAACGAACACAATCATAAAAACCAAAAGGGTGTTAAAGAAAATATTGTGTGAGTACTGTTATCTACGTGCACAACAAAGGCCAGTTAGTTCAAGACATCAAGTAAATTAGCTGAGTTGATCCGATAGTATATCATTAAGAAAGGTTCAAAGCCAGAAGTTACCTCTTCTGATGGAATATTTTCTTGTCTGACTTCTTAATAGAGTCTGCATAAACACTTAAATTAATTCCAATTCATGTGGGGATTGCTGGAGAAATTGGAAACAATTGGAAATCGAGCCAAGTTGCAAACTATAGTTAGCAATATATGTTGGGCTAAGTTATGATTAGTTTTATTAATGATGAATAGAAACTAATGGGTCCTTAATTATCTACATGACAAGTAGATAATGTTAGGCTTTTGAATCACTCAATTCTGATACCAGGTGAATGAGAAATTAATGCTCAAAATAAATGAGAAAGTCAGCTCAACTCAGCCCATATCTGTTGGGCTCAGGTTGCGGACTGAGCTGCCGACCTGATGGGCTCATGTTGGGACTAAGATGCAAGGTGTAGACTACAAACCGGGTCCTGCACCAGCAGGTCGGATCTTATCAGCTGGAGTGAAGTTTGGTTGAGTTTAAACTTCTCCAGGTTATTAAGATAGGCTAAGATTAAATTTTGAAAAGTTGTTGAGCTTTCACCGTACTAAGATGGCCTAAATTTGTTATGATTTGACGGCTCTGATTAAACAATTAGTTGATACGATGGCTGAGGACAGACCTGATACAGTAATCTGATCCAAGCGTTCAAGCCGAGCAACTATCTGATCGTATGGTTGTGGTTGAACTGACTGTAACAGACTGACCTCAGCATTTCTCTATAAATAGTAGTCTAGCTGACTCCCTCTCTTCGCATAATCATTCTCCCTCATACACACTGTGCATTTCCAAGTAATCTGAGAAGTTCAGGACAACTTACAAGTTTGTTGAATTCATACGCTACAGTGCCGCTCGTGTGAACTGACTCTGTTGTATCCTGGTAGATGATTGCTCCATCCGGTTGGGCAAAATATACCAAAGCATTACGTCTTAAGGACAGAGTCCTGGATTAACCTCGGATTTTTGCTCAGCTGAGCTGTTGTGGTTATTACCGAGCTGAACTCTGCTTTGTGCTGAGCTCTGTTGATCGAAGGATAGCGCATCACTGTTGTTGTACAGTATTGTCGAGCTGAGCTCTGCTGTATGCTAAGCTCTACTATTTTTGGCTGAGAGCATTCGTTGTTCTGTAGCACTGCCATGCTGAGCTTGGCTGAAAGCACCATTGTTGCTCTGTTGTGCTGAGGTGCCGAGGTCGGCAGGTCGACCATCAGTCCAGAATGCAAATACATTTGCGCTGAGTGGACTGATCTAATCTGACTGATCAATTTGACTTTAGTTCAGCTCGGCAGAAGGCTGATAGCACAAAACTGTTCTGAAGTGCAATTGTGCTAAGGCTCGGTAGGTTAGCTAACTATCCAAAACGTAAACTAAATTGCGCTATCTGGACTGTCTTGACCTACAGATCAGAAATAAAAAAAGTATTACTCCTTTTGGACATCAGTGCAGTTCGGCAGGCCGGCCACTGCTTTAATTCGCTAGTAAATTTTATAGAAGTCAATTTTGTCTGAGTTGAATTATTCTCGAGAAAGAGCATATGGACATCCGGAATCCTTCTTCAGCTGCAATGAGAAAAGCTTGATACATCAAATCAAGCCAATAGTGGCCTCCCATCTCTTCTCATTCGAGGAGCTACGAAGCTAGATGAGGGCCCTCCAATAGGCACCTCGTTTTGCTGCATGTCTTCTTCCTGCCAAATTGTTACAATTTGTCCCCGTAGCTCCCCCTCTCCCAAGCACAGTAACTATATAATGCTCACCCACAATGGAAACATGATGAGGTCAAAGGAGCGTAATTGCAAAAAGAAAATATGCAATGGGATGGAATGGAAGGAAGTGCGTCCGTGGTGTTTTGCAAGACAATATTTATGGTCAAATTGGCTTCTAAAAGTTGTTCATGGTATTTTTAGATTTTTTAGAATGCTTTTAAATAATAAAAATGTTAATTAGAAGATGGAAAAGTACATTTTCCAAATATGGAACACGCCTACATCTTAGGGTTTTCACATGATGACCTCATCTCGGTTTTTAAACCATAACTCACTTATCCGACGCTTTTTTGAAGTGATTCAAAATCATATGGAAACTAGACATCAGGAGCTACAACTACTTAAAAGATCTCAGCGACAAATTCGGCTTCTAGATGACAGAGAATGCACGTGGAAAATCAGATAGCTACTGAAGAGTTTGATTTCAAGTGAAAGTCTTACCTTTTCATATGTACATTAGGTGTAGCTCAACATAATCTTTAAATAGAGATGTGTGCCGCCATTTACAACTAGAGAGAGTTTAATAATATACTTGATATTTTCTGCCTAAGACTGTTTGTAAGGTTTTCCTTGTGTTTTTGATCTTTGATCAAAATTAGATTCTAGATCAACGTCCTGAGCAAACATTGTAGGGGAATAGAATCCTTCAACTTGAAGACATGTCTCAAGGGTGATGAATCGTCCTTGGAGCATGAACAAACTGCAAGTCAGAGGATCTTGCTCGATCCGAAACAAGTGTCACATGGCCAAGGGTGGTGAAAACCGTTCTTGTTAACCGAACATGACATCTTGCGGGAGGACATTGTTAGAACAAGGAAAGGTCAGATCTTTTACATCATCAAACATGCATCAATTTGGTATCAGAGCTAGTCCCTTGTTCTAACTTTTTATTTCCATTCGGTCATAATCTGTTTCCCATACACCGTACACAATTTATCCCATACATATACATCGCTCATCATATCTTATAAACCCTAATTTTATTTGCATCTTGTTCTTAATTGCAAAACTTGTTTATTTTAGATTTCGTTGTTATCTCTGTTTCAAAATTGCTGAGTCTTGATTGAATTACCATCCGGACTATTTGTGATATACAGAAGCGTATACAAGAACTTCAAGAAACAAAGCTCTAGTTTGAACTAATTAGGGTTTGTATATAAAACTTACATCTTTTCTTTATTTCTTGACTGATCTTGGATTAAACTTGCTTGTCTCTTGTATTATGCTTACTGTTTTGAAAACCTATGACTTACATCTAGTGATTATACTATCAACTGCATTAAAAGCTTGCAACATTTCTTAAAGAGCTACTTAGTCTTGTCTTGAATTCTTGTTGCTAAGAAGCTCTAAGTTAGATTTGGTTTTTGTTTGTGAATTAATTGTGTGAATTTTGGTGGTTCTTGGTGCAACAATTTGTTCCTGTCGAAACCAGACAAAGAACCAGTCTTGTCATCAAGAACCCAAAAACACCTAAAATGCCTATCCCCAAAAAAAACGAAACCTAGGCCTATCCCATCCCTTCGGCTTATCACTTCCAAACAAGAAACCCTACCCTAATTCAAGAACCATCACCGTACAAAAACTAACTCCAAAAGAAACACACACCCCTCGGCCAAAACCCAAATATTACCCTCAAACACTCAAAAAAAACACCCAAATCCGATGTGCAACCATCCCTCCCAACACCTAAATCCTTATTTACGGTTCTTCTTGCATACATTAAAATACCCCCAAACAACCCCTACCTGATAGCAAACAACAAAAGAATCGGTTGTACAAAATTCATCACAAGCTGAAGCAAGGTGTGAGAATTTGATGAGGGCCTTGAACGAAATCAAGAAATTTCAAACAGCATTATATAGACGATGTTATATTGTTAAAAAAAAGAAGCGTACGAAAAAATTCAAGAACTTGTTGCATACATATCCAAAGTGCTTCCTACAAAAGGCATTTTAATTCCAGCTTGGTATGCTACTGAATTGCACTACAAGATCAAGAGGAAGGATTCAAGCTGCACGTGTATTGCCTTCTAAACCTTGCTTCCCCTTTTAAAACCTACTCGACCTAAATTACCAAACTAAACCAAACACACTATATAAACTTTAGCACAAATTTTTTGCATGTTAGGCCACTGAAGGCACATAGTTGAGTTACATTCTTGACCAAGTTTGTTCAAAGATTGCCCAAAGCAACCCCTTGTGACTCTTTAGCTTAGCCATTACATCATTTTTTGGTTTTCTGCATTTCTTTGATTCTTAGTTTGACCTTTTTGTGTTGTAACCTTATACTGCCATTGTTGTGCAATATACATCTCCTTGAAGAAGATATACAAGCTGAATTTTGAGACTCCAACGTGATCGCTCGACCTGATATTGGTTCTAATTTAGCATCTTGAGGGAAAACGCAAGAAGAGCAGTAAAAGGCTTGTGTGTTGTGAAGAAAAAAATAGGAGAGGTAAAAGCTTAAGGAGTGAATCCATACACGGGAGTGGAAAGGCAATATACCTTTATTTTGTTTTCACTAATGTAAATTCTTTCATCTTTATGTTAATTTTCTTTTCCTTTATTCTCGAGTTTTATTTCAAGAAGGCGCATGCAGAGCACCCCCATGAGTAGTTCTTCTGCTCCTCACACATCCGAGGTCCTTGATGTGTTGAGAAAAAGTGTTTGAATGATTTTCAAATGCATGATTTAAATAGTACGAGTTTACAAAATGCATGACAAAATTATTACTTGACATGTTTTTGTGATGTACATGCCTCATATGTTTTATATATATTGTTGCCGTACTAACAAGCCATGAAGCGTTAAAGCTTACATCATATGGCAAACATTTGTTGTGTTTGAACTAATTTCAGGTGCCACCATTAATTAACTAAACTAGTTCATTAAGTGAAGTACTTAGTTTAATGAACTAACTAGTTCATCAAATGGAGATATATTTGGAAAAGGCATGATGGCAACAAATTGAAAAATAGAAAGTCTCCTCTCCACTTGGTCATACACGTTATATATATATATATATATATATTCAGATTTTTTAAAAAAGGCACAATACACATATATTCCGACGTACTACCAACACGTTACATATATTACAAACGTACGTCAACGCCACACCACTATACTTACCTCATATTTATGAGTACATTGAGGTCTTATATCATATGATATAAGCCACGGTGATGACAAAATTATTAAGACACGTTACAATGTTGTAAACCGAAAATTATTGTATCGTGTGACTACCGAAACTTCGCCAACGTGTCAAGTACTTGCCATATATAGATGACCAGCCCATATACTCTAAAAAGAGCCAAACATTTCGTGGCCAACATGGTATATTCATCCATGAATCATTCCATGTTGGCACACACAAATCACCCCCAATTAAGGCCAAATTGTTGAGATTTCAAATTCAATTTTTTGTCACATGGGGCGCCATTTTAATACGGCTGAATATTTAATTTATTTTATGTATATTATGTGTGACATAATATATATATATAACATGTCCAATAATTTTGAATTTAATCAGAGAAAAATCACGTAATTGACAAAAGTCGAAAATTCGGTTTTCTACGAACACAACACATGGAACGTTTTTGGCATGACATGTAACATATATCTACACACTTTTTACATATTCAATACATGTTAAAGTGTACCAGAATATTCAAATTAGGGCTGATTGGAATATACCATATATGTGTAATTATTGTGCAATATTTAACAAAGTTTACAAAAGTGAAATTCAGCACATGTTGGAGACTATGTACATGCCATTCTAAGAGCCTTGGTGGAGCTTATGTGGAGCTTAGTTGGCATCTCAATTGGTGGAGAATAAGCCACACAAGGTTAGTGACATAATGTAGGGAGCTACACAAGGTAACAATTCAAACATTTTAGCAAATGTAACACATGCTGAAAATTCAGCATGTGAGACTTAGTGTGGCCGATTTTATGTCTTGAATGATGACAAATTTTCTTCCCAAATTGAAGGGATTAATTGTTAATTATTTGGCAACATTTTAAACTTTATTTGGCACATGTTTTTACACTTTAATCTCAGATTTTTACAGCTACTAAATGGTGACAAGATTCATCCAATCATAGAGTGCCAAGTAAGCAAAGGCAAGACATTCATCCAATCATGTTGTGCTTAGTAAGCAAGATGGTGTCATCTCTACACAAGGTAATCTTCCAAGGGCATTAAATAGAATTCTCAAGATAGAAGAAAAGCCCTAGGGGGCGGCGACTCATGAACAAAAAGAAGAGAAGAGAGCAAACAAAGACAAGACAACTCTCATATTCTATCAAGTGCAAAAGAATCCTCTACTCTCTTCTTTTACATTTCTTTTTTCTTCTTCCTTTCTCAAGTCTATTATTCTTATATTCAAACATATTTAATAGTCTTCGTTTATACCACCATACATGTCTCATTTGTAAAAGGTTGATCAAGGTGTGATCAAACATTCATCCATTCGGTGGTGGTATACGTGATCTGTGTGATTGATTGTATTGTTTGTGAAAGGATAGAGTTGGTATGTAACTCCAGCAACCTTTGTGGTAAGGCGTTTTTGGTATTTAGGAGTAGGTTGATTTAACAGAACCAGTATAAAATCTTTTGTGTATTTACTTTCAGCACTTTACTTTCAGTTTTATGTTTCTGTGTTGATTTCGTTGCAATCGTAAAAATAGTAAACGACTTTCAAAAATTACAAAATTTTGCAGAAACATATCAACACCTCTAAGTTTCATTTGGCGCAAGTTTCAACCCATTTGGATCAGTATAAGTCCATCAAATGTTAATAGTTCAGAGAATAGTGCAATCTAATTTTCAGATTTGTAAAGGTTGAGAACATCAACGTAGTTGACATACTTTTCAAAGGAATTTTCCAAAACTGTTTCAGTCCAGTACAATACACATCTTAAGGGATTTGTCATTAAATTTTCAGACCATTTGGAGTCACGAATTAATCAGAATAAAATTTTCAAATCAGAGTATTGTTTCTGGCAGATTTGTGCATTCTGACCACAAACGTATTTTCAAAGGGTTAGAGTTGAATTTTAATCTGAAATTTTTAGGAGATACTCAGATGATCTGAGAGTAGAATCTCTCCAAATTTCTGAATTTTTGAATGTCTATAACCAGGTCTTTCAAACGTTTCAAATCAGGATCTTAAAACAGAAACTGTTTTCAGAAGTTAGGTTTTTGGTTCAAAATATTTTAAAAACCAAATTTTTCGCACCTACTATTCAAACCCCCCTTCTAATGATGCTTTACAGGTCCTACAAGTGGTATTAGAGAGTAGGCACACTCACGACTAGAAGATTTAACAATCTTTGTGAGATAGCATCCACTAGCCAGAAAACCAAACAAGAAGGTATGTCAAGCCAAAGGCCTCCACTTTTTGATAATGTGATAAATTCTGATTCTGAACTATCTTATAATGATTTATATGTTAAATATCTTGAATTACATAAGTTTGCTAAGACTCTTGCAAAAGAAAAGAAACGCTTAATTGAAGACGAGAAATTGTTAGAATCATCTAACACAAATCTTATATCTCAATTAAACGATTTAAAAGAGGAGTCGTCTAATTTGATTGTTTCATTGAGATCTGAAATTCAATCCTTGACATTCGAAAACGTGGTAATGAAAGCCAAGATCTCAGATTTGAGATCAAGAAACAAAGACCTAGAAAAGACGGTAAAACAATTAGATAGAGGAACTTGCATGTTAGATCGTCTCATTTCTTCGCAAAAGCATGAAAGCGATAAAACCTGATTAGGATACGTTGCAGATAATAAAGTACCAAGCACTTCGATGAATTTTGTTTTATCTTCATCTATGCAACAACATGTATTTAAAACGATCGTAAAGCCTAAGAAGGCGACAGTATAATCTAGCAAGCCCTACGTTGCATCTCATCGCACTAATTCTTTTTCACGTGCAAAGTATGATCATGTACCATATAAATATGAAATGAAGCCATTGATGCATATGCGTCATTCATATCATAAAAATGCGTCTAAATTATGCCCCGTGCATGCAAACCAAAATGCATATCAAAAACGAAAATCAAACCATGTGCATGATGGCATTCTCGTCCAAAGGCCAAACAGATTTGCACCGAACATCTATACATTGTTTCTTCATCTCTTTTCTTACCTTTCGGAAGACCTAGGAAGGTCACCCAAGTTTGGGTACCAAAAGGTACATTTGCAAAGGGTTGAATAAATAACCCTTAAAAACGCACTTGAAATGCATGATTTTTGTTGATATACTATAAACTGCTATTTGTTTCTTACATGTACTTTTGATATTATTTAAAAAATAAAAGGGGAGAGAGATGCATGATTTAAGGGGGAGATAAAGCACGATTGCACAGTTTAAGGGGGAGACAACGGTTTGAGCATATTTGGAGGGGAGCAATTATATTTAAATCATGAACAAATGTTATTTTGTAAATCATCAAATGGGGGAGATTGTTGAGAAAAAGTGTTTGAATGATTTACAAATGCATGATATAAATAGTACGAGTTTACAAAATGCATAACAAAATTATTACTTGACACATTTTTGTGATGTACATGCCTCATATGCTTTATATATATTGTTGTCGGACTAACAAGCCATGAAGCATTAAAGCTTAATCATATGGCAAAAATTTGTTGTGTTTGAAGTAATTTCAGGTCCCACCATTAATGAACTAAGTTTATTAAGTGAAGTAATTAGTTTAATGAACAAACTAGTTCATTAAATGGACATATATTTGGAGAAGGCATGATGGCAACAAATTGAAACATGGAAAGTCTTCTCTCCACTTGGTCACATATGTTATATATACACACACACACACACACACACACACATATATATATATATATGCTATATATATTCGTATTTTTTAAACAGGCACAATACACATATACTCCGACGTACTACCGACACGTTATATATATTACAAACGTACGTCAACGTCACACCACTATACTTACCTCAAATTTATGAATACATTCAAGTCTTATATCATATGATATAAGCCATGGTGATGACAAAATTATTACGACATGTTACAAGGTTGTAAACCGAAAATTGTCGTATCGGGTGACTACCGAAACTTCGCCAACATGTCACGTACTTGCCATATATAGATGGCCAGCCCATATACTATAAAAAGAGCCAAAAATTTCGTGGCTTACATGGCATATTCAGCCATGAAATCATTCCATGTTGGCACGTACAAATCACCACTAATTAAGGCCAAATTGTGGAGATTTCAAAATCAATTTTTTGTCACATGGGGCGCCACCTTAATACAGCCGTTAGAGCTGAATATTTAATTTATTTTATGTATATTATGTGTGACATAATATATATAACATGTGCAAAAAGTTTGAATATAATCGGAGAAAAATCGCATAATCGACAAAAGTCGAAAATTCGGTTTTCTACGAACACAGCACATGGAACGTTTTTGGCATGACATGTAACATGTGTCTAGATAATTTTTACATATTCAATACATGTTAAAGTGTACTAGAATATTCAAATTAGGGCTGATTGGAATATACCATATATGCATAATTATTATACAATATTTGACAAAATTTACAAAAGTGAAATTCAGCACATGTTGGAGACTATGTACACGCCATTCTCAGTCTTGGTGGAGCATATGTGGAGCTTAGTTGGTATCTCAATTGGTGGAGAATAAGCCACACAAGGTTAGTGACATAATGTAGGGAGCTACACAAGGTAACAATTCAAACTTTTTAGCAAATGTAACACATGCTGAAAATTCAGCATGTGAGACTTAGTGTGGCCGATTTTATGTCTTGAATGATGACAAATTTGCTTCCCAAATTGATGGGATTAATTGTTAATTATTTGGCAACATTTTAAACTTTATTTGACACATGTTTTTACACTTTAATCTCAGATTTTTGCAGCTACTAAATGGTGACAAGATTCATCCAATCATAGAGTGCCAAGTAAGCAAAGCCAAGACATCCATCCAATCATGCAGTGCCAAGTAAGCAAGATGGTATCATCTCTACACAAGGTAATCTTCCAAGGGCATTAAATAGAATTCTCAATATGGAAGAAAAGCCCTAGGGGGCGGCCACTCATGAACAAAAAGAAGAGAATAGAGCAAACAAAGACAAGACAACTCTCATATTCAATCAAGTGCAAAAGAAGCCTCTACTCTCTTCTTCTACATTTCGTTCTTCTTCTTCTTCCTATCTCAAGTCTATTGTTCTTATATTCAAACATATTGAATAGGCTTTGTTTATACCACCGTACACGTCTCATTTGTAAAATGTTGATCAAGGTGTGATCAAACCTTCATCCATTCGGTGGTGGTGTCCGTGATCGGTGTGAATGATTTTATTGTTTGTGAAAGGGTGGAGTTGGTGTAAAACTCTGGCAACCCTTGTGGTAAGGTTTTTTTGTGTTTAATGATAACCGAGGAAGGCGTCCTCGAAGACTGGAGTATGTTGATTTAATGGAACCAGTATAAAATCCTTTGTGTATTTACTTTTAGCACTTTACTTTCAGTTTTCCGTTTATGTGTTGATTTTGTTGCAATCGTAAAAATAGTAAACAACATTCAAAAATTACAAAATTTTTCAGAAACATAACCGCACCTCTTAAGTTTCATTTGGAGTAAGTTTCAACTCATTTGGATTAGTATAAGTCAATCAAACATTAATAGTTCTGAGACTAGTGCAATCTGATTTTCAGATTTTCAAAGGTTGAGAACATCAACGTGGTTGATATACTTTCCAAAGGAATTTTCAAAAACTGTTTCAATCCAGTACAATAAACATCTTAAGGGGTTTGTCATTAAATTTTCAGACCATTTGGAGTCACGAATTAATCGGAATAAAGTTTTCAAATCAGAGTACTGTTTCTAGCAGATTTGCGCAATCTGACCACAAACGTATTTTCAAAGGGTTAGGAGTTGAATTTTAATCTGAAATTTTTAGGAGATACTCAGAACATCTGAGAGTAGAATCTCTTCAAATTTCAGAATTTTTGAGGGTCTGTAACTAGGTCTTTCAAACACTTTAAATCAGGATCTGAAAACAGAAACATTTTTCAGAAGTTAGGTTTTTGGTTCAAAATATGTTAAAAACCAAAATTTCCACACTTACTATTCAAACCCCCACTTCTAGTGGTGCTTTACAGGTCCTACATGATATGCCCATGGAAATGGACAACCTTACCCAACTTATGAGAACGATTATCCTTCAGATGAAGAATATGCAAGGTGAGATTCAGTATCTCAAAACTGCCTAGCAGTCCACATCTACAGTCCATGAAAGAATTGCCAGTTTTGAGCAAAGGAACAGAAGCTAGCAACGTGGAGTGAGGATTGGCAAAACACGAGAGAGAATGCCTCCGATAATCGAGAGGCCACATGAGGAGGAACAACAAAACTTTAAAGACATGTTGGAAGAAGAAATGAATCCCCCACGCTTTCACCAAAACCATGAATATCGACCCTAAATTCAAGAAGATAGGGAATCCAACAAGGTCAAAATGAAGATACCTCCTTTCATGGAAAGAGTGATCATGAAGCATACTTAGAGCGGGAGAGGAAAGTGGAGCTGATCTAGTCTAGTAACTCCTTTTTTGAGTTAAACAAAGTTAGGTTTGCAGCAATAGACTTTATTGATTATGCTCTTGTATTGTGGGACCAATTGCAAAATATTAGACAAATAACATAGAGGGTCAGGCAGTCGCATGATAAGAAATGAAAAGAGTGATGAGAAGAAGATTCATTCGTCCACACTACGAGAGGTCTCTACTTCAAAGATTGCACCATGTAACCTAAGGGACAAAGAGCATTAATGAGTACTATAAGGAGTTAGAGTTAGTCATGACACGTGCTAATGTGCGAGAAAGAGAAGAAGCCACTATGGCATGATTTTTGGGGGGCTTGAACCGAGACATACCTAATATGGTGGAATTGCAACCTTGTGTAGATTTGGAATCGCTAGTCTATATGGTGGAGAAGGTTGAGAAACAACTCAAAAGAAGGACCATGTAGCCATGTCCGTTCATGCAAAATTCACAAAACCAAAGCCAAAGGAGTTTCACAGAAAACTCAAACTTTCAAACTTGATCATCTACCTCTCAGCCTCTATCAAACTTTGCCTGAAACATAGAAAACGCTAAAGAGAAGAATGACAAAAAGGCTCCCCGAAAAGGTACATCTTCTAACTCTTCAAGTAGGACTAGAGATATTAAATGTTTTCGATGTCAAGGTAGGGTCATATATCATCTCAATGTCCTAACAAACGTGTCATGTACCTTGATGAAGGTGGTGATTACTATTCAGCTTCTGAACACAAAGAAGAAATGTTGAGGAAAACTTAGAGGAAGAAGAGTACATGAGTGAAGAAGAGAATTTTGCATCAAGAGAATTTCTTGTCATTAGGCAAAGCCTTCACGCACAACCTATGATCGATGAAACTAAACAACATCGAGAAAACATCTTTCATATTCATTGCATGGTTAGCAGAAAGGTTTGCACCATGATTGTAGATGTCAGATCATGTACTAACATTGCTAGTGTAGAATTGGTAAGAAAACTTGCACTGCCCTTGCTTGATCACCCTACACCGTATAAGTTGTAATGGTTTAATGATTGCGATGAAGTGCACGTAAGTAAACAAGTTTTGATAGCATTCTCCATTGGTAGTTATACTGATGAAATTTTGTGTGACGTTGTTCCTATGCATGCTAGTCACATTTTGTTAGGAAGACCATGGCAATTTGATAGACGAGTAACTTATGATGGTTTCCTTAAAAATACACTTTTAAAATGAACAACGAACTGTACAAATTACATGCTTTTTCTCCACATAAGGTTTTGGAAGATCAATGTAGGATGCATAAAAACCAGGAGTCTAAAAAAGAAAAAGAAGCAAAACAACAATTTATTGAGTCAATGAAGCAATAACATAGAAAAAAGTGACTCATAGGCTAAACAAAAGGCTAAAGAACAAGTGAGACTAGAATCTAAAAATAGGCGAAACGTTTGACACAAAAACAGCCTGCCTCACAAGAACATTCTAAATCGACTACACAATCTTTTTACGCTAAGACTGAAGTGCATGAATTTGAAAAGAATTTGCATGACGATTCCCATGATTTGTATGCAAACGTTGTTCAGATTAGTGAGAATAAACCTGACACTGAAAGTGAAATTGAAAGACCAAAGTATGACACAAATAAGTTGAAGATTGTATGGTTCAATTCTTTACCATACAGGGTTACTAAGAACATTTTTGTGGAAAGATATTTCCTGCCCTTTGAGAACCTACTGATTTATATACATGTGCATCTAAGTTTTCCTTGGTATTTGAACTCATTTAGATTATTTATATGTTTGATCCAGGAGCTTGGATATGCATGAATGAGAATTTGAAACTTGGTTTGCCTATTGAAGTGTGAATAGCATTTGGTTGAAACCATATGCTGCGGAAATAGTTTTTGAAATAAGCCATATAATTGAGCATGTTTTGATGAACACTTTTTTGACATGGGAGAATGCAATACATGTGCTAAAATTTGAACCTATGATCTTCACGTCATGCTTTGTATTGCCATCTTTTGTGTATTATAAGATCTTGAAGTAGGTTTTATTGTCTCATCCAAAACATATTAAGAAAAAAGGATATAAGCTCCTCAAAGAATTAAAGAGAAAGGAAAGTTTTTGTAATGAGTTTAAGTTTCATTCATCTTCCCCGTATATATGTTTTATCACTTTGGTATTTGATCCGGGTGGGGATGGAATAAACTAGTCATGTTAGTCTAGATTACTTACAAGTATGTTGTGGCTAAAGTCCCTTCTTCTAGTGCAGATTTTGATTCGAGGACGAATCCCTTCAATCGGGGAGGAAGGATGATGAGGTCAAAGAAGCGTAATTACGAAAAGAGGATGTGCAGCAGGATGGAGTAGAAGGAAGCGCGTCTGTGGTGCTTTGCAAGACCTTATTTTTGGCCAAATTGGCTTGTAAAAGTTGTTCATGATGTTCTAAAAGGTTTTTAGATTTTTTAAAATGTTTTTAGATGATTAAAATGTTTGATAGAAGATGGGAAAGTAGACTTTCCAAATATGGAACATGCCTACATTTTAGGGGTTTTTCACAGGATGACCTTATATCGGCTTTTCGGCCACAACTCACTCATCCTACGTTTTTCTGGAAGTGATTTAAAATCATATGGAAACTAGACATTTGGGGATACACCTCTCTTGAAGATATTATTGGCAAATTTGGCTTCTTATATGACTGAGAATGCACGTTGAAGATTAGATAGCTGCTGAAGAGTTTGATTTCAAGTGAACATCTTACCTTTTCCTATGTACATTAGGCTTCGCTTAACTTAGTCTATAAATAGAGATGTATGCCGCCATTTACAACCAGAGAGAGTTGAATAATATACTTGATATTTTCGGCCTAATGCTGTTTTGCAAGGTTTTCTTTGTGTTTTTGAATTTTGATCAAAATTATATTATATATCAACGTTTTGAGCAAACGTTATGGAAAAATCGAATCCTTCAACTTGAAGGCATGTCTCAAGGGTGATAAATCATTCTTGGAGTAAGAATAAGATGCAAGTAGGAGGATATTGCTCAATCTAAAATAAGAGACACCCAGCAAAGGGTGTGAAAATCGTACTTGTGATCCAAACATGGCATCTTGCAGAGGACATTGTTAAAACTAGGAAATGCTGCATCGTCAAACATGCATCAAAAGGCAAGATTATTGCCATAAGAGAGAATAATTATTCGGCCACAAAATAGAAAATGACGTACCCTCCAACGAGGACAACCGGTAAGTTTCTACCCTCTTAATCCAGCTACTCCGCAAAAACTATAGCAGTCGTTGTGGCGGAACAGACGTCAGGATCAGAGCTGTAATCCTCACAGCATTTGAAACACTCGAAGACTTCCCCACTTTGGGACGGAATGTCGACACTCCATTGATAGATATAGAAAAGCTCATCACAAGTCTCAAAGCCATGGGAGCGACACCAGTACCCGCTTGAGATCTGATCGCATCCTTCTTCTCAACCGCCTTCTTCCAAGCTCTAGCGTTTTTGCCATTTGACTAATGCTCATCCTCATCTCTGGAGCGAGCGATGTACATCTCTTCTTCTTGGCAACTTTTGATCCCAATGAATCAAACATGACTCTTGCAAAATAAACAAAGGAAAGATATGTCAGAAAATAATGACATGTGGAAACAAGTCTAGACAAGCTGTGCCGATCTACACCGCTCTGACTGTATAAACACTGGAAAATAGTTGAAGACAGTCAGCAGAGCTGAAATGAACTAAAGCGAAAGACAGACAAAGGCGGGCTAAGCGAAACTAAAGAAAACACGAAGTGAAGGATGGAGGATGACCGCGCTGAACTGAAGAGAAGCACAACGAGCTAAAGATAAAGAAGTTGAAGTAAAGAAGCTGCTGACCCAAGGTGACAGGTGAAGCACAAAGGCACCAACACTAAGACCGAGCTGACATACTTAGTAAATATTGTAACATAGAATTCTTAGACTGTACATAAGGCAGAGCAGTGCAAGTAACTAAACGTTACCTTGGACAGAAAACACTGTAGATGAATAGTAACCACTGTCGCGGTGGTAAAATAAAGCCGTCAGGAGTACAATTCCTCCTATAAAAGGAAGCAAAAATGTAAATTTTGAAGTTAACTTGAATGAATTCTTGAAATTCTTTAATCTTGACATGGTATCAGAGCCCATCTGATTCTCTATTGCCTACTCTATTTTCTCTCGTAAAAAAATTCAAAATGACTACTCCATTCCGCCCTACTAAATATACAAAGGCCACCTCCACTTCTGATCAAGCATCAGGAGTGATACATGTTCCTCAACTCATTGATGATTCCTCCATTGTAATCACCAGCGATACACTTAATAGAGATAACTACCTCTCATGGTCTCGAGGGTTAGAAATGTTCATTACTGGCAACGGCAAGGAGGAATACTTGTATGGGACATTTCATGTTCTATTTGAATCTGATGCAAACTTCCGACTATGGAAGTCAGAAAACATCATGATTATGTCATAGTTAATACGTTCTATGCAGCGTGACATTTCAGACGATTTCATGATGTACAATACTGCAGTATAGATCTGGGCCGCAGTCAAGGAGATGTATTCCAAGTAGGACAACATCTCAGAATTATACGAAATTGAAGCTCATCTTCATGAGCTTAAACAATGCAATCTGGATGTGCACAAATATGATACATTACTGACCAAGGCATGGCAGCAGATTGATTATTTCAAAAAACATCAATGGTCTCATGTAACTAATGATGGACTTTATAAGGAGATAACAGAAAGGAAGCCAGTTTTTTGCCTCGTGACTAGACTAAACCCAAAATCCGACAATGCCTAAAGTCGAATTCTAAGCACCAAACCACTGCCACCTTAAGAGCTGCCTTCGCAAAAATCAAACACGAAGAAAGCTCAAAAAAGGTCATGATGGAAGGATCTTCAACCTTGGAGTCCTCTGCTCTACACACAAAACAACCAGCGGAAGCATCCATCCTGATTGTTAAACGACACTTTACCTCTTCTTGAGGTAAAGTGTGCAAATAATGCAAGAAAGAGGATCATATTGTAGATGACTGCTAGAAGTGCCCGAGATGGAAAACCATCTCTGAAGTCCAGCACTGCACCCTGGAGGCCTCAACCAAGACCATTTGTTGCTGGACAAAGTGCTGAACATCAGGTCAGCAGCACGACTCAACTTGGCGTAGCTCGGCAAAACACAACTCACCTTAGCTCAACCCAAATGGTTGAAACTGAGGTCCCTGCAAAAGATTATTTGCTGAGCAGACAGAGTAGTCGAGCTGAACCATCCAAAGAAGAAAGAGCCAGATTTGTCTTTTGTACACCAGGCAATGATGGCAAGCTACGTCCAGCTGAGCTCCAGCAGTTCATGGATCATTGACTCTGGGGCAACTAAGCACATGACAAACAATGGTAATCTTTTGAATTCATATACTATGTTTACAATACCAAAGAAAGTAAAGATTGCTAATGGAACTTCGCTAGAAGTAATAGGTATAGGCTCAGTTTTGATCAAAGATAAAATAATCCTAAAAGAGGTCTTGCTTGTTCCCAACCTAAGTTTCAATCTGATGTTAGTGGGAAAATTTGCTAGAGATAGTAATTCAATAGCTTGCTTCTCATCCATAGAATGTTGTTTTCAGGAAAACAAAACGAAGGGGATGATGATTGGCAGTGCTAGGAACATAGCTGGTTTTTTTACCTGCTATAGTCAGACAACAGAGCTTTAATTAGCACAACTGAGCTGCAAAGGAACCAGAATACCATGCACCCTAGAATATCTTGTACATGGGATATTTTACTTTGGCATAATAGACTGGGTCATCCCAGTTTTCTAGACCTTAAACGATTAATCCTAGAATTATTTTGCTCAACTGATCTTATAAACATAACATATGAAGTGTGTCAATTAGTTAAACAAACAAAAAAGTTACCTAGCAAAACTATTCGAGTCCTCTACACCTTTTAACCTAGTTCATTCTGACATCTGGGGTTCGCCTAGAATTGCTAATCTCAATGGTGCAAAATGGTTTATAACCTTCATAGACGATCATACAAGAGTATCTTAGGTCTATTTATTAAAAAATAAAATGAAGTTGGGCAAACTTTTATGAGATACTCTGCACTTGTTAAAAACCAGTTGGGCTGCACCATTAAAACGTTAAGAACTGATAATGGGTTAGAATACTTAGATAGCACAATTGAAAACTTTATGATAGAAGATGGTATCCATCACCAAACTTCATGTACTTATACCCCTCAACAAAATGGTGCCGTGCAAGGAAAAATTGACACCTCCTTGAAGTCATCAGAGCTATTATGTTTGCCATAAACGTGCCTAAACAATACTGGGGTGAAGCCCTGCTGACTGCCACGTACCTAATAAATAGGATGCAGTCCAGGACCTTACCTTTCAAAACACCTAGAGAGATACTTCTTAAACATTTTCCACACTTATAAGCTACTTATTTGGATGTGTAGCCTATGTACACATTCAGTCCGGACTTAGGAGTAAACGGGATCCTAGATCTATTAAATGCATTTTCTTCGGATATTCTAATTCACATAAAGGACACAAGTTTAATTGTCTGGCTAATAGACAAATGTATGTAACACTAGATGTTACATTTGATGAAAAATATGCATTTTACAGATCCATTGAAGAAACATAGTAATTAAGGGATAACGAATATGAGCCTAGTTCACAATTACAAAATCTGCTGAGCTCAACTACTCAGCCAAGCTGCACACCACAGCTCAGCTGCTGGGCACCTCAGGTTGGCATAATCGACTCTCAACATAGAACCAATCCTCCTATAATCTCCAATGGTTAGGAAGATCTGGGATTCAGCAGCTGACCTTTTACACTTGAACAATCACATCTGACTGAATTAGAGGAAAGCCCTTTAGAGGAAACCACCTAGTATGACCACAGAACTCAAACTAACGACAGACCAATAGCGCTAAAGAAGGGAACAAGAGAATGTACTAAGAATCCCATATGCACCAAATACCCCATTAAAGAATACATATCATATAATAGGTTGAATCCTAACTTTAATACATTCATATGCTCACTTGATAACAAGTCCATACTCAATAATATAGAAGAAGCACTCAGCCGATCTGAATGGAGAAATACAATGCATGAAGAGATGAGTGCCTTAGAAAATAATCAAACTTGGGAGTTAACTCCAAGCTCAGCAACAATCAAGCCACTACGATGTAGGTGGATATTTACAGTAAAATACAATAATGATGGAACTATGAATAAATATAAAGCAAGATTAGTAGCTAAATGTCTCAAACAAACATAAAGAGTAGATTATTTAGAAACATTCGCACCAATAGTTAAACTAAACACCATTAGGGTCATATTCTCTATAGCCGTTAATTTAGAGCGGGAACTTTACCAACTAGATGTAAAAAAAGCATTTCTAAACGGAATTTGGCATAGGAAGTTTACATGTGTATACCACCAGTATTTAATAATGAAACAAATAAGGATAAAGTCTGCATGCTAAGAAAGTCTCTGTATGGATTTAAGCAATCACCTTGGGCATGGTTTAAAACCTTTACTAAAGTAGTGACCGACTTGAAAATTAACCAAAGCCATAGTGACCATACATTGCTAACCAAAGTTTCACATAAGGGGGGATGACTATACAAGTAGTATATGTATATGATATCATAATAACCGGGAATTATCACCACAACAAAGATAACGTTAAAACACACTTATTTGAGTAGTTTGAAATGAATGCTACACCTTGAACTGCTCGGCCATCTGAATCTAGGCAAGCTGAGATACTTCCTAGGAATAGAGATTTCTAGGAACAAACAAGAGATGTTTATTTATCAAAGAAAGTACATACTCAACCTCCTAAAGGAAATTGGTCTACTCAAATGCACACCAGCAAGCACACCAGTAGAGCCCGGACATAAGCCAAGAGATCAATGAGATACTACCCCAACCAACAAGCTTAGCTATCAAAGATTGGTTGAAAAGTTAATCTATCTATCACATACTAGGTCATATATTTTTTATGCTGTTAGTTTTGTATCACAGTATATGCACAGTCCTACTAATGATCATCTTCAAGCTGCTCTAAGAATTCTTAGGTACCTCAAGAATGCATCAGGACAAGGATTGTGCTTCAGGAAAAGCATATATCAAAGTGTCAAGATATTCACAGGTGCAGACCGGGCTGGATCGGCGTAGAAGACTGAAACGAGATCAACTACAGTTTATGGAACCTTTCTATGGGGAAACCTGGATACGTGGCAGAGCAAGAAGCAACCAATAATCTCAAGAAGCAGTGTAGAAGAAAAACTAAGGGCACTTGCACTAGGAATATGTGAAGGCATTTGGATCAGAAGAGTTATTGAAGACCTTCATATAAGGACAAGATTACCTATCCAAATTTATTGGGACAGTGTCTCAGCAATACGTATGGCAGAAAACCCAATTCAACATGACAAGTCAAAACACGTAGAAATTGACAGACACTTTATTAGAGAAAAGATAGAAGGAAATGAGGTCAGCCTAGTACATATTTCCACTAAAGACCAAATCGCAGATCTCCTCACAAAGCTAGTTTCAACAAGTGTCTTTCTGTAACTAGTGTCCAAGCTTAGTTGTGTGAATATATACAACTAAGCTTGAAGGGGGAGTGTGGAAACAAGTCCAGATTAGTTGTGTCAAGGTACACCAAATTGATTTGTATAAACATTGGAAAATAGGTGAAGTCAGTCAGCCGAGCTGAACTGAACTAAAGCAAAGGATGGACAAAGGCAGGTGGAGCTGAACTGAACAAAAGATGAAGTGAAGGATGGAGGATGACCGTGCTGAAATGAAGAGAAGCACAACGAGCTAAAGATAAATAAGGTGCTGAGCTTAGGTGACGAAGCGAAGCACAAAGGCAGCAACACTAAAACCGAGCTATCATACTTAGTAAATATAGTAACACCGAATTCTTAGACTATACATAAGGCAGAGCACCGCAGGTATAGCCGTTACCTTAGACACAAAACATTGTAGATGAATAGTAACCACTATCTAAGTGGTAGAATAAAACCGTTAGGGATAGAATCTTTGTATAAAAGGAAGCAACCATGTAAATTTTGAACTTTATTAAATGGATTCTTGAAATTCTTCAATCTCGACAAGACATCAAAAGAAATAGACAAGAAAACAAAAATTAAAAAGCGGGTCTAAGCCGACAACCACTCACCCTCCATAATCTTCCACTTATCATCTTCTAATTCAACAAAATTTCTCCCCCTATAAGGTTGTTGAGGCCCATCGCCTGTAATGTATCAGGGGTAGTGGAGGCATTGATTAATAATATCCCAGATTGATTAGACAAGCGATTTTAATACTTTCTGAGACAACTTATTGCGCTCCTTCTCCTCTGGAGCGGGTTTCCAAACATCCTTAGTATGAATACCTCCAGCCAAGCTATGCACACAAAAGAACCAGTTGGCCCAGTTCTTAGGGGATGATGGAGGCTTACCAAGGAAGTGCATGTTGGAGAAATTGGAAAGAATTTGAAATGGGCCAAGTTGCAAACTATGGTCAGTAACATACTTTGAGCTAAGTTATGATTAGTTTCACTAATGATTAGTAAAAATTGATGTGACCTTAATTATCTACGTGGCGAGTAGATATTGTAGGCTTTTGAATCACTCAATTTTGATAACGGGTGAATAAGAAACTAATGCTCAAAGTAAAGGGAGAAAGTCAGCTCAGCTTGGCCCGTACCTAGACATGGACTCAGGTTACAGACTGAGCTGCGTACCTGATGAGCTCAGGTGACAAACTGCGCTGATGGGCTCAAGTTGCAGACTGGGCTACAGGCCAGGGTGCGGGCTATAGACTGCAAGCCGTGTCCTGTAGCACCAGGTCAGATCTTATCAGCTGGGGTGAAGTTTGTTTCAGTTCAAACTCTCCATGTTGTTAAGATAGGCTAAGGTTAAATTTTAAAAAGTTGTTCAGATTTAACCGGTCGAGCTAACCTGAATTTGTTATGATCTGATGACACAGATTGAACAGTTATTTGATTTGACAGCTAAGGGCGGACCTGATGTGGTTATCTGATCCAAGGGTTCAAGCCGAGCTGGTATCTGACCCTACAGCTGAGATTGAACTAACTATAACAAACTGACCTCAGAATTCCCCAATAAATAGCGGCCGAGGGGACCTCTGTTGACACATATAAAACAATTTCAAAATTCTTCTCTCTATCTGCAATCTCCTTCGATGCATATTCACACTCTCCCTCATAGAACACTCTGCATTCCAAGCAATCCAAGAAGTTCAGAGAATATTAAAGGTTTATAGAGTTCATATGCTGTAGTGTCGCTTGTCTGAACTAACTTTCGTTGTTTCTTGGGAGACGGTTGCTCTTTCTGGTTGGACACAGTATACCTGAGCAATACGTCTTAAGAACAGAGTCCTGGACTCACCTCGGATCTCTGCTCTGCTAAGCAGTTGAGTTTATTGCCGAGCTGAGCTCTGCTTTGTGCTGAGCTCTACTGATCAAAGGATAGCGCAGTACTGTTATGTATAGCGTTGCCGAGCTGAGCTCTGCTGTGTGCTGAGATCTGCTGGTTGGCTGAGAGCATTTGTTGTTCTGCATCACAGCCGTGCTGAGCTCTGCTTGTGTGTTAAGCTCGGGTGAAGCGGCTGAAAGCACAATTGTTGTTTGTTGTGCTAAGGTGTTGAGGTTGGCAGGTCAATGATCAGCCCAAAACAAACTTTTTGTTGAAGCATGAAACTTCAACAAGTATGTTTGTTTGAGCCATATTCTGAGTCATTTGAACGACTCCTTGTATGGTTTGTACTGCACATACAAAACTAAAAAGTCATTATGGCAGGCTTTGGAAAAGAAATATCGTACAGAAGATGCCGGCACTAACAAATTTATTGTCGGCAAATTCCTTGATTTCAAAATGTCTGATTCTCGCACTGTTATTTCTCAAGTTCAGGAACTTCACACGTTGGTAGCTGAGATGGAAGAGGAGAGCATGTTGCTCAGTGAATCTTTCGTGGTGGCTGCATTGATTGAGGAGCTATCTCTTTTGTGGAGGGAATTCAAAAGCTATCTCAAATACAAGAGAAAGGAAATGACCTTGGAAGACCTGATTGTCCGACTCTGTATATAGCAAGACAATCGCGGATCTGAAAAGAAACCACATTCTAGTGCTGGTCAGGTCAAGGCCCATGTTGTGGAGGCCAAAAAAGAAGGGCCAACTCGGGGTCAACAAGAAAGGCAAGCAGATCTCCAAGAAGTTTACCGGAAAATGCTACAACTGTGGCATTCAGGGGCATGTCAGCAATAAGTGCAAAAAGCCCAAGAAGAAGCAGACCAAGGCAAAGAACATCGTTGATGCCATAGACGATATAAGCCTTTCTGTAGTGGTCTCAGAGTGCAATGCTTTGGAGAACATGCATGAATGGTGGCTCGATACAGGCGCCACGAGACATGTCTGCTCTAGCATAGAGATGTTCACGAAGTACAAGCCCAGGAACAATGAGCAACTTTACATGGGGAACTCAGCCTCTTTGAAGATTGAAGCCGAGGCCAAAGTTGTTCTAAAGCTCACCTCAGGGAAGCATCTGATTCTATAGAGTGTGTTGCACGTCCCCGACATTCGGGAGAGTTTTATTACTGGATCTCTTCTAGTTGTGCATGGGTTTAGACTAGTGTTAGAGTCCAATAAGGTTAATCTTTCGAAAAATGACATTTATTTGGGGAAGGGGTACTTGACAAATAGGATGTTCAAGTTGAATGTTATCACTATTGTGCCCAAGAAAGATTTGCCCGCAGAGGCCAATGATATTGCTTCGTCTTCTGTTTACATGCTTGAATCCTCTTGTTTATGGCATTTTCGTTTGGGACATGTGAGTTATAAGTCAATACAACGAATGGTTAATCTTGAATTGTTGCCCAAATTAAATTTTGATAATGAGAAATGCAAAATATATGTTGAAGCAAAGATGGAAAAGGCGTCATTTCATTCAATAGAAAGGAAAACTTAATCTTTGAATATAAGTCATACCGATGTGTGTGATTTAAAGTTTATGCAAACTAAAGGTGATAAAAATTATTTCGTAACTTATATCAATGATTGCACACGATACTGTTATGTCTATTTGCTAATAGCAAAGATGAGGCCATTGATGCTTTCAAAGACTATAAAAATGAAGATGAGAATCAACTTAGTAAACGAATTAAAGCAATTCGTAGTGAGAGAGGTGGTGAATATGATGCATCGATTAATGAATTTTGCTCAGAACATGGAATTATTCATCAAACGACTGCATCATATTCACCTCATCGATTGGTAGTGCTGAACGCACAAACCGAACTCTAAAAGAGATGATGAATGCTATTTTGATATGTTTAAGCTTACCTCAAAACTTGTGGGGGAAGCCATTCTCTCAGCTAACGTCATTTTGAATAAAATTCCATTTAAGAAGATGGATGAAACCCAATACGAGCTTTGGAAAGACCACAAGCCTAGCTACAAATACTTGAAAGTATGGGGGTGTCTGGCAAAGGTTGTTGTACCTAAACTAAGGCAAGTTAAAATCGGGCCTAAGATGATTGATTGCATATTCATTGGATATGCAATGAAAAGTAGTACATATCGTTTCTTGGTGCACAAGTTGGATATTCCTGATATACATAGAAACGTTTTCATGGAGTTAAGGAATACAGTGTTCTTGGAAGATGTCTTTACGAGGAAGAAAAAAACAAAGAAACAAGTACTGGTAAACGGATGCGTGAGGAGGCTCCTCAAGGAAATGGGGAACCTCGTCAAAGCAAACATGCCAGAATACCAACTTCATTTGGTTCGAATTTTCTATCCTATATGGTAGAAAATGAGCCAAGGAACTTTTCTGATGCAATGTCAACTCCAGAAGCCCCATTTTGGAAAGAGGCAATAAATAGTGAGATAGACTCGATTTTTCAGAATCACACTTGAGAGTTGGTTGACCTTCTATCGAGAAGTAAACCACTTGGGTTCAAGTGGATTTTCAGGAAGAAGATGAAAGAGATGGGTGTATCGAAAAGTATAAAGCCAGGTTTGTAGCTAAAGGCTATCGACAAAAGAAAGCCTTTGACTTTTTTGACACCTAGTCACCATAACTAGGATCACTTCGATAAGGGTAATAGTTGCTATTGCTGCAGTTTATGATATGGAAATCCACCAGATGGATGTAAAGACTGCTTTTTTAAATGGTGAGTTGGAAGAAGAAATATATATGGAACAACCCGAAGGGTTTTTGGTTCCAAAACAAGAATCGAAGGTCTGTAGACTTGTTAAGTCGCTGTACAGACTTAAACAAGGGCCTAAACAGTGGCACCAAAGATTTGATCAAGCTATGGTAGTTAATGGTTTCAAGATCAATGAGTGTGACAAGTGTATCTATATCAACAATTCACAGAATGCATATGTGATAGTATGTCTCTATGTAGATGACATGCTAGTCATGGGAAGTACTCATTATATCATCTCAAATATGAAGAATATGTTGACGAGGAACTTTGACAAGAAGGATGTGGGAGTTGGTAGCATTATTCTGGGAATTAAAATTTCTAGGATAATAGAAGGACTCGTGTTGCCATAAACTCTTTGTATTGAATCTGTTCTAAAACATTTCAATATGCTTGATGTGAAACCAGTGAAAACTCCATTTGACTCAAGTATACACTTAAGGAAGAACCGAGAAGAGCCAGTAGCTCAATTGGAGTACTCACAAGTAATCGCAAGTCTGATGTACATAAGGAACTGTACAAAGTCTATACAATGAATCTTGGATTACATTATTCGAGATATCCAACAGTGTTAGAAGGCTATTGTAATGCCAACTGGATATCAGAGAGTAAAGTTTCAAAGTTTACGAGGGGATATTTACTCACTATTGATAAACGTGTTGTGCCATGGGAATCCACGAAGCAAACGTGCAAAGCTAGTTCCACGATACAAAGCAGAGTTTATAGCACTAGATAAGGCCAAGGAAGAAGCTGAATGGCTTCGGAATTTCCTGGAAGTTGTGCCCTGCTAGCCTATGTCAATCGCTCCTATGAGCATACACTGTGATTGTTAGTACGCTATAGGATGAGCACAAAGCAACATCTATAATGGTAAGTCTCGACACATGCATCGGAGACACAATACCATTAAGCAGTTGATCTCTAATGGCGTGATTTCCATTGATTATATAAAATCAAAGGAGAATCTTGGGGATCCGCTTATAAAAGGCTTGTCTAGAGATCGGATATCAGTCTTGACAAACAAAATGGGACTAAAACCTATAATGCATGAATCTTTGTAATGGTAACCCAACTTTGTTGACTGGAGATCCTAGAATCTTGGTTCAATGGGACAACTAAGTTATGAAGTTCAGTAAGCACTTACCCATTCTGTTAAATAAAATTGATGTTTGCAGAGGAATGAGGATAAGCTGAGGTTTTTAATGGTTCATATATCTTGATATTTCACGTGGGGTATGACAGAATACTCTTGATAGGAAACACCTATGTAAGTGTGAAGTGTGGCTGCTTCTATGAGAATTTTATAAAGCCAAAGTTCTCTAGTACTCTTTCTGAAACCATACGGTAAAAAGCGAAAACAAACACAATAATGAGAACCAAAAAAGTGTTAAAGGAAATGTTGTGTGAGTACTATTCTTTAGGTTCACACAAAAGTCCGGTTAGTTCAAGACATTAAGTTCACTAATTAGCCGAGTGGATCCGAATGTATTTCACTAAGAAAGGATCAAGGCCAAAAGCTACCTCGTCTGATGCAACATTTTCTTGTCTGATGCAACAATTTTTTTGTCTGACTACTCGGTAGAGTCTGCATAAACACTTGCATTAATTCTCATTCATGTGGGAGATTGTTGGAGAAATTGGAAAGAATTTGAAATGGGCCAAGTTACAAACTGTGTTTATCAACGTGCTTTGAGCTAAGTTATGATTAGCTTCACTAATGATTGGTAGAAACTAATGTGACCTTAATTTTTAAACGTGATGAGTAGATAATTTTAGGCTTTTGAATCACTCAATTTCCATAACAGGTGAATCAGAAATTAATGCTCAAAATAAAGAGGGAAAAGTCATCTAAGCTCGGCCTGTACCTGGGCATAAGCTCATGTTGCAGACTGAGCTGCATACCTGATAGGCTCTGGTGACGGACTGAGCTGATGGGCTCAGGTTGCGAACTAGGCTACAGGCTAGGCTGCGGGATGCAGACTGCAGGCCAGGTCCTGTAGCACCGGGTCGGATCTTATCAACTGGGGTGAAGTTTGTTTCAGTTCAAACTCTCCAGGTTGTTAAGATAGACTAAGGTTAAATTTTGAAAAGTTGTTCAAATTTAACCGAACGAGCTTACCTGAATTTGTTATGGTCTGATGGCACAGATTAAATGGTTATTTGATCTGATGGTTGAGGGCAGACCTGATGCAGTTATCTAATCCAAGGTTTCAAGCCGAGCTAGTATTTGATCCTACGGCTGAGATTGAACTGACTGTAATAGTCTGACCTCAGAATTCTCCTATAAATAGTGGCCGAGGTGACCTCTGTGAACACACACAGAACAATTCCTAAGTTATTCTCTTTCTCTGCAATCTCCCTCGCTGCATATTCATTCTCTCCCTCATACAACAATCTGCATTCTAAGTAATCCGAGAAGTTCAGAGCATCTTAAGGGTTCGTAGAGTACAGTGCCGCTCGTCTGAACTAGCTTCCATTGCATCCTTGGAGACGGTTGCTCCTTCTGGTTTGGCACAGTATACGGGAGCAATACGTCTTAAGGACAGAGTCCTGGACTCACCTCAGATCTCTGCTCTGCAGAGCGGTTGAGGTTATTGCCGAGCTGAGCTCTACTTTGTGCTGAGCTCTGCTGATCAAAGGATAGCGCATTATTGTTGTGTACAGTGTTTCCGAGCTGAGCTTTGCTGTGTGCTGAGCTCTATTGGTTGGCTGAGAGCATCGTTGTTTTGCAGCACTGCCGTGCTGATCTCTACTTGTGTGTTGAGCTCGGCTGAAGCGGCTGAAAGCACAACTGTTATTTATTGTGCTGAGGTGCCGAGGTTGGCAGGTTAGTGATCAGCCATCACGAAAATACAATTGCGCTGACTGGACTGGTCTGATCTGTCTGACCAGTCTGACTTGAGTTCAGCTCGGTTGGAAGGCTGATAGCACGGAACCACTGTTCTGAAGTGCTATTCAGTTCAGGTTTGCAGGTCGGCTGACTGTTCAGAACGAAAACTCAATTGCGCTATCTGAACTGTCTTGGCTTGGCAGATCAATCCAGCCTACCCTGAGTTCGGTAGGTCGGCACGTCTTCGTTTCGGAAGCAACTGTACAAAAGTCAATGTTGTCTGACTGAATTATTTCCAACAGTGCTGACTCTATTTTGATATCTCTTACTAAAATAAACCATGTCATCAGTATGATTGAAGGTAAAGTAGACCTTAAACTCCTCTATCTTGAAACTCACCTTTAGTGCATGAAGGTACAACAAGTAGGCAGGAGCATCCTACGTGTTAGGAGAAACTCTAGAAAGACGAATCTCGTACTCATCTAAGATTAATTGCAGAGGTACGATTATGGAAAATTTAAGGCTTACTCTAATATACTCTTCAAAACTGTCTCATTTTACTGTTGTTTCCTCCCAGGACACATATGTTGGTAAACTTCCATGTCAATAACAAATTCATCAAAAAAATCAGGGCAATCTCTTTCCAAGTAAGAGTACTATAAAGTGCCTCCACTGGAGGACATGTTGCCCCCTATAATTTCCACTACTATTCATGGGTATTCTAGCGGGTACACCCCCAATTCAACTGGGGCTAAATGCATAGAGGTTAAAGGTTCAACATTAATCGTACTACGTGGACCTCCGCTGTTCTGCTGGATCTTAATGCTGTTAAACTGTAGAATGCAGATAAAATTGCATATTTCTTCATACATCAAAAGTGCACCGTAGCCTATTCTTATACTACATACAAGCTATATATAAATGGTAACTCTAATCGAAGAATATTCTAACTCCTAATTTTTAGGGTTACAATAACATACAATAAATATGAGAATATTCTTTTTGGTTCAACATGGTAAGGGTATATTCTAACACTCCCTCTCAAGTTGAATAGTGGGATCACCAATATTCAACTTGCACAGTACTGAGTCGAAGATTCGTCCATTAACAGCCTTAGTCGATATATCCGCAAGCTGGTCCTCAGATCGCACATGTGGAAGAGTAATAATGCCACCATCAAGCTTTTCTTTAATAAAGTGTCCATCAACCTCCACATGTTTAGTTCGGTCATGTTGAACAGGATTCTCAGAAATGCTGATTGACGCTTTGTTATCACACATTAGGCACGTTGGATCAGTGACTGGAAACCCAGCTCTCGCAACAACTTACGGATCCACAAGATTTCGGTGATACCTTTCACAATACCCCAAAACTCTGCTTCTGCACTTGACAGCGCAACTACCTTCTGTTTCTTGCTCCTCTAAGTGACTATGTTGCCTCCAACCAGCGTAAAGTACCCAGAAGTATAGCGCCAATCAACCTGGTTACTAGCCCAATCTGCGTCTGTGTTGACTCAATACTTAGATGTCCATTATTCTTGAACACCAAACCACGTTCAGGGGTTCCTTTTAGGTATCTTATGATCCTTACTACAGCATCCAAATGATGTTTCTGCATCGTGCATGAATTTGCTTACTACCTCAACAGCATATGCGATATTCGACCGGGTGTGAGACAAGTAAATAAGTTTTCCTACCAAACGTCGGTATTGTTCCCGATTTGTTGAAGGAGCTCCTTGTATAATGTGTAGTTTGTGATTTGGGACCATCGGTGTGTCAGCTGGCTTTGCGTCTAACATACCAACTTCGTGTAACAGATCAAGAATATACTTCTGCTGCAAAATATAGATGGCGGCTGATGACCGCAGGACTTCAATATCTAAGATATATTTAAGCCCGTCAAGATCTTTCATCTCGAACTTTGTGAACAAATAATTCCTGAGACATGACATTTCATTAGTGTCATTACCAGTAATAATCATATCATCAACATAAATAATAAGGCAAGTAACAAGACTCCCCTGTCGTTTAATGAATAGAGTGTGGTCAGCAGTACTTTGTTGGTATACGTCTTGTTTCATAACAGATGTAAATCTCCCGAACCAGACTCGAGGTGACTGTTTAACACCATAGAGAGCTCGGTTGAGCTTGCAAACCTGTCCGGATAAAAACTCTTCCGAGAATCCGGATGGTGGGTCCATGTATACTTCTTCTTTCAGCATCCCATGTAGTAACGTATTCTTCACATCAAACTGTTGCAGGGGGCACATTTTTTGTAGCAGCAATAGAGAAAAGAACTCTGATAGTGTCAAGTCGGGCAACTGGTGAGAAGGTCTCGGAGTAATCTACTCCATATGTCTGTGTATATTCTTTGGCAACCAACCTTGCTTTGTGCCTCTTAATACTCCCATCTCGTTTATATTTAATCGTGAACACCCATCGACATCCAACATGTCATTTTCCTGGGGGTAACGGACATCGCTCCCAAGTCTGATTCCTTTTAAGAGCATCCATTTCTGCGTTCATAGACTTCTTCCATTCTGGCTGACTGCAAGCTTCTTCTACACTTTTGGGAACTCTCTCAGAACAAATTTTAGTAAAGAAACCTTTCGCTGTATCGCTCACATTCTTCCTTAGTATTGCAATAGGGTACTGGGAGGTCCGGGCTATTTTTATGGGTGAATACCTGTCAGGTGGAATTCCCCTATTTCTCCTTGATGGAAACACTCGCCCTTGTTCTTCTGTACACATGTTAGTATGGTCCAGTCCGAAAGAATTATGATCAGAGGTAAGTTCATCATTTTGAGAGGGTGGGGGTAGAAGGAGACTCAAAGGATACGGCGTCAGAAGGGTTAACATGGGAATAGGACTTTCTGACTTCATGACTATTATTGTTAACATGTATACTATCTTTTACCTGTTGTGGTGCATCCATTTGAGAAGTATCATCGACATGTCCTGGAGTAGTAACTGTATTATCGTAAGGAGCAGTAGTGCCGTCGAGGTCAACCACTTGCCGTGTTGAATCAGTTGCAGACCAGGGTAGATTAGGCAACCAGTCGAGGGATCCATCTTTAGCTATAACCCCCTGAGACCGAGGTTGGGTGGCAAAGAAAAACTCGGTTTCAAGGAAGACGTGTTCATGGTAATATAGATTCGCCGAGTGCGGGGATTATAACAGCGGTAACCTTTTTGGGTGGTGGCATAGCCGACAAAGACATATTTGTCGGCACATTGGTCAAATTTATCTCGGTGTTGTTTGGGAATATGTATAAAGACAGTACACCCAAAATTTTTGGGTGGTATGGTTAGCAATGAAGGAATAGTGGTTTGAGAGGCTAAGGTGTCAAGAGGTGTTTTATGGTTTAGGATAGCGGCGGGGAGTCGATTGCTTACATAGGTTGTTGTGGATACCGCCTCTGGCCAAAAACCCCGTGGAACAAAGGATTCTAACATCATGGCGCGGCCATTTCTAGTAGAGTACGATTTTTTCGTTCCGCAACACCATTTTGTTCAGGGGTGTTAGGACACGATGTTTGATGGATGATGCCGTGATCACGAAAAAACTGTTTGAGTGCCCCGTAAAAATATTCGTCCCCATTATTAGACCATAGAATTTGAATGGTCGAGGTGTATTGGGTTTTAATCATGTTATAGGATTCGACAAATTTAGTAGCAACTTAGGATTTATGCTTTAGAACATACAACCAGGTCATTCGGGGTAATCATCAACAAAGAGAACAAAATACTGAAATCCCAGTGAAGTGGGATGGGGTGAAGGCCCCCAAACATCAGAATGTATTAAAGAATAAAATTTTGTCCACACGAGTATTATTTAAATGATAAGTAGCCTGAGTTGTTTTGCTCGGAGACAAGTATCATAGGTCAACTGGTTCAAAGTACTGGAAAACAAAGTAGGAAAAGTTTCTGCAAATAGCTAAAAGAAGGATGTCCTAATCGACGGTGCCATAACCATATCTGTCTAGGAACCGATCTGGTGGCAAGATTAGAACGCCCGTGTGACACCACCGCATCTATGTAATAGAAGCCTCCCCTCTCAGTACCACGTCCAATGATCTCATGAGTATGAATATCATGCAACATGCAAAAGTTAGGATACATGAGCACAACGCAGTCAAGTTCTTTTGTAAGTTGGCTAATAGATAGCAGTTTAGTAGAAAGAGCAGGAACAAATAAACAATTTTTAAGGGTAATACCAGGAGTGATGGAAATGCAGCCACTTCCATGAACTGGAATGGTTTCTCTGCTACCTATATCAACATGGATTTTAGGGGAGCCAAACGGCTTAAAAAATTGTTCAGATCAAATGTCATAGTGTCCGTGGCCCCACAGTCAAAAATACACTGAGGACTTAGACACTGGGTAGTATTAGTAAGGGCATGAGATAAACCAGGGGTCAAGTAAGAATTTCCATGAAATTGGGTGCTAAACAGAGTTTCTTAGGAGTTAAGGGTAAGATCTGGAGAATCTGAATTAGTCTGGACCATATTAACTGTACCAGAAGAATCAAGGGACTTAAATTCAATTTCAGAAAGGTTAAGGGGGCAGGAAGTAAATTCTAATGGGCCTTGAGTTGCAATTTTTGGTTTAAAAAGAAATTTGGGGCTAGGGTTTACTCCCAGCCCCTTACTATTAAGATATAAAAGGGTTTTGATGATGTGAAGATGTTTTAAATGAGTTAAATTTACACTTGAGATTTGATGCAAAATGAGAAAAATGCATTATGTCAAAAATGGTTGAGATTGAAACTCTAATGTCCAACATCGATCTCTCAAGATGAGGACATCGATCGATCGATGTCACTTCAGTCTCTCCAAGAGAGACTTTGATCGATCAATGTCAGGCCAGAAAGTTTCTATCCAACATCGATCTCTCAGTCCAAGGGACATCGATCGATTGATGTCACTTCAGTCTCTCAAAGAGAGACGTCGATCGATCGATGTCAGGCCAGAAATTTTCTATCCAACATCGATCTCTCAGTCCAGGGGACATCAATCGATCAATGTCACATCAGTCTCTCCAGGGGAGACTTCGATCGATCGATGTCAAGAAAGCTCAAACTGGAAATTTTCTGCAGGACATCGATCTCTCAGCCAGGCACTTCAATCGATCAATGTCCCCCAGAATTTAAATTTTTTTGAATGTTGGAACAAAATCCAAGGGAGATTCATGGTGTTTTCTCTTCCAATCTTGCTCAAATTTCTTGTGGACTTTACTCTAACCTCACACATGTTTCCCTGACTATTATATCCATGTCTAAGCTATTCTAGGTTGGCTATTGAGGATCAAATCACTCCATAAGGTGGCTAAACACTATTTGAACATTATCTTGACATTTGATGAAGTTGAAGCATAGTGGAGGCTACCAAAACATGGTGAACATCTCCTATAAATGTATGAAGCTTGGATGAGGCAAATACATACTTTCACCATCATCAAGCTTCATTATTCATTGTTGTATATTTCTCTCATATGTGTAAAAGTGCTTAAAGCTTGTTAAGCCTTTCTTTGTTCTTCATTGTTATATATTGAGAGATAGAGAGTCAAATACAAGAGGAACCATAAATATTTGATCTCTTGCTTGTGTTTAGACTAGTGAGAAAGTGTGAGCCCCACTACTTCTTTTAAACTCACTGTGAGAAAGTTCTTGAAGAGAACTTTGTTGAAGTTGTGACGTAGCAAGAAATTTTTCTTGCTTAGAGCTGTGGTTGTTGTAGTTGCACAAGGGTATTTTGTGCAAGAAGTTGTTGTGGTTGCTTACACTAAGGTGTTAGTGTAAGTATTGTTGTGGTTGCTCTTATTAGCTTTAATAGGAAGAGTAGTTGTTGAAAATCCACTTTGGCAACAAAGTAGTAATGGAGTAGAATCATTTACGATTCGAACCACTCTATATCTGGTGTACTCATTCATTGTTTCTCATCTCCCATTTTTTCTTTGATTTTGAATTCCATTTGAGTTGAACCACACAAGAAAATTCTGCAAAACTGCCAAACACTCTATTCACCCCCTCCTCTAGAGTGTGTTACGGACCTAACGATTGGTATCCAAGCCTAACCTTGATTGCTTGGCCAATCTTTGCAAGTAGCAAGGTTAAAGATCATGGCAATGACAATCTCTTCATCTTACACTTCAACTTCCAAGCCAACTGCACATTCTCAGGATCAAACACTAAAGTACCTATGTTTGATGCCCAAAACTACTCTTTGTGGAAATTTCAAATGATCAATCATTTGAAAGGATGTGGATTTGATATATGGAGAGCCGTTGTCAAAGGAATCGAAGTTCCTATGATTACCAACTCAAAAGGAGAATCAATGTTCAAAGATGAAGATGACTACACCGATGAAGAGAAGATAAACTTCGCCATCAATGGCAAAGCATTCGATATTCTTTCAAGTGCTCTTACCACCACTGAGCTCATAAGACTTCAAGGTCTTGACACAGCCATTGAAGCATGGAAAAGACTAGAAATTGATACATGAAGGGACTGAGCAAGTAAGAATGGCCAAAAGACTTATGCTCATGAAGGAGTATGAAATTTTCGGTATGAAGAGCGGTGAAAAGATTGAGGAAACTATTGATCGCTTCACTCAAATAGTGAATCAACTTTCTATGATGGACAAGAAAATCTCAAATGAAGATCTTGTCTCAAAACTCCTCAATTGTTTGCCAAGGGAATGGACACCTAAAGTTACCGCCATCATCGAATCAAAGAATCTCAAGACTGTTACCCTTGATGAGCTATCCGGTAATCTTCTTGCTCATAAAATCCTTATTGATGAACAAAATAGAATGAATCATATCAAGCCCACACAAGCATCACACAAAGGATTGGTGGTAGAGTCCGATGAATCGGATGAGGAAGTTGCTCTTCTAGTGAGAAAGTTTAGAAGAATGGCAACAAGAAATAAGGCTCAAGCAAGAAAGTTTTTCAAGAGGCCACCCAAAGAAAAAGAAGCAAGTGAAAATTGCTACAGGTGTGGTCGACCTGGTCGCTTCATTGCCGATTGCCACGTCAAGGTGCCGCAAAAATAAGAAAAGAAGGTCTTTTCTCAAAAGAAGAAAGCTCTTAATGCGGAGGTAACCACGTGGGATGATCTCCTCTCTGAATCGGAATGAGAAGAAAGTGAAGACCTGGATGTTGGACTTGTTGCAATAGTTGAAAATCCAAAAACACAACATACTTGTCTCATGGCAATCGAGAATAACCTTGAGGTAAACTCTAACTCTTCAAATTTACAAGATGAAATAGGAGATTTGCAAGATGATTTTGAAAAACTGAATCTAAAATATAAACACTTGAAGAAATAATTTAAAAAATGCATATTAGAAAACAAGAGCTTGCATGATAAGAATATTTAGATGTTTTAAGATCATGACATCATACTCACCATGCATAAAACCGTAGCTCTTGAAAATGTGGAAATCAGGAAAGAATGTGAGAGACTAAAATTAGACTTACAAAAACTAACCGATGGTAAAAGTAATCTAGACAAATTACTTGGAAACCAAAGAATAGGAAATGATAAATCCGGTATAGGATTTAATTTATCACACTCTTCCATTAAGCCTAAGTCATTAAAGAAAAAGGCAAATAAGAGAAAACCACAACATGACTCATCATCTTATAAACCAAGGCATGTACCCACTTGTTTTCATTGTAACAAAGTAGGACATATGAAGAGTGCATGTAAAGCTAGATTTGGTAGTATGTATGTTTGGAAGCCTAAGGGACGACAAGCTAACCCTAAAAGACCCAACTATCAAAGGTTACCATTGCATAAATCTCTTGGTTTTGTAGGCTATCAAGATAAATAGAGTAGTCAAAGAAGAAGGAACCAAATGGGTCATGGACATCAAAATGTTTAACGCACATGACCGGAGACAAAACATTATTCACCAAGCTCAAGCTCCAAGATGGTGGAACGGTACATTTTGGCAATGGGAGAGCCAAAATTCTTGGACATGGAGAAATTAGTAACTCGTCTTTCACTATTAATAATGTATTATATGTAGAAGGGCTTAAATATAATTTGATAAGTGTTAGCCAACTATGTTATGCTAATTTTCAAGTTGAATTTGTGAAATGAAAATGCATTGTGAAAAAGAATGATAAAATTGTTTTTGAAGCTATAAGGAAAAATGATGTTTATAAATTTAGCACACGTGATTTGATATCACAAAAGGTTTCTTTCCTACTTGCCAAAAATGATTTAACTCAATTATGGCATAGACGATTTGGACATATTAGTTTAAAAAATTTCAAAGAGATTTGCAAAAATGAAAAGGTCAAAGGTCTTCCAAAATTAAATTTCGAAAACCGTGGCTTATGTGACACTTGTCAAAAGGCAAAGCTTGTTAAATCAAGCTTCAAGCCCAAAAATGAAATCTACACCATCAAACCTCTACAATTGCTTCATATGGATTTGTATGGGGATATTGGCATTGTAAGTCTAAGTGGAGAACATTACACCTTTGTGGTGGTAGACGACTTCTCTATTTGGCTAAAAAGAATGATGCATGCCAAGAGTTTTTAAAACTTTTTAGGAGATTAGAAAATAAAAAGAAGACACAATTAAGGAAATTAGAAGTGATAGAGGCTGTGAGTTTGATGGTGAGTTTCAAGAATTTTGTGTATCCAAAGGGTATGGACACAATTTCTCAGCTCCAAAAATTCCTCAACAAAATAGAGTTGCGGAAAGGAAAAATAAAACACTTCAAGAAATGAGCAGAGCCATGCTAAATGAATTTGAGCTACCCAAGTATTTTTGGGCCGAAGCGGTAAACATCGGTTGTCATATAATTATAGAGTTTACTTGAGACCATCTCTCAAAAAGACTCCTTATGAGCTTTGGAAAGGTAGAGTACCAAATATTAGTTATTTCAAAGTATTTGGTTGTGAGTGTTTTACACTTAACACCAAAGATAACTTGGATAAACTTGATTTCAAAGCGGATGAAGGAATCTTTATGGGATATGCTCAAAATAGTAAAGTATTTAGAGTATATAACAAAAGGAGTATGAAAGTTGAAGAGTCAATTCATGTCAAGTTTAGTGAATTTCTTGAGGATGAACCATGCATAAAAGATGATAATGAGGAAATAATTGAAGTAAGTCATATAGAAAAATTTGAGAATCCAAAAGGAAATATTGTCATTGACCTTAGGATTGATCCACTTGAACCTAAGGTTGAAGATGAAGAAGTGAGAGGAAATTAATACTAGGTGAAACAAGTCAAGGCATAATGACTATGAGGAAATTTAATGAGAATGCTTTCATTTCATAAGTTGAGCCTAAAAATATAAGAGGCTATAAATGTTGAAGATCGGGTATTAGCCATGCACGAAGAGCTAAATCAATTTGAGAAGTGATGTTTGAGAACTAATGGCTAAACCTAGTGATCACCCCATAATTAGAACTAAATGGGTATTTAGAAACAAAATAAATGATAAAGGAAGCATCACTAGAAACAAAGCAAGGTTACTAGCTCAAGGATATAGACAAGAAGAAGGCATAGACTATGTGAGACCTTTGCCCCCGTAGCTAGATTAGAAGCTATTAGGAAGCTCTTAGCATATGCATGCTATAAGGATTTCAAACTATATCAAATGGATGTGAAATCTTGCATTCTTGAATGGAATAATTCAAGAAGAGGTGTATGTAGCTCAACCATCGGGGTTTGAAAATCATGATTATCCAAATCATGTATTTAAATTCAAAAAGGCCCTTAATGCACTTAAACAAGCTCCTAGGCCATGGTATGCAATATTAAGTAACTTTCTACTTGAAAATGAGTTTTCAAGAGGAAAAGTAGACACTATTCTTTTTATTAAAGAACAAGGAAACTATCAATTGCTTGTTCAAATTTACATGGATGATATTATTTTTGGTGATGCTAATGATTCTCTTTGTGAGCATTTTGCAAAATTGATGGAAGGAGAATTTAAGATGAGCATGATACTTCCTTGGTTTTCAAATCAAGCAAACTCAAGATGGAGTATATATATCTCAAACAAAGTACACAGAGGATTTACTCAAGAAATACAAATTTGAGGATAGAAGAAGTGTGAGCACACCAATGAGCACAAGTGCAAAGCTTGACAAAGATCAAAAAGGAAAGCCGGTTGAGGTAACCAAATATAAGGGTATGATTGGTAGTTTACTTTATTTGACCGCTAGAAGACCGGATATTTTACATATTCTGTGTTTATGTGCTAGATTTCAAAGTATGCCTAAGGAATAGAATCTAGTTACCATTAAACGTATCTTTAGGTATTTGAAAGGAACCTTGAACTTTCAGTTGTTTTATCCCAAAAAGGTTATTTTGATTTAAGAGGGTATAGTGGCTCCGTCTATGCCGGAAACCTAGCCGATAGAAAAAGCACCTCCGGGACATGCCAATTCCTTGGAGATTGCTTAGTTTATTGGTTCTCGAAGACACAAAATAGTGTGTCACTTTCAATGGCGGAGTCCGAATATGTATCAACGCTTCATATTGTTCACAATTACTTTGGATGATCGACACCTTTAAATGATTACAGTGTTAAGTTTGATAAAGTCCCCATCTTATGTGACAACACATCAGCTATAAGTATAGCACAAAACCCGGTACACCATAGTAGGACCAAACACATTGAAGTAAGGCATCACTTTTTAAGGATTGCATTCAAAAAGGATTTGTATGCGTTGAATTTGTTCCAACCAATAATCAACTAGCGGATAGTTTTACCAAATCCCTCCCTACTGAGACATTTGAATCAATTAGAACAAGATTAGGAATGATAAACAATGGTTAGAAGGTCAAAATCATCAAAAAGGCAGTAAACAACTTACATCGATCGATCGAAGTAGCTGTTTCAGAGACTGATGTAAAATCAGACATCGATCGATCGAAGTTGAAGATATCGATCGATCGAAGTCCCAGACATCGATTGATCGATGTCATCATGGACAGAGAGTATAACAGCTGCGAAAATTAGAAAATTCTTCACTTTTTCTTCATCTACTTCGAACCCTAACCTCCTTCCAGCGAAAATCAACAAATCCGAAGTCCAAACCACAATCTCTTGCACCAAACTTAATTTTTCTTCAATACAATTCATTTCTACATCAATTTCATTCGTTCCTTCACAAATTTCTGACAATTTTGTGCCCTAAATCCTCCATGGCCCCAAAAACAAAACCTTCATCCAAGAGGCAAAGAACCTCTTATGAGGGCGAAAGTGAGCCTCAACAATCTCATCCCCAAGTCTCAACTGGGTCTAGGACACAAGGATTAAGGAAGAAGGCAACCCCCTCTCAAGAAGGTATTTTAGCTGAGGTAAAGGGAAGGCTAATACTCAACAATTTTCCATGGCTCAAATATGGAGAATATGAGGATGCCTTAAAGGAGCCAACTGGTACAGGTAAATTCAGCTACATATCACTTAGAGCTCAGTTGTTATTTAGTGAATGGGAAGACCATAAAAGGTCCACCATTCCATTGAAATTGCTCAAAATTGGAGATATTTTGAGCAATGAGGAATTAAGACCGATCATCAATTGGTTTGATGAACAAAAATGGAGACTTGTTTGGGATGTATCGGCAATGAGTTACATGTCCACCCAATACACACGAATGTTTATGCCAATATATGGGTAGAGTACCTAATGGAATGCCTTTTTCGTTAAACTCTGTTATAGAAGGTCAACCTGTTTCTTTTGATTCAAAAACCATAAATGACATTCTTGGTGTTCTGGATGAAGGTCTAGACTATTTTGATCCTTTGAAGTAGGATAACTATAAGTACAAAGTATCTGAAAATGAAGTTAAAAACCTTCCTTGGATTTCATCCCACTCGAAACACTAATGATATGCCTTTAGTGTATCGAGTCTTGCTTGCCATTGTCACCTTTTGTGTCAATGGTAAGTCGGTTAAACTCCCAAGAAACTTGCATTTCTATATTGCTTATCGTATAGCAATGTGGGAGCAATTAAATTTTGGAGAGATAGTATTTACAAACATGTTGAAGGCGGTAACAAAAATCGAAGTCGTTACCTTATATAAATCTCATTTATAGATTGCTACGGAAGTGCAATGTGGAGTTGAATGAGGAATAAGATGAAAAAATAGCCTCTCAGGACTATTATATAAAAGCAAACATTCAACAAATCCACAAATCTCAAAAGGAGGCCTAAAGAAGATGAGGTGAAAATGACCCAGAAGAAGAAGCTGAAAACATTCCGGCCGAAGAACCAATACCTCCAACACATCCCACCGAGCCTCCCACTGAACCTCCATCTCAACCCCAAACACAACCACAAACACAACCAAGTCCTACCTCCCAAGTGGACAAGGGAAAAGCTCAAGGTAGTGATTCGGTGTTGCCATTTGATACGGAGGCGGAGATTAATGATGTACATCGTTATCTCTATCAATGGGGATAAGATCCCACAAAAAAGCAGTTCTCATTGATGATCTTGAGAAGGACCACGAAAACTTCAGGAGAGAATCAAGACGCTAGAAACAAAGGTCAACAGTCAAGTCACGACGTTACAAACGGAGATAAACGTTCAAAAGTCCAAGTATCAAAAACTCAAGACAAAACTTAAGGCGGCTTTATCCGGACTATGCTTCTCCTCTGACGAAGAATAGGGTTCCTCATTCTCCTCTTTCCCTCGTAGCTATAGGATTTGTTTAGAAGTTGACTTTACTTATGTATCTCAAAACTTCAAATTTTCTTAATGATATTTTTATCCTTCATTTTCTTGTTTTTTGCTAATTTTTTGATGTTTACAAAATGGGGGAGAAGTTGGCATGAGGCATGAGTTGATGAAGCATAAGTTGCATGAGTTAATTGGTATGAGTTGCTTGGTATTGACATTGCTTGCTTGGTATATAACATTTGGCATGCTTGGCATTGGTATGGTATATTGGTATTGACATTGCTTGCTTGGTATATAACATTTGGCATGCTTGGAATTGGTATGGTATATGCTTGCTTGGTAGTGATTAAATGGAAAGATATGGGTATGTGAGTACAAAATGCTTGCTTGGTAACGTCTAAAATAATTGGCATTGGTATGAGTATTTTTGGTATGCTTGTTGATAACACACATGTTGAAAATATGGAATTTGGTGCATGGTTTGAGGAGAAGTATTTTGATATCTTTATCATAATCATTGATTTTAGGAATATTACATGTTGAGGTGGAGTTTTTGATATGTTCAGATCATTTATGTAATAAGGGAGCATTGATTAAGGGGGAGTTGTAAAATGTTAAGTTTAGCTAGCTCAGATGTAAATTTTTCATGTAAAAACATCTTTTAAATCATGGTTTTAAAATCATCAAAAAGGGGAGATTGTTAAGATATAAAATGTTTTGATGATGTGAAGGTGTTTTAAATGAGTTAAATTTACACTTGAGATTTGACGCAAAATGAGAAAAATACACTATGTTAAAAATGGTTGAGATTGGAACTCTACTGTCCAACATCGATCTCTCAGGCTGAGGACATCAATTGATCGATGTCACTTCAGTCTCTCCAAGAGAGACTTCGATCGATCGATGTCAGGCCATAAAGTTTCTATCCAACATTGATCTCTCAATCCAGGGGACATCGGTCGATCGATGTCTCTTCAGTCTCTCAAAGACACACTTCGATCGATCGATTTCAGGCCAAAAAGTTTATTGTCCAACATCGATCTCTCAGTCATGGGACATCAATAGATCGATGTCACATCAGCCTCTCCAGGGGAGACTTCGATCGATCGATGTCAAGAAGGTTCAAAACAAGAAAGTTTCTGGAGGACATCGATCTCTCAGCCAGATACTTTGATCGATCGATGTCCCCTAGAATTCAAATTTTTTTGAACGTTGGAACAAAATCCAAGGGAGATTCATGATGTTTTTTCTTTCCAATCTTGTTCAAATTTCTTGTGGACTTTACTCTAACCTCACACATGTTTCCTTGACTATTATATGCATGTCTAAGCTACTATAGGTTGGCTATTGAGGATCAAATTACTCCATAGGGTGGCTAAAGACTATTTGGACATTATCTTGACATTTGATGGAGTTAAAGACATAGTGGAGGCTACCAAAACGTGGTGACCATCTCCTATAAATAAATGAAGCTTGGATGAGGCAAATACATACTTTCACCATCATCAAGCTTCATTATTCATTGTTGTATATTTCTCTCATATGTGTAAAAGTGCTTAAAGCTTGTTAAGCCTTTCTGTGTTCTTCATTGTTATATATAGAGAGATAGAGAGTCAAATACAAGAGGAACCATAAATATTTGATCTCTTGCTTGTGTTAGACTAGTGAGAAAAAGTGAACCCCACTACTTCTTTTAAACCCACTGTGAGAAAGTTCTTGAAGAGAACTTTGTTGAAGTTGTGAGGTAGCAAGAAATTTTTCTTGCTTAGAGCTGTGGTTGTTGTAGTTGCACAAGGGTATTTTGTGCAAGAAGTTGTTGTGGTTGCTTACACTAAGGTGTTAGTGTAAGTATTGTTGTGGTTGTTCTTATTAGCTTAATAAGAAGAGTAGTTGTTGAAAATCCACTTTGGCAACAAAGTGGTAGTGAAGTAGAATCATTTACGATTCGAACCACTCTATATCCGGTGTACTCATTCATTGTTTCTCATCTCCCATTCATTCTTTGATTTTGAATTCCATTTGAGTTGAACAACACAAAAAAATTCTACAAAACTGCCAAAACACTCTATTCACCCCCTCCTCTAGAGTGTGTTACGGACCTAACACTTACCTCCTTGGCCAGCTTATTCTCGTCTTGGCTGCTGCTATTCTTTCTCTTCCACTGTCTTCCGCCAGTGGGTTCTTCGTTGCTGCTGTCTCCTTCCCTCTTGAGCCCTGGCAGCAGCTGCTTTCCCTCTCTGTTTGGTGGTTATCTGTTTGCCTTCTCACCATTCTGGATAGCCATAGATCTGGAAGCATGTTTTCTTTCCATGTCCTTTCTTCCCGCAGTGCTCACAGACGATGGAACTCTTGTCACCCCGTGATGATGGAGCTCCTGAACGGGATGGAAATTGTCCTTGCTGAGTAGTATTTATGCGGTCCGATGGTGGTCTTCCACGGCCTCGTCCACAACCACCAGTTGGTTTAACAGCCAACCCTTGTCCCACTCCCAATGAGGAATTTGTTTCTGAGGGGCGTGTTTTATGAATCCCGCCTGGGATTCAGCCCGCTTAAACTCAAATAATGCAGCTTCAACATTTGGTAGAGGTGTTCTCTTCATCAGTTCCTTCTTTTCTGCTTCAAATCTCTCACTTACTGCTGTCAGAAATTGATAGAGTCGAAACTCTTGCATTTTCTGATTATATAAAGAGATGTCTTCAGGGCGTTTCATTGGGTTCGTATCTAAGATACCAATCGATACCCAAAGATCTTGAAGACAATTCCAGCAGTCTTCAAGCGTATTCTCTCTCTGCCGGATGTTGTTTGCTCTCCAATGTAAATCAAATACCCGCTAAGAGTCTCTCCGTGAGCCATAAGTGAGGGCCGATCCGTCCCAAAGTGATTTGGCCGTAGGATAATGTGAAACATTATTTATCATGCTTGCATCCACATTCTGTAAGATCCAGGTAAATACAGAATTATCGGCTTGCTCCCATCGAGGATACCTTGGATCCGTTGGTGGTGGAGGAGGAGGCATTCCCTGTGAGGTTATGCTGCCTACCCCACCCCAAGATGGCCATGTAAATCACACGGGACCATAAAGAATAATTGTTTCCAGTTAATTTAACTATGATGTTGAGAATTTCAGGTAGTGGTACTGGGTGATGCGTTGGTGGACTGAGACTGTCCTTGAGAATTTGAGCCACTTGGATGGCCAAATCTCCAGGACTTAGGGTTGTGGAAGATTCTGGTTTTGGTTCGTATGGGTTTTGTTCTGGTTTTGACATGATGAAGTTTTTTCAGGTATAGTTGCAAGGATGACGGATCAACGTATGAGCAATGGTCAAGGCCGGAGGGCTTGAGGAAGGTATAATAGCCGTATGGCTTGAGAAAGGTATATCAGCCAGATATTGGCTAGAAAACAGGCAGTAGTAATGAGACTTTCTCTGAGCCTATGCTCAAGATCTCACAGTCAATGGGTGAAGTCGAGATCAAACCCGCTCTGATGCCATGCTAAACTGTAGAATGCCGATAAAATTGTATATTTCTTCATAAATCAAAAGTACACCGTAGCCTATTCTTGTACTACATACAAGCTATGTATAAATGGCAACTCTAATCGAAGAATATTCTAACTCCTAATTTTCAGGAATACAATAATATACAATAAATATGAGAATATTCTTTTTGGTTCAACATGGTAACGGTATATTCTAATAAGGGCTTCTAGATTTGGAAGTAACTTCCTCAAAATCCAGTTTTCTTTTACATCCATTCACCAATAAAGTCTCAATTTTTCTTAGATAATCGGATCTAGGTTATAAGAAAGGCTAACGGTTTCTCACTACTCTCGGGTTTCTATGTCTTCGCTCCTTTATCATAATCCCGTACGTCTCTTTCATCTAAATCATTACGAGGGTGCAACATACATACAAGAGAAGATGAAAACTTCCTAGGTTGCTAGTAACTCGATGGGTTTCTGGGGACAAGAACTCGGAAGACATAAAACTTTTGCTGGAGAAACTTGAAAAAGATGATAGAGGTGAAAGAAAAAATCATTCCCCAAAGTCGAATATTTATAGAATACGAAGAGATAAGGATTCAATTAGTTTGCATCGCAATTAAGATATGCATAAGTAAAAAAAATGTCCGCAAAATTTTTTTTAAAAAAACATGCATTATAATGGCTGAAAACACGTGAACATAAGGCAGACACCTCGATGCTTCGGAGATCCGCTCTCGTTCAGAATCGCAACAGAAAATTTGGAGGCAATGTAAGAGAAATCAAATCACATGTGTCATATAACAACTGAACAAATTACTTTTATATGTGAACCAATCACATCCGAAAATCAGCAAAACACACCCGAAAGCCTTAGAGAATAACTAGCTGCAGAGCTCTGAATAGGACATGTGGAAAACTATATATTCCGTGAGACTATATCTATGCTACAGACATTCTCACGTCGTCAAGTGAAGAATAAATGGACCACATGTTGGGTTTAATTCGAGATACGTGTAATGTGCAGTACGTTGATTAAGTGTACACGAATTATATGTCACCTTTTTGAGCTCGTTACTGTATGTCTTTTAGTGTGTCTTTTTTTTCCGGTCCATCAAACAAATGTCAGCAAAGACTTAAGACGCACGCCGTCACATGAATTAGTGACTTGTCCCTCTTAAATCATAATACTAACATTCCACTGAATGACATGGATGATGCAATGGATATGTAGTGTGGAACTAATATGCTAGGTGATTGTACATATTTAATTCCATCTTAGCCCTAACTTTAGCGAGATCAACAGAATTCAAAATGTATGTCGTAACTGCTTAATGTACATTACTTCTACAAAGCCTTTAATATAACTGAAATGTACATTATATTGTTTGTCTGAAATAATCAACTTCATTGACCATAAGAAAACAAAAACCTCTCAGACTCCCACTAGGATAAAACATCCTCAACCGGACTAAGACTCATACGGCTAACATGCTTGTGAAACACCACAGGTTCCACGACCTTAGTCAAAGGATCGGCCACCATGGAGCCTGTACTGATATGCTCAGTTCTGATCAGAACACTCTGAAATCTTTCTTTAACAGTCAGATAATTCATCTCTATATATTTCGCTTTGATGAACTCCGGTTATTATTCGAATATAGCATTGCAGCATTATTGTCACAGTAAATCATCATTGGAGACAAGATAATATCAACCACTTGCAGCCTTCTGACAAAATTGCGAAGCCATATCGCTTGATTGGATGCGTGGAAGCATGTTACAAATTCTGCCTCCATAGTGGAGGACGCCAATAAAGTCTGTTTCGTTCTTTTCCACGAGATCGCACCTCCGGCTACAGTAAATACATAGCCCGAGGTCGATTTCATGCTATCCTGGCATCCAGCAAAATCAGAATTTGTATATCCAGTGATCTCTGACTCATCAGATCTCTGATACGTCAGTACGTGTTGCTTCATTCCTTGCAAATATCTCAACACCCACTTTGCTGCGGTCCAATGGTCCTTACCCGGATCAGAGAGGTGTCTGCCTAACATTCCAGTAATATATGCCAAGTCTGGTCGTGTACATACTTGGACATACATTATACTCCCTACTATCGAAGCATATGGAGTATTTCTCATTTCCGAACATCCATACTCTGTTTGAGGACATTGCTTCAGACTAGACTTGTCTCCTCTAGCCACAGGGGTATTAAGTGGTTTACACTCATCCATGCTATGCCGCTTCAACACCTTTTCGATGTATGCTTGTTGTAGAGACCTAAGATATCTTGGGTATGATTCCTCCTTTTCTCAAGTCCCAACACAAAAGAGGCTTCACCAAGGTCTTTCATCTCGAAATGTTTTCTCAGAAAGGCTTTGGTGTCGCTCAACATGTTTACATCGTTTGTTACAAGTAGTATATTATCTACATACAAATCAAAAATATGAACTTGCTCCCACTGAACTTGTGATACACACATTCGTCAATTTGGTTTGCCTCAAAACCGAAAGAGGCAACCACTTTGGCGAATTTGAAGTACCACTGTCGAGACGCTTGCTTGAGCCCATAGATGGATTTCTTTAGTCGACAAACCATGCCTTTTAGATCTCCCACTTTGAATTGAGGCGGTTGAACCATGTAAATGGTTTCGTCGAGTTCTTCATTGAAAGACGCAGTCTTGACATCCATTTGATGTAGCTCAAGATCCAAATGCACCACTAAAGCCATGATTATCCAAAAAGAATCCTTTGTTGATACTGGAGTGAAGGTTTCCGTATAGTGTATGCCCTCCTTTTGGGTAAACCCTTTAGCAACAAGTCGGACCTTATATTGTTCTACGTTGCCTTTTGAATCCTGTTTGGTTTTAAATATCTATTTACAACCAACGGGTTTCGAACCTTTAGGCAATGAGACGACCTCCCAAACCTTGTTGTCGTGTATAGACTTAATTTCTTCTTACATGGCCTTTATCCACTTTTTTGAATTTGTCGTTGCAATGCTTGTTGGACGTTTCGGGGGTAATCGTCCATCATGTCAACATCAAATTCATGTTCTTGGAGATAGACCACATAATCACTAGATATGGGGTTTCTCCTTTCACGAGCGGATCTCCTTAGTGGCACTTGTTCTTGGGATATTGTAGATTTCTAAACTGTATCTGTTGTACCCCAACGACATGTGCTTGGAACTATGAACAAGTGACGGAATGAAAGCGATAATTTCTTTAAGCGCGTGTAACTTACGCTAGCTTAACCCTCTTTACTTAAATACTTCGAAGATGATACTAATAATTAAATAAGGGGATTTCAAGAAAGTGATACACGAAATATACGAACAATACATACCACTATATATGTATGTGCGTGTATATGATATATGCGTATGAAATGTATACGTACCTACATGCGTATGCATAGAAAGGTATATATATATATATATCTAATGCATGTACAAATAGGCGTGCATATAGATATATTATCATGCATGCGTATGTACATGAAAAGGGAGTATATGCAATATGTACACATAGGCGTGTATATATATGTATATATGCGGATACATGTATACTAATATATGTTTAAGAGACTTACACATTGTACATCCTACAATATACATACATATGTTTATCATGGAAAACAATAATTAAAGAAAACAATATAACACATGAATTAAGAAAAAAATACAAGAAAAAAATCAAAATTGTCCAAAGAACCCCTCCCAAAACCCAAATTTTCGGCCAAGGGCTTCTAGAAGCCACCTAAACCCTAGTCTAAATTAAATAAGACATGCTGCAATAAACTAATTAAATAAAAGGAGAAGGAGACAAGGCATGCAAAAACAAATAATAAAATAAAGAAGAAAAGGGAGCATGCAAGACCATCTTTCCCAACTTTTGACAAAGTTTTGTCTCCCCTCCCCTTTTTGACCATACACCACCGAATTCCCCTCCCCATTTCTCCCCCAACATGTTTTATTTTAACAACTAGAAGCTCATTTCATTCTATCTTGAAATCCCTCTCAATCAAGGCCAAGCAATACTTAGCAAAATTTTCATCTCACCACCACCAACAAACTTTCGGCCTCCATCCTTGAAGGCTAGAAGATCTCCTTCAAGTTCCATCTTCAAGCCAAGAAGTGTATAGGTAAGTTCCTTCTAAGTCCATTAAGTAACTTCTTCATGACAAGATAATGAAGGTCATATTAGTGCCCCCTTTTTCTTGTGGAAACCGTGACCCCCAAGAGGTCACTAGGTGAAGATTTTTAAACTACCAAGAGGGATTAGCTTCTTTGTGGGGAGAATTCATCTCAACCTCCATTCAAGATTCAAGTTGGTAAGAAAACCTAAACTCAAAATAGCCTCATTTTCATCATGGAAATAACAACTAACATTCTCCTCTTCTTCATCATCCCAACCGTGTGCTCAAGGGTTGTAGGAGGAGAAGGATTCCAACTCAACTCACTCCATAACCAATCAAAGACAAGAGCTTTAGCTTGAAGAGGCAAGTATACAATGATCTCTCATGATTTACTTAAAGAGTTAGTGACTTGAATGACTAGAGGTTCTTAAGATTTAATCTTTAGTTGAATATCCTAAGTTTGAGATTATATCTTATAGATTTCTTAAGAACAATGCATTGCATGTGGCTTATTCTCTCAAAAATGAAATCTTTTATTACATGCATTTAGTTACAAGGCTGTTTTGAGATGATTTCAGGTGTAAGTGGTAATCAATAATATATCTCATAAGAACAAGATGAATGGTGGACCTTTGATTTGAAACCAATGACAAGATATCAAACTACTGGAGCTAGGCAGAATGGGACGGCATCCTCAACGGCCTAAGAACTGACCTTACAGACCTTCAATGAAGCTAATTTTTGGTACCAAGTTAGCCTTGTGAGTGTAGCACAAGTGAGAGTTGGAATTTTGTTAGATAAGTTACAGATTAGTTTTAATAAAATATTTAGTAGAACTGCTCCAGTTGGAAATTCTGGAGCTGGACAGAATGGAGCACTAATTTCAACGGATTAAAACCGGACCTTTTAGACCTTTAATAAATCTGGTTTTGGCACAGAGCTAGCCCCATGTGTATAGCAGAGCTGAGAGTTGGAATTTTGGTAAAATAAGTTATGGTTAATTTGTAATAAAATAATTGGTAAACTGCTCAGGCTGTAAATTCTGGAACATGACAGAATAGAGTAGCATTTTGAATGGCTTAAAAAGAGATCTTGTAGATGTTTCAATAAAGCTGATTTTCAGTGTGGAAATAGCCTTGTGTGTATAGAAAATGTGGAAGTTAGAATTTTGGTAAGAGGAGTTGTGGAATATTTTTAATAAAATATTTGGTAAAGCTGCTCAGACTGAAAAGCCTGGAACTGAGCAGAACTACATTTCTTTTTGATGACTCGAAAAAGGACCTTTAGTGGTTAATAAAGCTGATTTTTGGCATGATAATAATACCAAGTGTGCAGTAGGTACTCCAGCTGGAATCATGGTAAAAAAAAGTTGTGGATTAATTTTAATGATTTAATTGGTAACACTGCTCAATGGGAAGTACTGGAACAGAGTAGAATTAAGTAACGAGTTAATGGACTCAAAAATGAATCTTAGGGACATGAAAATGGACTAGTTTTCGGTAGGATGCTAGTCTTACATGTTTATGACATGTATGAGTTGGAATTCGTTAAAACAGGCTAAGGATTATTTTTAAGAAATTACGCGGTAAAACTGCTCCAGTAGAAAATTCTGGCGCTGAGCAGAATTGACCACTGACTTTAACGAATTAAAAGAGGACCTTGTGGACCTTCAATAAATCTAATTTTTGGCACAAACCTAGCTCCATGAGGGTAGTAGAGATGCCAACTGGAAGTTTGGTAAAATAAGGTATGGTTAATTTTTAATGAATTATTTGGTAAAACTGCTCAACTGAAATTACTGGAGCCAACCTGGAATTAGTAACGACTTTCCAGGCCTCAGAAAGGGGACTTAGAGATATGAAACTGGGCTAAATTTCGGTAGGATACTAGTTCCCACATGTTTATGACTTGGGCAAGTTGGAATTCTGGAAAACGAATTACGGATTCGCCGCAATTAAATTTTTAGTAAAGTTGGTCAGATCAGTTTCAGCACTTAAACCGTTTCAGAAAAGTAATTAAATGAGCCCTTATGGTAATCAATCTAATCTGAAAATTTTTATGACAAATCCCCAAGACACATAGAATAAGTCGCGAAAGTTAGTTAGGATAACCTAACGTTTTGGATGGTAATCACGGACGCAAAGTTGATATACTAAAGCTGAAATGTAGGCTGAACAAGGAAATACATTAAATAGGGTTAATTTGTCGCTTATGAGTATGACATAGGAATTTAGGGTTTTCCCTAAGTCCGAACCATGCATGTTAATATGTTATTCACGCCATGACTTGCATTGCATATCACTGCATGTATCATGCATGATCATGAAACCGATTTTATGAATTTTATGCAAGCAAGTCTTTTCAAGTGAAAAGTGTTTTCAGTTATGCATGAAAGGTTTTTACGGTCCCATGTTTTTAAAGAAAGCTTCATGATTCCTTTGCCGGCCAAGCATGCGACTACCCGACTCCAGACCCAGGGTTAATTGGTTTGATGACATGATATGTTCTGGACCCGCTCAGATCCGGGGTTAATTGATCTGATATCTGTTCTGGACCCGCTCAGATCTGGGGTTAATTGATCTGATATCTGTTCTGGACCCGCTCAGATCCGGGGTTAATTGATCTGATATTTGTTCTGGACCGCTCAGATCCGGGGTTAATTGATCTGACACTCTGTTTTTATGACACGTTATTGTATGGGACCAAATGATGTTTTAACATGGCATGACATGACATCATGCATTGCATATTGCATAACTCATGATCATGAGGACATGTCGCATGTATTGTTAAGGTTTATAAGCTTACTATTGGTATAGCATTACCTAAAAACATGCTTAAGCCGAACGTTAAGCAAGCTCAGGATTTAAGATCAGGTATGAATTACGATTATTTGAGGTTTTTGGGGTAATACATTCATGTTATGACTCTTTATGTATTTCATGGTCGTTTATTCGTTAAGCAAGCTCAGGATTTAAGATCAGGTATGAATTACGATTATTTGAGGTTTTTGGGGTAATACATTCATGTTATGACTCTTTATGTATTTCATGGTCGTTTATTCGTTAAGCAAGCTCAGGATTTAAGATCAGGTATGAATTACGATTATTTGAGGTTTTTGGGGTAATACATTCACGTTATGACTCTTTATGTATTTCATGGTCGTTTATTCGTTAAGCAAGCCCAGGATTTAAGATCAGGTATGAATTACGATTATTTGAGGTTTTTGGGGTAATACATTCACGTTATGACTCTTTATGTATTTCATGGTGTTTATTGTATTCTTGCTGGGTGATTTTTATCACTCACACTTTATTTTTCCCCCCAGATAATGCCAAGATAAAATGGATCGAAGATGAGCCGAGGGTACCATATCCATAGGCGAGGAGATATGAAGAGGGCTAAGCTTAAGGACTTTTGTGCTGCCGAGATGGTTGTATTATGACTATGTTTGAACTCTTTGGAAATTTGACTATGATGTTTTGTGAGACTGCTACTTTGGGGACTTAGTTATTTCGTGTTTAATTTGAAAAGTTTTAATTCTGCCTAAATTTTACTACCATGTTGAATGTTAGCATGGGAGTCCACGACGTATGTTATGGATTTTCGCATGTTACGCATGACGCTTTGTACTCTCCTTAGTGAAGTACGGCGGGTGCACCGTATCCGGACGAGGCCCGGGTGCGGGGCGCTACAGGTGGTATCAGAGCTAGGCTCCAGATCCGGGCAGAATATAGAACTAAGTTATGAACGTAGTCAACTAAGTTATGATCGTAGTCAACTAAGTTTGATCTTAGATAAGTCATGATCCTAGATGAGAGTTGACCTTAGACTAGGATGACTTAGACTGGAAAATTAGGGTTTTGACCGGATGATAAACCCTAGTGATGGCCATCTATGGAATGTAATCATGCCTGCTTGCAAGACCTTAAGATCGTATCCGGATTATAAATTAAATTCTGTCGCTACTCTGAATATTTATGCCTTAAGTGAGACTCCGACACTTCGTAGTGCGGATGGCACCACAATTCAGTAAATGACATCATCACTATCACCCCAGTAGGCAGTAAACTTTACTAGCAATAGTTAGTAAGAACACGTATTCCAAGGATTGACAAGGAATTTAGTTCATAATAGGCAGAAAGATGGTTAAGTAAAGTTGAAGATAACTTCATGACGATACAGATACCGAATAGGATAAAAAAATACAGAATATCTGACTGTCTTTGAGCAAGTAAGGAGTCAACCAAAAACACTAACCTAGACCAAAAGAGTGCTTGATGCAGAAATCCTTGAAACATCAAAACCCATAACAGGTACGCCCAACTGCTTAATTTAAATCTGAAGTACCTATGTTCTATTATGTCTTTAGCCAGGTATAAACGGTCATTGGAGCAATGCGATAAAGTAACCCAACTAAAGCGTAAAAACTAGAATAAGTTATCAAATTGCTCTTAACGGTTGGATTAGTACCATAATAGTCGGAGCTCAATAAGGTTTCCATGGAAGATAAATACCAGTTGCCTAGGATCAATGATTTGTTTGACCATCGGGAAACACAAGTGTTAACAAAACTGAATTGCAAACTGACTATTTCCAACGAGAGAACCAAGCTCGAGGAAGAACATGGAATGTGTACAAGGCGAATCATAGACATCCCCAAAAACTATTAGGATTGACAAACGTCCTGACACGTTATAGACTTTACGAGTTCGGCATCTTAAGGACAATTCAGTAAGATGGTTAAATTCCTTCCCTGACTATTATAAGTCGGGATTATCTAACCCACTCTAGCAGTAACAATATGATGTGACGAAATCTTGCATAGCATAATAATCTATGAGGACAAAGCAAATGAGAATACCCTTGTGATTGGGAAAAGAAAACATAGATTCTGTAAGAAACAAGAACACCACGAAACGATATAAATTCCAAGGAAGAACTTCGACCCTAGGTTCGATTATTACGGGATTGGCATGTCGACGAAACGGATGAGTCAGGTAGGACTTGGCGAGATTGGGGTTTCACCATTCTATAAGAGTACAATCTCAGATTAAGGTACGAGTCATCATATATGTATTTTAGGGAAGAAATTTCTAACACCGATGGAAACGCTTTTATGGCTAACGCATGGATACAGAAGGATGTTTATCGAAGGAAAGCGTATGGATCACAGTCAGGACTTAAGGACCTCTGTCATGAAAAGAAGGAAACTCCAATAGTACATAATCATGATAGGTCAATTACATCATACTAACCCTGAAGGAATATCGTTGTCGGAATTTAACTCACTAAGACAAGGGCCAGGCATTTCCATACTCATTCATTACTTTGGGACAGTATGTTCCTTTGATAATGAGATGAAAGGTTTAGACCACCAGATCAAATTAGGCTAAGTTAAGTCGTATTCAAGGACCTTTGGTGAATTATTGGAGGGCCGCTATGGAGCGGAATGCGATGGTAAGGGACGAAAGAATGAAAGAAACGATTTAACAAGCAAACGAAGTAGAAGGTGGAAACCGTAACCATATAAGGCTAGTCTATGCGGATGACAAAGAAACAACCAAGATACGCCTAATAAGTGTAAAGTACCTATGTCCTCTGCTCTACTTCCTATTAACCAAGTAGGAGTGATTATGATAGTTTCCTTGAGTTATGATTAGTAGACCACAAGCGAGTAGGTAAGGTTATTAGTGATAACATTACTAAGTATGACACTGTGTATGGGACGCAGGGTCCTCGTCATGATGCGTCACTATTAGCACTTGTACCCGTTTTATTGCACTATGCGGGGAATAGGTCATAACTATGAAAACCATGTTTTAAGAGAACGGGCCACCTTAGGATGATTTGAAATGTCATAAAGGGAACATAAGTTTCAAAGGAGAACCCACAACTTCTAGTTCGATTCTATGAAATGATCGTAAAAAGGGGTAAGAGTTAGTACGTAATAAGGCAATCAGCAAGACGGATGAATACGGGACATACCTTATGAAGAGCTTGGTATGTGTACCTTATGGGAATTATCCCAGGGGTCTTTGGAAGCTATTTCGTAAGTAGGATGACCGTTACATGATCACTGAAAGGATGTTTACAGAAAAGAGCTAATGGTCTATACCCCAGAGTTAATGATCTCTGCCTAGTTGTTCATTTTTAAAAAGAAAATTATAACTATGGTCATGATTATACGGAATGGATTTCATTATCAAGTACGTAGTATCAAGGTTGCGAGTGTTTGATATGGGATAGGCTACGATAACACCTTTCGAGAATTAGAATAAGTTCTGATGAGACCTCTAAGATGAATGGAGCAAAGCTGTTCTGAAGGAACTAAATAGACGCTTTATGCGATCTTATTTACCAAAAGAAAAGAACGGAGGACAACGTGAGGAGTAGATATCCCCATTTATTGACTAGTTCTGAAGTTTCGAGGACGAAACTTATGATAAGGGGAGGAGGATGTTGTACCCCAACGACATGTGCTTGGAACTATGAACAAGTGACGGAATGAAAGCGATAATTTCTTTAAGCGCGTGTTACTTAAGCTAGCTTAACCCTCTTTACTTAAATACTTCGAAGATGATACTAAATAATTAAATAAGGGGATTTCAAGAAAGTGATACACGAAATATACGAACAATACATACCACTATATATGTATGTGCATGTATATGATATATGCGTATGAAATGTATACGTACCTACATGCGTATGCATAGAAAGGTATATATATATATATCTCTAATGCATGTACAAATAGGCGTGCATATAGATATATTATCATGCATGTGTATATATATGTGTACATGAAAAGGGAGTATATGCAATATGTACACATAGGCGTGTATATATATGTATATATGCGGATACATGTACACTAATATATGTTTAAGAGACTTACACATTGTACATCCTACAATATACATACATATGTTTATCATGGAAAACATAAATTAAAGAAAACAATATAACACATGAATTAAAGAAAAATACAAGAAAAAAATCAAAATTGTCCAAAGAACCCCTCCCAAAACCCAAATTTTTGGCCAAGGGCTTCTAGAAGCCACCTAAACCCTAGTCTAAATTAAATAAGACATGCATGCAATAAACTAATTAAATAAAAGGAGAAGGAGACAAGGCATGCAAAACAAATAATAAAATAAAGAAGAAAAGGGAGCATGCAAGACCATCTTTCCCAACTTTTGACAAAGTTTTGTCTCCCCTCCCCTTTTTGACCATACACCACCGAATTCCCCTCCCCATTTCTCCCCCCAACATGTTTTATTTTAACAACTAGAAGCTCATTTCATTCTATCTTGAAATCCCTCTCAATCAAGGCCAAGCAATACTTAGCAAAATTTTCATCTCACCACCACCAACAAACTTTCGGCCTCCATCCTTGAAGGCTAGAAGATCTCCTTCAAGTTCCATCTTCAAGCCAAGAAGTGTATAGGTAAGTTCCTTCTAAGTCCATTAAGTAACTTCTTCATGACAAGATAATGAAGCTCATATTAGTGCCCCCTTTTTCTTGTGGAAACCGTGACCCCCAAGAGGTCACTAAGTGAAGATTGTTAAACTACCAAAAGGGATTAGCTTTTTTGTGGGGAGAATTCATCTCAACCTCCATTCAAGATTCAAGTTGGTAAGAAAACCTAAACTCAAAATAGCCTCATTTTCATCATGGAAATAACAACTAACATTCTCCTCTTCTTCATCATCCCAACCGTGTGCTCAAGGGTGTAGGGGTAGGAGGAGAAGGATTCCAACTCAACTCACTCCATAACCAAGCAAAGACAAGAGCTTTAGCTTGAAGAGGCAAGTATACAATGATCTCTCATGATTTACTTAAAGAGTTAGTGACTTGAATGACTAGAGGTTCTTAAGATTTAATCTTTAGTTGAATATCCTAAGTTTGAGATTATATCTTATAGATTTCTTAAGAACAATGCATTGCATGTGGCTTATTCTCTCAAAATGAAATCTTTTATTACATGCATTTAGTTACAAGACTGTTTTGATATGATTTAAGGTGTAAGTGGTAATCAATATATCATAAGAACAAGATGAATGGTGGACCTTTGATTTGAACCAATGACAAGATATCAAACTACTGGAGCTAGGCAGAATGGGATGGCATACTCAACGGCCTAAGGACTGACCTTACAGACCTTCAATGAAGCTAATTTTTGGTACCAAGTTAGCCTTATGAGTGTAGCACAAGTGAGAGTTGGAATTTTGTTAAAATAAGTTACAGATTATTTTTAATAAAATATTTAGTAGAACTGCTCCAGTTGGAAATTCTGGAGCTAGACAGAATGGAGCACTAATTTCAACGGCTTAAAACCGGACCTTTTAGACCTTTATAAATCTGGTTTTTGGCACAGAGCTACCCCATGTGTATAGCAGAGCTGAGAGTTGAATTTTGGTGAAATAAGTTATGGTTAATTTTTAATAAAATAATTGGTGAAATTGCTCAGGCTGTAAATTCTGGAACATGACAGAATGGAGTAGCATTTTGAATGGCTTAAAAAGAGATCTTGTAGATGTTCAATAAAGCTGATTTTCGGTGTGGAAATAGCCTTGTGTGTATAGAAAATGGAAGTTGGAATTTTGGTAAGAGGAGTTGTGGAATATTTTTAATAAAATATTTGGTAAAGCTGCTCAGACTGAAAAGCCTGGAACTGAGCAGAACTACATTCTTTTTGATTGACTCGAAAAAGGACCTTGTAGTGGTTCAATAAAGCTGATTTTTGGCATGATAATAATACCAAGTGTGCAGTAGGTACTCCAGCTGGAATCATGGTAAAAAAGTTGTGGATTAATTTAATGATTTAATTGGTAACACTGCTCAATGGGAAGTACTGGAACAGAGTAGAAATTAAGTAACGAGTTAATGGACTCAAAAATGAATCTTAGGGACATGAAAATGGACTAGTTTTTGGTAGGATGCTAGTCTTACATGTTTATGACATGTATGAGTTGGAATTTCGTTAAAACAGGCTAAGGATTATTTTTAAAAAATTACGCGGTAAAACTGCTCCAGTAGAAAATTCTGGCGCTGAGCAGAATTGACCACTGATTAACGAATTAAAAGAGGACCTTGTGGACCTTCAATAAATCTAATTTTTGGCAAAACCTAGACCCATGATGGTAGTAGAGATGCCAACTGGAAGTTTGGTAAAATGAGCTATGGTTAATTTTTAATGAATTATTTGGTAAAACTGCTCAACTGAAATTACTGGAGCCAACCTGGAATTAGTAACGACTTTCCAGGCCTCAGAAAGGGGACTTAGAGATATGCAAATGGGCTAAATTTCGGTAGGATATCTAGTTCCACATGTTTATGACTTGGGTAAGTTGGAATTTCTGGAAAACGAATTACGGATTCGCGCAATTAAATTTTTAGTAAAGTTGGTCACATCAGTTTCAGCACTTAAACCGTTTCAGAAAAGTAATTAAATGAGCCCTTATGGTTATCAATCTAATCTGAAAATTTTATGACAAATCCCCAAGACACATAGGAATAAGTCACGAAAGTTAGTTAGGATAACCCTAATGTTTTGGAGGGTAATCACGGACGCAAAGTTGATATACTAAAGCTGAAATTTAGGCTGAACAAGGAAATACATTAAATAGGGTTAATTTGTCCGCTTATGAGTATGACATAGGAATTTAGGGTTTTCCCTAAGTCCAAACCATGCATGTTAATATGTTATTCATGCCATGACTTGCATTGCATATCACTGCATGTATCATGCATGATCATGAAACCGATTTTATGAATTTTATGCAAGCAAGTCTTTTCAAGTGAAAAGTGTTTTCAGTTATGCATGAAAGGTTTTTACGGTCCCATGTTTTTAAAGAAAGCTTCATGATTCCTTTGCCGGCCAAGCATGCGACTAACCCGACTCCAGACCCGGGGTTAATTGGTCTGATGACATGATATGTTCTGGACCCGCTTAGATCCGGGGTTAATTGATCTGATATCTGTTCTGGACCCGCTCAGATCCGGGGTTAATTGATCTGATATCTGTTCTGGACCCGCTCAGATCCGGGGTTAATTGATCTGATATATGTTCTGGACCCGCTCAGATCCGGGGTTAATTGATCTGACACTCTGTTTTTATGACACGTTATTGTATGGGACCAAAATGATGTTTTGACATGGCATGACATGACATCATGCATTGCATATTGCATAACTCACGATCATGAGGACATGTCGCATGTTACAGTTAAGGTTTATAAGTTACTATTGGTATAGCATTACCTAAAAACATGCTTAAGCCGAACGTTAAGCAAGCTCAGGATTTAAGATCAGGTATGAATTACGATTATTTGAGGTTTTTGGGGTAATACATTCATGTTATGACTCTTTATGTATTTCATGGTCGTTTATTCGTTAAGCAAGCTCAGGATTTAAGATCAGGTATGAATTACGATTATTTGAGGTTCTTGGGGTAATACATTCACGTTATGACTCTTTATGTATTTCATGGTCGTTTATTCGTTAAGCAAGCCCAGGATTTAAGATCAGGTATGAATTACGATTATTTGAGGTTTTTGGGGTAATACATTCACGTTATGACTCTTTATGTATTTCATGGTTGTTTATTGTATTCTTGCTGGGTGATTTTTATCACTCACACTTTATTTTTCCCCCCAGATAATGCCAAGATAAAATGGATCGAAGATGAGCCGAGGGTACCATATCCATAGGCGAGGAGATATGAAGAGGGCTAAGCTTAAGGACTTTTGTGCTGCCGAGATGGTTGTATTATGACTATGTTTGAACTCTTTGGAAATTTGACTATGATGTTTTGTGAGACTGCTACTTTGGGGACTTAGTTATTTCGTGTTTAATTTGAAAAGTTTTAATTCTGCCTAAATTTTACTACCATGTTGAATGTTAGCATGGGAGTCCACGACAAATGTTATGGATTTTCGCATGTTACGCATGACGCTTTGTACTCTCCTTAGTGAAGTACGGCGGGTGCACCGTATCCGGACGAGGCCCGGGTGCGGGGCGCTACAGTATCAGTAGGCAATTATTCTTGTTCTTGAGTGACTTCCTCAGGAATTAGTTCCTGTGGTGCGTCACTACCGGGATGAGGTACCTCAGGTGCGAGTATCGCTGATGCTATCTCTCTAAAAGTTTGTTCGATTTGCATTTCTGTCGCATCTGAGTGACCCTCATCTAACACAATGATCTGCTGATACAGACCATTCCTGTAGCGCCCCGCTCCCGAACCTAGCTTCGGGAATAATGCACCCGTTGTAGCCTACTACGAGAACTACAAGGCGTCGTACAAAATTCTTCACACATCAGAAATGACGTATAAATTTTTTTCTGCGGAAACGATAATTAAAGAAATAAACATCTTCATTAAATTAAATCCATCGAAATTAAAACAAGTGTCAAAGCTGTCGATACTCGCTACGCCAAGTACGAAATACTGAAATAGTCTGAATACATATAAAGAAGTCTAAGTGAAAGGAGACATCTAACTATCCCACTGGAAGCAACCGATCACACGATCCCTGCTCACTCTCCCCAGCTCGCACGATCAGCCCCATCCTCTATAAAAGATACTCAAAGTCCTGCTCACCTGTGGAGGGGGGGGGGGAGGTGAGTGATGGGAGTCACTCGTAGGTTACTCGTCTCTCCCGAAAAGGCAAGTAGCAGATAAATAAAGCAATAAAACATAAACATATAAACAATAAAGCAAATAAAGCATAAATAAGGAATAGCACATACCCGACCCGTTCTGTATCCCAAAACATAGCACTGAAACAGTTAATAACAAGATAAACGATAATCTCAACAATAACAAATGCAATGCGCAACACCATGATGCATGCACTTCTATCTCCGTGTCACACGTAGTCATTTAATATCACACGCTATGCTTTTTCTTTTCCATGATATGCTATGCATGTCCCGGGTCCTATTAGGTGAAGGTAACCATCATTACCAACACTTATCACATGCCTCGTCAGGCCACACGTCTCGTAGGACCACACGGCTCATAGGCCAAATGCAATGCTCGTGCCATGAATGCGTCACGCTTGCACACTTCCGTTTGTCCTATGTTGCATGCTCCGTTCTATGTTGCGTATTACCTATATTGTGTAGTTACCCTATGTTGCGTGGGGTTCATTACTGTATTTATCTTCTACCGTTATTTTATCTTTCTAGACTTTAGTTTATGTTTCTACACTTAATTTTATTTTTCCTAGGCTTTCAAGTACTTCAATCTTTTATTTAAATATTTTTATCTTCCCCTACTATTTTTTTCTTTTTATTCTCATTTATTTAATAGGTTTCTAAATTTCTTACTTATAAAACATTATTAATATTGAATTAAATAAATTTATAATCATATATATATACATATAAATTATCGCTCAGGTACCGTTAGGCTGTTACTTTATGTTTCAAATTTTTTTTTCAGTTTGGAATTTGCCTAATTACTAAATATATTTCTTACAAGACAGATATATTGATTTAAAGAATCCAGGCCCTTAATATGCCCTTTTGCATTTCTGCGCCAGCCCAGTCCGCCAGCCAGCACTGGCCGCTGGCCTTATTTACCTTTTTTATAAAGCATGATAGCAATCGGTTATAGGGAGTGAATCATGGAGAGATAGTGGGGATTAATGGGGGTGGTTAATGACCCTATTAATTCCATCTTATCCTTTTTTTATTATTTTTTTTATTTTCAGGTTTAAATTTTAACCTAGTTTAATTAATTTAATTAATTAATTAATTTTTTTTAACAACTTGCGGTTACAACATCCTACCCTCCTAACAAAAAGTTTTGTCCTTGAAACTTGCGTACCTTATTCAAAGAGGTGCGGATAGCGCTCGCGTATCTGCTCCTCGAGCTCCCAGGTTGCTTCGCGCTCTGTATGATTAGACCACTGAACCTTGACATACGAAATCGCCCTGCGTCTCAGCACCTGATCCTTCCGATCGGCTATCCTGACAGGGGTCTCCTTGTACGTAGCATCGCTTCTCACTTTCAGTGGTCGTGCCTCAAGTATATGACTATGATCCGAAACATACCTCCGCAGCTGCGAGACATGGAAGACATTGTGCACATCCGCCAATGCCGGAGGTAGAGCAAGTCTATAGGCCAATGTGTCGATCCTCTCGAGTATCTCATACGGTCCAATGTAGCGAGGGCTTAGCTTACCTTTTTCTCCGAACCTCATAACACCCTTGGTCGGAGACACCTTCAGATAGACCTTCTCCCCTACTGCAAACTCTAAAGGTCGTCGCTTTGAATAGGCCCAACTCTTATTCCGATCTTGCGCTGCCTTTAGCCTATCCTCAATGACTTTGATCTTTTCTCGAGTTTGTTCTACCAAATCAGGCCCTGTGATAGTCCTCTCACCAACCTCGTCCCAATAAACTGGTGAACTGCACTTATGCCCATATAATGCCTCAAATGGAGTCATCCTGATCGCGCTGTGATAACTGTTGTTGTAGGAGAACTCTATCAGTTTCACCATGCCATCCCAGTTCCCCTTGAAATCTAAAGCACAAGCTCTCAACATATCTTCCAAAGTTTGGATGGTCCTCTCTGATTGGCCGTCGGTCTGTGGATGAAATGCCGTACTCAATCGCAGCTCAGTCCCCATAACCTTCTGATAGGCTGTCCAGAATCTCGATGTAAACCTCGGATCTCGATCAGATACAATGCTTACTGGTACACCATGCAGACTGACCACGTTATCAACATACAGTGTCACCAATTTCTCCATCGTGGCCTCACTCGACACCGGCAGAAAGTGCGCGGACTTGGTCAACCGGTCAACTATCACCCATATAACATCATTGCCGCTTCTCGTCTTAGGGAGCCCTGCAACAAAATCCATCATGATATGCTCCCACTTCCATTCCGGTACCTCTAACGGCAACAAAAGACCCCTGGGCCGCTGATGCTCGGCCTTTACCTGCTGGCACACAAGGCATCTCTCAACAAACTCTGCAATATGCCTCTTCATACCACTCCACCAATAGTTCTTCTTCAGATCGTTGTACATCTTTGTAGAGCCCGGATGAATCGACATCTTAGAATGGTGCGCCTCCTTCAATACTTCCTTCCTGAAGACATCATCGTCAGGTACACATAGCCTCCCCTGATACCATAAATGTCATTATTATGTATCTGAAATCCATCGACTTGGCTACGCATCATCTTCTCCCGTATCTCTCTGAGTGTCGTATCCTCCTTCTGAGCCTCTTTGATCCGCTCAATCAGTGAAGGTGTGATTATCAATGCCACCAGAACATTCGCCGTGGAATCTACAATATCAATGTCAAACTCAGCTCTCCAACGGTGGCTGTCGGGCGTGACCTGACTTTCTACTCAATGCATCGGCAACTCTGTTGGCCCTTTCTGGATGGTATCTAATAGTCAGATCATAGTCTTTCAACAACTCTAACCACCTCTCTGACGCATATTCAGCTCCTTCTGGGTAAACAGATACTTCAGACTCTTATGATCGGTGAATACTTCGCATTTCTCTCCGTACAAATAATGCCGCCAAATCTTAAGTGCAAAGACCACCACAGCTAACTCGAGCTCATGAGTCGGATAGTTCTGCTCGTAAGGCTTTAGCTGTCGTGAGGCATAGGCAATAACTCTGCCTCCTTGCATCAATACGCACCCTGAAACGGAGGAATTAGACCACTATCGGAACACATATAAGTTTAATTAAAACCATTTATATGTACCTAGTCCGTTCTTGGACGCGTCGCTGTAGATGACGAACCCTTCTGAACCGGAGGGCTACGCCAAAACAGGAGCATTGGTCAACCTTTTCTTCAATTCTGTGAAGCTCCTTTCACAGTCTACAGTCCATTCAAACTTTGTCTTTTTCTGTGTAAGTCTGCTTAGGGGTGCCGCTATGGTGGAGAAGCCCTCGACGAATTCCTGTAGTAACCTGCCAACCCGAGGAAACTCTCATCACCTCCGTCACATTAGTCGGTCTGGGCCACTCTGTGATCGCCTCTACCTTCTTGGGTCCACTGAGATTCCTTTCTGAGATGACGTGACCCAAGAAAGCCACACTCTTAGCCAAAATTCACACTTACTGAATTTGGCATACAACTTCTTCTACCGCAAAATCTCCGATACTCTCAAGTGCTTCGCATGTACCTCCTCATCCGGTGAGTAGACCAGAAATCATCAATGAACACCACCATGAACTTGTCCAGCTGCTCCCTGAACACTGTGTTCATCAGATCCATGAAAGCGGCCGGTGCATTAGTCAATCCAAACGCATCACGAAAAACTCGTAGTGGCCATATCGGGTGTGTGGGAAAAGCAGTCTAGCCACATCTTCTGCCTTGTATCATCAACTGATGGTATATGGACCGAAGATCAATCTTGGAGAACACCTTTGCATCGTTTATAGATGTTAACACGGCGCTATCTAAAATTGAAATTCGTTTTCAACCAACAATATTGTAAATAAAACTTACCTTCAGTGATCGAATAGGTCATCGATCTGAGGTGGGTAGAGGATACTTGTTCTTGATGGTGATTTTGTGATCTCTCGATAATCTATGCACAAGCGCATGCTCCCATCTTTCCTATTGACAAAACAGAACTGGAGCTCCCCATGGCGATACGCTTGGGCGGATGAACTTGCGATCAACAACTCCTGTAGATGATCTTTTCAGTCTTTTAAGTTCTGTTGGAGCCATACAGTAAGGTACCTTCGATATGGGTTCAGCTCCCGGGATCAGTATTAATCTCGAACTCTACTTCTCGACTAGGTGGTGATCCAGCAATTCATTCGGAAAGACATCTTTTGAACTTGTTCCCACTGGAATCATCTCGAGAGATGGCACCTGCTGTTCTGCCCCCTAGTGCATAAACCAAGAAACCTTCGCCACCTTTTCTCCACACCGGTGAGCTTGCATCGCTGTCATGTCAAGTACCTCTGCTTGGGCACCCTTCTCCCGTTTAGTGTTCCCCTGCAAAACAATCTCTTGCAAGTTCGGACCTCTGATGCTCACCTGTTTCTGCCGGCAGAGTCGATGGTAGCATGGTACTCGTCAGAAAATCCATGCCAGAATGACGTCGAAGTCCTTTATCTGTATCGGGATCAGCGTCGCTGTAAACTCCTGACAATCAATCTCCAACTTGCACCTCTATACTGCTAATGAGACATGATCACTGTTCGCCCGCCGTCTGAACTCTGTGTGGTGTTTCAAGCCAATCGGTTAGAGTGTAGGTTCTTAACAAACCTCCTAGCAATGAAAGAGTGGCTGCGTCACTATCGAATAGAACAATTGGCGCGTACCTTATATCAATATCGCACCTAACATTTTCCAAGTTAATTACGTGATATACAGTTAAATACAGACAAACATTTTAATTAAAAGGAACGAAATTAACTACGAATAATTAAAGGTACCTGTCACAACGTCTCAGCTCCCTCGGACGTCTGTAGCTATCATCACGTGCACACGAGCATTCGTCTTTGGCCGTCCTCTCTGCTGATCCCCTGAGGCTGCGGCTGTTGCTGATGCTCTGGACAATCCCTAGCGTAATGTCCTGTCTTGCCGCATCGAAAACAGAGATTCGTCTTCTTCCAACACTCGCCCGGTGTGGGTACGTCCACAGTGAGTGCATGGCAGTGCTGGTCCCTTGTCCCTCGATGGCTGCTGCTGACCCAATCGACTGACGCCAGGGCACCCTTCACCCAGCGTCCAGCTCTCCCTGAACTGGAATCCTCACGGGGCCTCTCGCCCCCTCTCCTCAGCCGCAACTCTCGCTAAGTCATTCCTCCAGTCATGGCACGCCTATAAAAGATCCTCATAAGTCCTCGGTTCTCGTGTATACAATCCAAGTATGAATGCGAGAGTTCAACCCGGTCCTGTACTTCAGCATCTTGTCCTTCTCATTTTCCATAATAGATGCATGGTACCTACCCAATGCATGAAAACGCTCCGTGATTGGGCCACTGTCATAGAACCTGTGTCAGCGTCTGGGAACTCGATCATCCTCTTCTGAATCACACTGTCTGGAATATAGAAACTTTTGAAACTCTTCTCTGAACTGGGTCCATGTCACCGGTGTGGTTCGGCGGATCTGCACACGCTGCACCACTGCTCAGGCCTTCTCCTTCAAGGATGGACGCAACAACCTCAACCCCCAGCTCCTCAGGCACTTGACAACAAACGGAGTGGTCAGAGCATTCTTCAACCATATCTCCGCCCTCCTCTGGACAAGAAGTCCCTCGAAACATCGGAACGCGAGATTTCTGCATCTCCCGGTAGTAGAATCATAGACCAGGTGGCGGGTGGTGGCGACAGTGGTATCTGCTGCTGATTAATATGCTGATGATGCTGTGCCACAATGTTGGCCAGGATGGCCATAGCGTCAGTCAATGTTTGGGGCATGGCCCCCTGACTCTGATCATCACTCCGTTGAGGATCACGTCTGGGTGGCATCTTTCCTGTGAATTTACACCGGTACAAACCTTCGTTAGTCCAGAAAAATTTGAGGGTAATTTAGGGAATTTGGTCATTTATATGGAAATTCGCTCTAAAGTCTAGGGGTAGAAAGGTAAATTAGTATATAAACGATCGCTCACTCTCGTACCCTTTAACCCGATCATGACTTAGGTCTAAGATCATCACTTAACCCTATTTACTGTTTAAGAGTAAGATTGTCATTTTAGGAAAAGATCGTAGCTTATGTCTAGGTTATCTAGTTAATCCTGCATTTTCCGAGGCGGATCTGGAGCCTCGGCTCCTGATACCACCTGTAGCGCCCTGCTCCCGAACCCTAGCTTCGGGAACAGTGCACCCGCCTTAGCCTACTACGAGAACTACAAGGCGTCGTTCAAAATTCTTCACACGTCAGAAATGACGTATAAATTTTTTTTCCGTGGAAACAATAATTAAAGAAATAAACATCTTCATTAAATTAAATCCATCGAAATTAAAACAAGTGCCAAATCTGTCGATACTCGTTACGTCAAGTACGTAATACTGAAATAGTCTGAATACATATAAAGAAGACTAAGTGAAAGGAGACATCTAACTATCCCACTGGAAGCAAACCGATCACACGATCCCGGCTCACTCTCCCAAACTTGCACGATCAGCCCCATCCTCTATAAAAAGATTCTCAAAGTCCTGCTCACCTGTGGAGGGGAGGTGGGGGGTGAGTGATGGGAGTCGCTCGTAGGTTACCCGTCTCTCCTGAAAAGGGACTGTCACATACCGAGTTGGGTAAACAATTAAGGCACGTAAAGCAAGTAGGAGATAAATAAAGCAATAAAACATAAACATATAAACAATAAAGCAAAATAAAGCATAAATAAAGAATAGCACATACCCGACCTGTTCCGTATCCCAAAACATAGCACTGAAACAGTTAATAACAAGATAAACGATAATCTCAACAATAACAAATGCAATGCACAAACCATGATGCATGCACTTCTATCTCCGTGTCACACGCAGTCATTTAATATCGCACGCTATGCTCTTTCTTTTCTATATGCTATGCATGTCCCGGGTCCTATTAGGTGAAGGTAACCATCATTACCAACACCCATCAACGCCTTGTCAGGCCACACGTCCTGTAAGACCACACGGCTCATAGGCCAAAGGCAATGCTCGTGCCATGAATGCGTCATGCTTGCACACTTCCGTTTGTCCTATGTGCATGCTCCGTTCTATGTTGCGTATTACCTATATTGCGTAGTTACCCTATGTTGCGTGGGATTCATTACTGTATTTTATCTTCTTACCGTTATTTTATCTTTCTAGACTTTAGTTTATGTTTTTACACTTTATTTTATTTTTCCTAGGCTTTCAAGTACATCAATCTTTTATTTAAATATTTTTATCTTCCCCTACTATTTTTTTTCTTTTATTCTCATTTATTTAATAGGTTTCTAAATTTCTTACTTATAAAACATTATTAATATTGAATTAAATAAATTTATAATCATAATATATATATATATATATAAATGATCGCTCAGGTTCTGTTAGGCTGTTACTTTATGTTTCAAATTTTGTTTTCTCAGTTATGGAATTTGCCTAATTACTAAATATATTTCTTACAAGACAAATTTATTGATTCAAGCATCCAGGGCCCCTAATATGCTGGCCCTTTTTGCATTTCTGCGCCAGCCCAGTCGCTAGCCAGCACTGGCCTCAGGCCCGCTGGCTGCTGGCCTTATTTACCTTTTTTTTGATTGAGGTCTGGGTCGCAGTCCTTCTCCCGCAGGTCCGGCCCACTACAAAGGCAGCCAGCCTGCTGACTTCTGGCCCACCCCTGCGACCCCCCTTTTTTTAACTTACAGCATACTGGGCCGAATTTGCCTGGCCTGCTGGACGCAGCGGTCGGCCCGTTAGGGTTGGCCTAATGGCCTGCGGCCGCGAGGCCTCTTTTTTTATTTCCTTTATTTATATTCCAATTTCTTCAAAAATCCATAACTTTTTTGTTTTTAACTCCGATTGACCCCAAACCAATTCCATTGGACTCTGTTTAACGTCACGAACCTACTGATGTGGAACACGTCAGCGCGTGACTTGCATGCGCCGCTCAAGGGCGCACGTGGGCCACACGCGCCGCCCTCTACAGCCGCACGTATGCTACACGCGCCGCCTCTGGGTGCGTTTTTTGATGCCCTGGACCAATTCCAACCTATTTCCATGCTATGTGATCTATATCTATGGCCAAACACGAAATTTCCATACCAAAGCATAAAGATATCATGATAATCATATAAGAGATAGACATGCAGTGATAATCAAATAATTCCCAAAACAGAATGCAAGGGGATCCAAGGCAATCCGACAGAGGAGAGGGTAACCTACCTCTTATTTGAAGAATTCTCTAGATGGAGTGATTGAATTTGATGTGGTGTGTCTAGCCTCCCTTTTTCTCCTTTCTTATTTTCTTCCTCTCCCTCTCTTTTCTCTTTTTCTCCTCACGGTTGCCGCCTCTCTATGCCCTCAGCCGACTTGTTTCAATTGTGTGTATAGAATGAAGTGTGTGTGGGATAGTGTAAAAAGGCTGGCCCTTTATGGGCTTAATTTATTGTTTTTTCCAAGTTAAAATTTTAACCTAGTTTAATTAATTTAATTAATTAATTAATTTTTTTAACAACTTGCGGTTACAACAATTCCCCTCCGGAACCAAAGTATCCTTAAAGAACTTTACTGAATTTGTCTCAAAAAACACTTTACTTGTGGGATCGTAGAATTATACCCTCGTGACGTTTCTGATAACCAACAAAATAGCAACTAACTATTTTGGTATCCGGCTTTCTTTCATTTGGTTTGTAAGGCTTCGCCTCTGCTGGACAACCCCAAACCTTTATGTGGTTAAGACTAGGTTTACGCTTAGTCCATAACTCATAAGAGGTCTGATTGTTGCTTTTAGTTGATATTTGGTTGTGGATGTAAGCTGCAGTTTTAAGCGTTTCTCTCTAGAGGAATAATGGTAGCATAGTTTGACTCATCATACTTACGTACCATGTCCATAAGCGTGTTGTTTCTCTTCTTCAGCTACACTATTCATGCTTGGTGACCCAGGCATAGTGTACTGAGGGACGATTTTGTTTTCCTCTAGGTATTTAGCAAATGGTCCCGGACATTGTTCTCCTGATCCATATATCGACCGTAGTATTCTCCTCCATGGTCTGATCTGACGGCTGTAAAACCTTTTGTTGAGTTGAAACTCAACTTCAGCTTTAAAGGATTTGAACATGTCCAGTGCTTGCGCTTTTTCTTTAATTAAGAATATGTAGCCAAATCGCGAATAGTCATCAATAAAGGTGATAAAATAAGAGTGGCATGGGCCACTAATATCGGTATGGATCAACTCTAATGAACTATTTGTACGATTTGCTTCGTATCTTCGGACTTTAGTTTGTTTTCCTTAGCACAAAATACACACGACTCTAAATCAGTTAAGTCTAAAGGATTGAGAATTTCTGTTTTGACAAGATGTTCTATTCTGTGTTTGGACACATGTCATAAATGTCGATACCATAATGATCCTGAATTCTCACGAGTTAATTTTGCTTTAATGTTTCACGTAACAACATGCAAGGTTTTTTGATTTGAAGCAACATTTATAGAATAATGTTTATCAATTTTGGACATTTTACCGTGACCAATTAATCTAGAAGCATGATAAAGTTGAAATTTCCATTTCCAAAAGAACCGTAATGATCACTTTTATCCAATCAATAAAACGAAATAAGGTTTAGTCAAATGATGGTACCACAAAAGTGTCATGCAAATCTAGATAGAAACCAGAAGTCAATAGCAATCTGAAATCCCCAATAGCTTCAACCTTTACGACACTGCCATTTCCCCAATAGACGTATCTTTCATCGTCCCCATCATTTTCTGTTGCCGAGGCAACCCTGCATAAACACAAATAAATGAGTCGTGGCTCCCATATTGACCCATCAAGTGTCTATATCTGAAACAAAATTAACTCAGAACAAACTAAGAACGTACCTTTCTTCTTGATCCAAGAATGATAACCGGTACAGTTCTTCTTTAACTGTCCTTCCTTCTTGCAAAAGAAACAAGTCATGCTTTTGGGTTTGTCTGCAGTAGGTGCATCCTTTTCTTTCTTGCTTGCCTTTTGCACATCTTTATCTGTAGCTTTGCATTTCTTACCACCGGACTTGGTGGCAACAGCATTCACAACCTCGTGCCCCTCATTCTTAAGCCTTTCCTCTCTTTGCACGCAGTGCGAGATAAGTTCATTCATTGTCCAGTTTTCCTTTTGGCAATTGTAACTGACTAGGAAGTGCTTGAACTTTAGAGGTAAGGAGTTGAAAATCATGACAACCAGCATGTCATCAGAGACATCTAGCTTCATGTTTCTCAATTGAGAAGCAATATAAGTCATCTCTACGATGTACTCCCTTATGCTGTCGTTTCTACGGTACTGTTTTGAGCAAAGTTTCTTTAAGAGATTGCTTGCGTCGGCTTTCTCATTCTTTACAAACCTTTGCTCGAGATCGGCCAAAAATTCTTTGGCCGTCGTGGACTCAGAAACATGTCCCCTGAAGCACTCGGGGATAGTCTTTTGCATGATCATAATACACATGCGATTTGACCGGAGTCAGCGTGCCATGTGAGCTTTTTCCTCACTAGTACTTTTGTCTGTTAGCACAGATGGACGGTCTATCTGCAACGCAATGACTAGATCACCAATCTCCAGAAAGATCTCAATTTGATCTCCATTGCTTATAATTTGAACCGTTCAATATCGGAATGTCTTTCATGTTAGACATTATTGATGAAAAGCAAACAAGAAATGGAAGTAAATACAATAACTTTAAACAGTATAAAGATCCAAATATCAAAATAGAATCTTATTTTCATCTACCAATTGTCTATCAACATTAGGGCTCTTCCGAGTCATTCCAATATCTTCCAACAATTGGGTTGTATTGGTCAATATGACGGCTCTCCAATCACGGGTTAACTACCTTCCTTTGGGACGATGAGTTAAGCTATGCATTCAAAGCTTCGCCGCCGGGCCCATTTGGGTCCATTACCATGCTCATATGTGCTTTCGACAATCACACCTTCCTTTGGACCGGTCAATGATTACGTCCAACACATACGCGCCCTTCACGATCATAACAAATATAGTGAGGATGATATGATTACCGCACTTTAAGGGGATCATATTAAAGCCCTACATTTGGTAAGTCGCGTAACTTTATGGTTTTTAAGTGATCCGTAATTTCCTGACTGATCTTTTTTACGCGTACCGTGCATGCTTTGACCTCAACATACATTCTATTTTGCTTAAACCAATTTGAACTAGCTTGATTCTATTTACGGCTCAAATAAGACCACTTTGAACCAGCTTGGTTCTCCTTACGGTTTAAGAAAGCAATATCTTATCAATCAATTCCACAAGTGAATAACCTTATGATGAGTCATATTGAGTGTGAAATAAATCGATTCGGTAATACCCACTTGTCATAAGCGTGTATTGACATTCCACATAATTCTCAAGCCACTGGTAGAGTCACAATGGTCGCGCTTAAGAACTGGCTTTCATAGACACAATTATGTGTACCGTGTTTTTATCACAACTCAATAAGTCATCTATCACGAGTATTTAAACAGAATTGGTTGATAAGCCCAGATAATATTGGTCAACACAGTCAACTTAGCCCATCGAATTAACTTGGTTGAACTCGGTCAAACCGGGGTCAAACAAGATTCGGATTCTTATTGGGTTAAGTTCCATAACTTATTTTACTTGTTTTATTTACTTATTAACATGAATAAATAGCATAAATAAATAAATAACCAATAAATGCATGAACATACAAATAATATAATAACCGAAAATTAATTTGATACTTGGTTATTGTTATTTTGGATTTCTTTAAAATAATAATAATAATAATAATAACAACAACAACAACAACAACAACAACAAGAATTTATTATTATTATTACTGTTTTCCTTAATAGACTTTAAACAATAAAAATAATAATTAAATTATTATCATTATTATTTACTTTATTTTTACTTTAAAAAAGTATTTAAAATAATAATAATAATAATAATAATAATAATAATAATAATTTATTAGCATTATTATTATTATTTTCTTTAAAAAGAAACTTTAAAATAATAATAATCATTTATTATTACTACTATTATTATTTTCTTTAAAGAAACTTCAAGATAATAATAATAATTATTATTAACTTTATCCAAATAATAATAATAAACAAAACAATAAAAACTGAAAATAAAAGAAATAAGGGGGTGGGGCGCAAGACGGGTCAGAACCCGGCTGGCCCAATCCGACCTTTTTTTCCTTTTTTATTTGATTCTATAATTTGGGCCGAAGCACTTTCCTGAACCAGGTCGAACCTGGATCGAAAGCAGGATCCAGCCCACCAGCATACCTGCCAGAATTCTTTTTTTATTTAAACTGTAGTTTTTGGGCCGAAGCCCAATTTCTGAAACAGGGCAAGACCGGGTCGGACCCAGATCTGCCAGCCAACAGCCGCATGTAGGAGCCAAAAATATCTCCAGAATTTTGGCACCCATAATCGAACTGAAGACATCACGGTGCTTAACCTAGGCGCCAGCCATAGGCCAGCAGCCCTGTCTGGCTAGAATGAGGAGCCTTTTGTATTTATATTAAAAAGGACAGGAATTCCAGAAAAAAAGCAAAAATATCTCCCAGCAGGTTTTGAACCTGCGATTTCTTAGAGAGTGGAGGGCGCCTAGTCCACTAGGCTAGAAGGCCTTTTGGTTAGATTAAGGGGCGGCCTTTCTTTTATAATAAAAACAAGAATTCCACCAGAATATTATTCTGGTGGAAATAAAAAACGGTTTTCTACCTAAAAATATTTCCTTTTTCAAACATGGACAGATTAACAAAATTGATTCGATTAGGCCTCCTCTGATATCACTTGTTTGATTCATTTAAAAATCCCTGAATAGGACCGTTTAATCAAATCACTAGAGAAAGTAACAAAATGCGGAAATTATACCTTACTCCATTTTTGACGTAGATCTGTTCACGATGTATTGCGGCTGCTCTAATGAATCTGGGGTGATCCAATGATTCCTGACCTCCCACCAAGTGTTGATGCATCTCTCGAACGAATTCAACAATTCACTGATTTACCCAATAGAGAGGCTAGGCAGTGTGGGCTTTATAGAAAAACTAGCACACACACAAACACCCCCCCCCCCCCTCTTTTTTATGGCCGACGGCTGTATGGTGTGTTGAGGAGGTGGAAGGCCTCCTCCTTTATATAGAGGGAGAATAGGAAAAATCCTGATGGGTTTAGGATTCAGAGTTATGTTTGAAACCAAACATCTTCCTTTATGGATGAGAAACTATTCTCATTCCCAATATCTGAGGATATACTTGATATTATCATCAAGTTATATTTATCCAATATTAAATATATTTAATATTTGATACTAAATATTATTATCTAATATTTAATATTAAATATTATTAATATTTAATAATAAATATCATTATTTAACATTCATATTAAATATTATTTAATATTTAATTATTATGTACCAACATTTATCTACTACCTACACGTGGGTTGTGGCCCTTAGGGACCAGATATCGTGCACTTTATGGTCGTTGCACTTTGAGCCCATCCATCGCGGTCTCTGACCATATGACTTTCTACATATTCGGGGTTTTTATTTTAGACCACACTATACATTCACAAACACACTCGATGATGACTTAACGTGTGGATGTTTTACGCAATAGTTAATATTATTACGTGACATATGTGACGTATAACATTATCATACATAACATCTACCTTATGATTATTTCGTGTACACTTAATCAACGTTCTGCGTATTACACGTATCTCGAATTAATCCTAACACTACCAACAACTATATGTACCTCTGTAGACTTTTGTATATTCTAGGACCACACATCGAGCACCAAAAGTATGCTCTGACATAGTACTATCTACCTCCGATGAAGACAAAAACCTTCTGGTTCTCCTGCTGATAAGAACCGAAAAAATAGAAAAGTATAAATAATAAAATAACAAAAATAAGTAAACGGCAAATAGCAATAAAAAATAGCAATGAAGTGAGTGTGTGAAGTGCATGCCGAGTTGAGGGGATAAGGGAGAGGGATTGGTGGTAAAGTTGTTGGGATTTAGTTTAGGTTAAAAAAGAGAGATAAATAAATAAAACTTCCTAATCTAATCCCTAACCTCCCCCCCCCCTTTAATTAAACACCTCTACCCAAGGAAGGGAATAAATTAAAACCCCTCAGCCCAATCCATTCGGCAGTAGTAACTGAAAGCAAGAGAGAAAAAAAAGAGGGCAGAGGGAGGCCGGCGGGTGAGGAGAAGAAGAGAGAGGGAAAGGAAAGGGAGAGAGAAGAAAGAGGAAAAGAAGAAAGGTAGAGGAACTGAAGGGGGAGGCTAGCAAAATTCCCAAAGTTATACTTTTCCATCAGTTATTTTATTCTGCAAGCAATCGAGGTAGGTTCTTGTTCTCTCCTCTCAAACTGGTATAATCCAAGAATGCCGTAGTGATGCCTTGTGTGTTTTGTTGAATGGACTGTTTAAGTTTTGTTACATGTTGCTATGATAAGCATGTGATTTGGTACTGTGTTTTTTGTCAGTGATGGTTTGTGTATTCTTAATTTGATGGTAGGGTTGAATTTTGGCACACAAATGGCATATTTTTACCTTAATAAGTCGTTTTGTTTTAGCCTTACAATATGTCCTTATAAGTTGGAAATAGGTGGAAATGCAAACTGGAGTCAGAAAACGGGCGCCGGAGGCTGCGCGTGCAACTCATGCACCGCTGGAAGGGGCCGCGCATGGCCTTCACACGCGCACGTGGGCATACACATGCCCCTCTTGGATGTTGTGCATCATTCAATTAAAAAAAATAAAGGACGAAGGGTCGGACCCTTAACAGACCGGCTGCACCAGGGGCCATTTTTGGCTGACCCGGCAGCGGGCCGGGCCGAATGGCCAATGAACCAGGCCCCAACTACTGGCCGACCCAATTAACTGTGATTCTAAAAAAGAGGCTTGACAGCCCGGACCCTAGTCAGGCCAGAGAATTTAGCAGGTCAAGGCCTGGCGGTGGTAAAAGGAAAAAAAGAAAGTGATTTGAATATTAATTATTTGTATTTTCTTATTATAATTAATTAATTAAAAATAGTAGTAAATGGTAGAAAAGGTAGATAAATACCAGAAAATTTTAGTTAATTTCCAAAAACTATAAGTTGCAGGAATTAAATTGTCCCATCAAATTTCTGAGTTTGTGATAGTTTATTTAATTTACATAATTTGGAAATAAATAGAAATAAACAGGGAAAATGAGGAAAAATAGGAGAAATTACCAGATAAATGTTTACAAGCCGAAACAAATGTGTTTGATGTGAACCACGTCTGGTCATTATTCGGACAATAATGGACTTAGAGTTGAGCGCCAGAGGATGGTGAGGATGGGTCGTAAGGCATCAGGCGAGTTTATATTTGCATCCGTGGCACGTGCATTGCATTTATAGTGGGTCGTGACATACGGATCACAGAGACTCAGTATTGTGTATGGTAGCAGAGGCCATGTACACTCAGTATAGTGACTGCGGGTGGGTACGACCCATAGCCACTCAGTAGGCACCGGTATCATGCACTGCACGATAGAGGTATGAACATTCTGTATGACATGACCTTTGTTGCGTGTGACATACATAACTGGACATGCATCACGAAGTTGTGCATCTTTATCTGGAGTGAATCTTTTTCGCATTCTTTCCCATGTATATGTTATACCATGTTCTATGTGCTGTGTGTTATATCATTTCGGTGTGCACGCCTTGCATTAGTTTGAGGCAAGTATCTACTGGGTGATTTTGGTCACTCACCCCTACTCCCCCCTCCAGGTGAGCATGAGGAAGAGTATGACTATGTCTTTGCTGAGGACGGGGCTGATATGGTAGTATGGGCAGACTGATAGTCGCACCTAGGACACGAGAAGACCCTGCGGCTGTTTGTCATTAATTCCATTGGGTTATCACTAGACATTACCTTTGCTTATATTGTTAGACATTACAGACTATTATTTCAATGTTGTTGCTCAGAACCTTGTCCATTGTTGTAATGAGGATTTTCATTTATGATGGCAATTAATGTAACTGTTTGCCATTTCCGCGAAAAAATTTCTACGTCATTTCTGACATGTAAGAAGTTGATTCCACGCCTTGTAGATCTCTTAGCAGACTACGGCAGATGCACCATTCCTGATGTTAGGGTTCGGAGCAGGGAGCTACACCTGCATCCTAGAACATGTAATTCATCATCTTTTGTCACCTTGGTAGGGAGCTACACTACGGCAGATGCACCATTTCTATTTGGTCGTTTGAAAAACTTTCTAAGTTTTCTAACTATTAATATTAGATCATCGTCTAATTTATTATCGCTATTACTATCATCATTATTTGTATGTGATTCAGTTTATTTAAAATCAATAGACTTACCGGATGATTTAGATGATTCAGACTTTCATTGGTTCAGTTTTACCTCGTAAACTCTAAGTGAACCGATCAATTCATCCATTTTAGTGATTGATTTTGTTTCTTCAATTGCCATGAATTTAGGATCTATTCAGCAGGAAGGCTTCGCCTCACCTTTTGAACCTTCTCGTTGTTGGTAAATGATTTTCCTAAAGCTTCAAGAGCATTGAAAATGTTAGTAATCCTCAAACTCATAGATGTTATGGATTCATTCGGCAACACTTTGAAAGATTCAAGCTCATACATAAGCATGTTTATTTTTGACTCTTTTACACCGCTAGTACCTTTGTTCTTTAATCTAATGATTTCCACTATCGTGTGCACTTATGCAATTTGACAAATATCCTGCTTCAGAAGTTGTTAATCCATTTAACAGTAATTGCATAGCCTTAGCATTCATGGACATTTTCTTTTTATCTTCAGAAGACCATTCACTTTTATTTTTTTCTACTTCTTGTGTGACTCCACTAACTTGTACAATTTTCATTGAAATGTACGACTCATCTTCAAATATAGACCATAAATTGATGTCTATAGCCATTAATGATAGCATCATCCTAAGTTTCCAATGAATGAAACTATTTCCATCAAAAAGAGGAGCACGTTGCGTAGATATACCTTCCAACTCACCTTTGTGAGGAACAATAGCCATTTTATGTACCTTTGATTTGAGATTAGCAAGCTACTTTGAATTTTTGTTTCTAGGCCTTATGTTGTTCGTATGGTGTTGAATCTTACTTCTTTGAGTGGTGTTGGCATGTCTCTGATACCAATTGTTGGATCGTGCACCTGCAATAAACACCACTGGAAGGAGGGTGAATAGTGGTTAGCGGAAATTACACTACTATCCTTGATTAAAATCCCCTTTGAAAATAGAATCTGGGACCACCTTAGATTCAGAACCCGTTTTTGAAAAATTCCAAAATCCTTGTACTCACTCCAAAAATTATAAAAATGTCCAGAAATTAACTTCAATGTCTTACAAGACTCTGTCCAAAAATCAGATAAAAATAAGATCTTTTGGCCCTTCAAACAGATAAAAAGATTCAGATGGTCAATCTGGACAGGATCGGACAGAATGTTGCTGAAATTGGAAAATGTGCTTGTCTTTGAATACTTAACCAAAAAGGTTGAACTTTATGTCAAAACACTCCTTAGGTTATCTAGTTTATTTTTCCAAAAGGCTCTGACCTTAAACAATTCTTGGTTAAAACAGAATTCAAGTTTTCTCAAAACTGGTCACATTACAGTTAGATTGGAGCAGTTATCTTGCAACGACTGCAACACTAACTTTTCCTTGCTCAAATAAAGTGATTCTTGCTTTAAATGAAAGCTAACAGTCAGAAGTATAACTCCATCAAAAATCACGAATTTTGAAATTGTTTAGCTATTTTTTTCAAAACGTGAGAAATTGTGTGAAATCTGTAGTGAAAACAGGTAGAAAAAAGGAAAAATGTAAAAAAGTCAAGATTACCAAGAATTTATCCTAGTTCAGTCAATGTGATCTACTCAAGTCCCAAGGAATACCTTTCCTTGAATTTCACTATGGTATGAACCAAATTACAACAAGAATCAAGCTTGATCCTTGGGTTAAACACCAACCATATCTAAGACTTGGATGTACACCTCTATGCAACTCTTAGTTGCAACACCTCTATCACCTATTGATGTAGCCTTATAAATTTGGCTAATTAATCTTACAAATGAGACACAAGAGGCTTGTAGCTCTACAACAAATATCACAAGAACACCTTGGCTACAAAGAATGAAACAAGATTGAAGAGAAGAAGATAGCAAGACAATTCAACTTTTGCTTTCAAGTGTGTGTTCTTCTTCTTCACCTTTGCCTCCTATTTATAGTGTGAAATGTCTCTTGAAGATAAGAACTCTTATGTGTCATCATTTTCATCATCAATGCTTAAGTATCTTCACATCATTGGCTAGTTACATAAACACCTTGTACACTTGGCAAAATGAAGCAACATAATTCGTCCACCTTGGAAATCACCTTGGCTGCTTTTTACACTTCATTTTGTCTTGAAAATTTTGAAGATAATATAGTAGGATAAATTGGAATAACAACCCCACTATCCCCTCAACATTTTTCCATGGGAAAAGGCATGTGGGAGCTGAAAATTCAAACAAAAATCTGCACCAAAACATCCTATTAGCCGTTGGTTTCGAACTTTGAATTTCCAATTGCCAACTAACTTCTTTTTGGTTGGTCCACTTGTCATCAAGTCATAAAATGATTACACCATCATTTCCACATGTATATACATGTTTTTGAGGCTGTATACTCAGATTTTTGAAGGAGAAATTAACAAATAGTAGTTGACAAGATTATGTCAACATATAACACCAAAATTCTCACTTTTCTCCTTGTATGTTGTGATCAATTTCACATCTTTAACACCTTTAAATTCTCTGAAAAATAATGATTAATATCCTCCAATAACATATAGAAGAAGGTCTTCGGAAAAAAATAGAATGTGACATCACAACTCGTCACATACCCGCTACTGTCGATAATATCATCATTTGAGAGAAATAACAGAAAAACCACCAAATAATCTTGAAGATAATTATAAATCAACTCTAGAATGAAGATAATAATATACTCAAGATATTCCTTGAGTAAAAATACCGAAACTGCCCTCAGGGATAAAATGACCAAAATGTCCCTGGTGAGAGAAAACTCCAAAAATGACCCGGATGGTCAGAAATAGATATAATAACATCTTTGTCATGATAAATAACATAAGAATAAGTCTTTGAAATATTTCCACCATATCATGTTCCTACAAAACTCAAAATACCAATTTTTTCCTTTTTGGTAAGTTGTAGAAACTTCCAATGCACATTAGTCACAAGTCATTTATAATCATCAAAAACGCATAATATCAACATAATGAATATATATAAATCATGTACAAACAATCATTTTATCACATTTTAGAAAAAAAAATTCTAAAAACCCTAGACATCGATCGATCGAAGTGCCTCATCTTCAAAGATCAATGTCTCACAGTGAGTTTCAGAGTTTCTCTGATTTACATCGATCGATCGAAGTGAGGGTTCGATGTACATCAATCGATCAGTGTGTCTCAGATTTAGAGATCGATGTCTCAGAGTAAGGTCTTGAATTTTATCTGCCTTACATGGATCGATAGATGTGAGGGATCAGAGTACATCGATCGATCGAAGTGCAACAACCTGAGAGATCGATGTCATTTTTCTTAACTTTTTCAACTCTTAATCATGTATAACAATATGTGTGACATTTTTAAGTATCCACCACTTAAAATCATGACCTTGAAAATTATCAAACATATTTTTCAACAGTTTGCATCTATAAGAAGGATGTTTTTAGGTTCTTTTATAATCATATTTATGGTTGAATTCTCTTTTTTTAGTGCATCTGTAGATTTGAGGACGAATTCTTTTGAAGAAGGGAAATGGCAAAGACTCAAGAAGACATACGGAGAAAAAAATAGAATAATGTAGATGTTGCATCACTCCGTCAAAGAAGCATGAAGATGATTCGAATGAGGCTGAATTAAGTCATACCATAGAGGCTGATGTGGATGACGTTTTGGATGTTTAAGGACGGTCAAATAATGTTCATTTTGATGGCCCAATTGTACATGCATGTTTGTCGATTGACAAGGAAACATGTTTGTGTTGATCCTATGTGGACATGATTTTCCCATTGCATGTTACTTATTCTTATTTGGATGGACTTCTTGCCACATCACTATCATTGTCCCATCTCTAATTATTCTGAAAACCTAGATGATGTGAATTAGATTCTGAAAATGAAGATTTAATTTTATTAGCTAAACGCCTTAAGAAGTTCATGAGAAGACGCCCCTCTACGAAGAAATCTAGACCTTCTTCTGAAAATTTTAAAACTAATAACAATGAAAAATTTCTAAATTGTATGACAAATAACTAAAATCCTAATACAGGAATTTCCTATGATTATTTAGCATAAAAATGAAAAAAAAAACAAAAACATTGAAACACCAGTGAAACAATGACTAGAACAAAATCAAATCGTAAGTAAGTATATAGAGCGATTCATCTAATCCAGATAGAGAGAAAACTGAGAAGAAACACAATAAGTATTCTTTGCATCTAAAGCGTCAAACTGAGGTACTTTTTTTATTTTGATTATTATTATGAATTTTCTTATAATGAGTTGCATGAATAATGGCTTGACATGCATAAGATTAGTAAAGGTCTAGCAAAATAAAAGAAGCGTTTAATTGATGACTGCAACAAGTTAAAATCTTTTAATTCACTTTTGTTGACTCCATGAAATGACTCTAAAGTTGAATCATCAAAGGAAATAGCACATTCATTAAAATATGAGATTGAGTCTCTTACATATGAGAAACTTGCTTTAGAATATGAAAATAAAGAGTTAAAACGTGTAAAGAGGAATTAGAAAAGTGGTAAAACAATTCAATTCCGGCACTTGCACGTTAGATCATATTATATCATTTCAAAAGCATGATTCGAATAAAACTGGAATACATTATATTGACGAGCCTTCTAGACAGATTAAGATAATGAATTTCATCACTTCTACATCTAAACAATCGCACATGTTGAAGCATGCGTTAGATCCTAAATCTAAAAGTAAGAAGATGCATCCATCACTTATTCATTCTACTCCCATTCTTTTTTCACTACACGAGTTACATATATGTACCATATAGATATACATATAAACAAAAGGTATAGTGCACATATAGATATGTCCCACATAGATATACACGAATTATGACTACCACATAGATATACACGAGTTATAACTGATGTGTCATATGGGTATGCATATAAACAAAGGTATAGTGCACAACCGACACACAACACTTTCTTGCTGATTTTAAGAATGCAGCTAGATCTAAATTTAGATAATATGGTACGCAAAAGAAACATAAAAAAACCACATGCATTCCTATATGTATGAAAAACATGCATTTCACTATCATTATGAAGAAAGAAGTTCGATATATTTGCTTCACATTCTCCTACTTACTTTTCTTATGGTCCTAAACCGAGAAGAGTAATCATTGTTTGGATTATTAAAAGGTACATCAACAAGAATCCATCTCTTGTCATTGAAGGTCTCATACTAAAGGGAACCTAAGTTTCTTATTTTAGTGTAGGCATATTTCATGTTGGGAATAATTCACGTCAGATTGACTTCTGTACAATTTGCTCTTGGAATAAAGCAGTAGCCGACCTGCCGAGCTCAGGGTAGGCTGGATAGATCTGCTAAGTCAAGACAGTTCAGATACCGCAAATGAGTTTGCGTTCGGAACAGTCAGCCGACCTGCCGACCTGAACTGAACAGCACTTCAGAACAGTGGTTCTGTGCTATCAGCCCTCCAGCCGAGCTGAACTAAAGTCAAACTGATCAGACAGATCAGATCAGTCCAGTCAGCGCAATTGTATTTGTGTTCTGGACTGATCACCGATCTGCCGACCTCGGCACTTCAGCAAAACTACGAAAGTTGGGCTTTCAGCCACTTCAGCCGAGCAGAGCTCAGCACGGCAGAGCTGCAGAGCAACGAATGTCTTCAGTCAAACAGCAGAGCTCAGCACAAAGCAGAGCTTAACAAGGCGACGATTCAGAACAACAAATGTTCTAAGCACAATAGCAGAGCTCAGCACAAAGCAGGGCCCAGCTTGGCAATAACCTCAACAGCTCAGCTGAGCAGAGATCCGAGGTGAGTCCAGGACTCTGTCCTTAAGACGTATTGCTCCGGTATACTGTTTCCGACCGGATAGAACAATCGTCTTCCAGGATACAAAGGAAGTCAGTTCAGATGAGCGGCACTGAAGCTATGAACTCTACGAATCTGTAAGATGCCCTGAACTTCTCGGACTTGATGCAAAATGTAGAAAAAAGAAGAGAGGAGAAGAGCACGTGTATGCAGAGAAAGTGAGGAGAATATTGGATTCTGAGTGAGTGTGACCAGATAGGTCAGTTTAGCTACTATTTTTAGGGAAAATTTTGATTAGGGCGGTAATTGACTGTTTAGCCACAGCCGTCGGATCAAATTGCCACCGTTAGATCAGATAACAGACAATCGCTTTTCAAATTTGAATAACCGATTTTCAAATTTGAATTACGGTTACATAACTGATTTTCCAAATTCGAATTACAGTTAAGTAACCGATTCTCAAATTTGAATTACGGTTAAGAAACCGACTTTCAAATTATTTTATCCCTACTTGGAGCATTAACTTCTCATTCACCCTATTTCAATTTCTCCAACAATCTCCCACATGAATGGGAATTAATGAAAGTTTTTATGCAGACTCTACCGAGAAGTCAGACAAGAAAATGATGCATCAAAAGAGGTAGCTTCTGCTTTGAACCTTTCTTAGTGATATACTATCGGATCCACTCGGCTAATTAGTGAACTTAATGTCTTGAACTAACCGGCCTTTAGTGTGAACCTAGACAATAGTACTCACACAGCATTTACTTTAACACCTTTTTTGGTTCTCATGATTGTGTTTGTTTTGGCCATGAACCGCCTGGTTTCAGAAAGTGTGTTAGAGAACTTTGGCTTACAAAATTCTCATAGAAGCGGCCACACTTCACACTTACGTAGGTGTTTCCTATCAAGAGTATTCTGCCACACCTCACTTGACATATCAAGATATAGGAACCATTAAAAGCCTCAGCTTACCCTCATTTCTCTGCAGACAGCACTTTTATTTAACAGAATGGGTAAGTGCTTACTGAACTCCATAACTTAGTTGTCCCATTGAACCAAGATTCTGGGATCTCCAGTCAACAAGGTTGGGTTACCGTGACAAAGATTCATGCATTACAGGTTTTAGTCACATTCCGTTTGTCAAAATTGACATCCGATCTCTAGGCAAGCCTTTTGTAAGCGGATTCGCAAGATTCTCCTTTGATTTTACATAATCAATGGAAATCACACCATTAGAGATCAACTGCTTAATGGTGTTGTGTCTCCGATGCATGTGCCGAGACTTACCATTATAGATGCTACTTTGAGCTCGTCCTATAGCCGACTGACTATCACAGTGTATGCTGATAGGAGCAATTGGCTTAGGCCAGCAGGGCACATCTTCCTGGAAATTTCAAAGCCATTCAGCTTCTTTCCCAGCTTTATCAAGTGTTATAAACTCCGCTTCCATCGTGGAACTAGCTATGCATCTTTGCTTCGTGGATTTCTACGACACATGACCTCCACCAACCGTGAATAATATCCACTGGTGGACTTAGAATCTTTACTATCAGATATCCAGTTGGCATCACAATAGCCTTCCAATACTGCTGGATATCTTGAGTAGTGTAATCCAAGATTCATTGTATACCTTAAGTATCTCATTACATTATTCAGAGCATTCCAATGTTCATCGCTTGGATTACTTGTAAACTTGCTCAATTTGTTTGCTGAGCATGCTAAGTCTGGCCTTGTACAGCTTGTTATGTACTTTAGACTTCCGATTACTTGCGAGTACTCCAATTGAGCTACAGGCTTGCCTCGGTTCTTCTTAAGTGTATACTTAAGTCGAGTGGAGTCTTTACTGGTTTCATATCAACCATATTGAACCGTTTTAGAACAGACTCAATATAGTGCGTTTATGACGGTACGAGTCCCTCGGTTATCCTAGAAATTTTAATTCCTAGAATAACATTAGCAACTCCCATATCCTTCATATCAAAGTTTCTCGTCAACATCTTCTTTGTGTTTAAGATGATGTCCCGACTACTCCTCATGATTAGCATGTCGTCTACATAGAGACATACTATCACATATGCAGTCTGTGTGCTCTTAATGTAGACACACTTGTCACACTCATTGATATTGAACCCATTAGCTAGCATAGCTTTATGAAATTTCAAGTGCCACTGTTTAGGCGCTTGCTTAAGTCCGTACAAAGACTTAACGAGCCTACAAACTTTCGACTCTCGTCCTGGAACCACAAACTCTTCGAATTGTTCCATATAGATTTCTTCATCCAACTCACAATTCAGAAAAGCAGTATTCACATCCATCTGATGGATTTCGAAGTTATAGACTGCAGCAATAGCATCTAGCACCCTTATAGAAGTGATCCTAGTTACTGGTGAGTAGGTGTCAAAAAAGTCAAAGCCTTCTTTTTTCGATAGCCTTTAGCTACCAACCTGGCTTTATACTTTTCAATACATCCATCCTCTTTCAAATTCTTCTTGAAAATCCACTTGCAACCAAGTGGTTTACCTCCAGGTGGAAGGTCAACCAACTCCCAAGTGTGATTTTGAAGAATCGAATCTATCTCACTGTTAATTGCCTCTTTCCAGAATGGAGCTTCTGGAGTTGACATTGCCTCGGAAAAGTTTCTTAGCTCATTTTCTACCATATAGGTTAGAAAGTCCGGTCCAAATGAAGTTGGCATTCCGGCACGCTTGCTTTGACGAAGCTCCTCATCCCCTTGAGGAGTCGCCTCACGCATTCGCTTATCAGTTCTTGTTTCTTTTTTATTTTTGTCTTTCCTCGGAAAGATATCTTTGAAGAACACTGCATTCTTTGATGTAGAGAAAAAGGGGTTTGAGTGATTTTCAAATACATGATTTAAATGTGCACAAAAACGAGCATAAGATAAAACGTGCATAAGATATACATGTATGCATGATACATTGTTATTACTTTCCTTATTTAGCTTATATATAATGTTGCCGGACTAATGAGCCATGAAGCGTTAAAGCTTACATCATATGGCAAACATTTGTTGTGTTTATACTATTTTCAGGTGCCACCATTAATGAACTAAACTAGTTCATTAAGTGAAGTACTTAGTTTATTAAACTAAGTAGTTCATTAAAGGAAGCCACATTTGGAAAAGGCACAAAGGCAACAAAGCTAAGGAAGGAAAGTTTTCTCCTCCTCCCCTCTTTAATGATACACGCCTATATACACATATATTACATATATTTTCAGATTTTTTTGAAAAAGACACATACACATGTATTCCAACGTACTACCGACACGTTATATACGTACGCACGTTAACGTCACACCACTATATTTAACTCATATTTATGAGTATATTCAGGTCTTATATCATATGATATAAGATATGGTGATGACAAATTAAATACGACACGATAAAAGGTTCTAAACCGAAAATTGTCGTATCGGACGAATACCGAAACTTCGCCAACGTGTCACGTGCTTGCCATAAATAAATGGCCAGCCCCTATACTTCAAAAATTGATAAAAATTTCGTGGGCTACATGTAATATTCAGCCAAAAATACTTTCCATGTTGGCACACACAAATCATCCCACATTAAGGCCAAAATGTGAAGATTCCAAGTTTAATTTTGTCACATGTTAATGGTACCACTTTAGACCAGCCAAATGCTGAGATTTAAGGTATATATAACATGTGCAAAAGTTGGAATTTAAATTAGAGAAAAATCGGGTAATCGATAAATATCGAAAATTCGGTTTTCTACGCACACAACACATGGAACGTTTTTGGCACATCATGTGACATGTATCTAGACACTTCTTACATATGATATACATCTTAAAGTGTTCTAGAAAATTAAATTAAGGGCTGATTGGAATATAACATGTGTGTATTATTAAATATGCACTATTTTACAAAGTTAGCAAAAATAATATTCAGCACATGTCAAACATATTACCAACGCCTATAACAGCCAAGATGGAGCTTATTTGGAGCCTGTTGGCATATTGATTGGTCAAGGATCAATCATACAATGTTGGTGAATTAAAGAGAGAAGCTACAAATGGTAAGATTTCAAACCTTGTCTCATTTGAAGCACATGCTGAAAATTTCAGCATGTGAGTTTAAGGGTGGCCGAATTTTTCAAGTAAATGAGTCATATTTTACTTCTTGAATTAAGTGAATTAATTGGGAGATAATTTGGAAGTGTTTTGAATATTTTATGGAATAAAGAAAGTGATATTTTTGAATATCACACATGCTGAAAAATTCAGCATGTGTGTAATGTATATGGCCAAAATATAGGCCACATGGTTGTCAAATTTTATTCAATACATGATGAGAATATTGTATACTAAATGTTGATTGAATTCTTGAATTAAAACAATGCAAAATAGGCAACATTTTGAAGAAAGAGTGGATGTTACACATGCTGAAATTTCAGCATGTGCAAGACATGTTTATGGCCGAATTTCTTACCCAATTTTGTGAGATATTATCTTGCTTAACTTTATGTGATAATCTTATGATTTATGGAAATTATTTTGTGATGATTGTGGCACATGTTTAAAGTGTTATTCTCAGATTTTTCCAAGTCATCAATGATGACAACATCCAACCAATCATGAAGTGCCAAGTAAGCAAAGCTTAAGTGATCATCCAATGAGAAGGTGACAAGTAAGCAAGACCATGTCACAATGATGTCTTACATTCTCCCAAGGACTTAGAAGATAATTTTCAAGTGGAGAAGGACTTACTAGGGGGGGCGGCCAAAACAAATTAAAAGGAGAGAAAGAAGAGCAAAACAAGAACAAGAACAAGAGTTGCAAGTTCAAGGATCAAAAGTGTTCTAGCCTTCTTCTTCTACATTCTTCTTCTTTCTTTCTTCTTGAAAGCCTATTGTATTCATATCTTTCAATCTTGAATAGGCTTGATATAGACCACCACATATTCCATATCTTTGTAAAAAATTTATCAAGGTGTGATCAATCTTAATTCTTGCTAGGTGGTGGTGTTCGTGCGAATTGTATTGAACATACAAGGTTTGTAAAGGGTTGGAGTTGGTGTGTAACTCCATCAACCCTGTGGTAAGGTGTTTTTGAGTTGTGTGATTAGTGTGAACCAAGGAAGGTGTTCCTTGAAGACTGGAGTAGGTTGTTTATAACCGAACCAGTATAAAATTCTTGGTGTCATTTACTTTCAGCACTGGTTTTCTGTTTCAGCACTATTTACTGTTATTAATCACGTTAGTAAAAATAGTAAAAGAATTTCAAAAATCACGAAACTTTTAGAAAATATAACCACACGTTCTAGGGTTCTTTTGGCTCAAGTTTTAACCCTTTTGGATAAGTATAAGTCAATCAAACATCAAAAGTTCTGAGACTAGTGCAGTCTGATTTTCAGACTTGCAAAGGTTGAGACTTTGATTATAGTTGACCTACTTCCCAAAAGAATTTTGCAAAACTGTTTCAACCCATTTAAATATAGTATATAAGGAGTTAGTGTTTAAATTTTCAGAGCATTTGGACAAACACACAAATAGGAATAAATTTTTCAAAACCATCTACCGTTTCTGGCAGATTCGCGCAATCTGATTACTAACGGTTTTTGAATGGGTTAAAGGTTGAATTTTAATTTGAAATTTTTAGGAGACCCTCATAACATCTGAGGCTAAGTTATCTAAAAATTTCATAATTTTTGGAGACCTATAACCTAGTTTTAAAAACGTTTTAAAACTGGTCCTGAAAACAGAATCTGTTTTCAGAAGTTGAGTTGTTTAGGTTTAAACAAATTTTAAAACCACACTTTCCGCACCACCTATTCAACCCTCCCCCCTTCTAGTGGTGCCTTGCAGATCCTACATTTGATTCCATGAAAATGTTTTCGTGTATGTCAAGAATATCTAATTTGTGCACCAAGAACCCATATGCACTACTGTTAGTTGCATATCCTATAAATATGCAGTCAACCGTTTTAGGCCCGATTTTAACTTGTATTGGTTTAGGTACATCAACCTTTGCCAGACACCCACACACTTTCAAGTATTTGTAACTAGGCTTGTGGCCTTTCCAAAGATCGTATGGGGTTTCATTCATCTTCTTAGATAGAATTCTATTTAAAATGACGCTGGCTGAGAGAATTGCTTCCCCCCACAAGTTCTGAGGCAAACCCAAACTTATCAACATAGCATTCATCATCTCTTTTAGAGTACGGTTTTGCGTTCAGCAATGCCATTTGATAAAGGTGAATATGGTGCAGTTGTTTGATGAATAATCTCATGTTCTGAACAAAATTCATTAAACGGTGTATCATGTTCGCCACCTCTATCACTACGAGTTGCTTTAATTCATTTGCTAAGTTGATTCTCAACTTCATTTCTGTAGTCTTTGAAAGCATCAAGAGCCTCGTCTTTGCTACTTAGCAAATACACATAATGGTATCGTGTGCAATCGTCGATAAAAGTTACGAAATACTTTTTACCACCTCTCGTTTGCATAAATTTTAAATCACACACATCAGTATGAATTAAATCCAAAGGTTCAGTGTTACTTTCTATTGAAGAAGATGGCGCCTTTGACATCTTCGTTTCAACACATATTTGGCATTTTTTATTATCAAAATTTAATCTGGGCAACAAGTCAAGATTAACCATACGTTGTAATGACTTATAATTAACATGTCCCAAACGAAAATGCCATTAACAAGAAGACTAAAGCATGTAAGTAGAAGAGGAAGCATTATTATTAGCCTCTGCATTTAAACATCCTATTCGACAAGTACCCCTTCCCCAAATACATGTCATTTTTCAAAAGAATAACTTTATTAGATTCTAACACTAGTCTAAAACCATGCATGACTAGAAGAGATCCAGATACTAAATTCTTCCAAATGTCAGGGTCGTGCAGCACATTCTGCAGAGTCAGATGCTTCCCTGAGGTGAGCTTCAGAACAAGTTTGCCCTCGCCTTCGATCTTCGAAGAGGACGAGTTCCCCATGTAAAGTTGTTCGTTATTCCCGGACTGGTACTCCGTGAACATCTCTCTGCTGGAGCAGACATGTCTAGTGGCGCATGTATCAAGCCACCATTCGCGCATGTTCCCCACAGCGTTGCACTCTGAGACCACCACATAGAGGTTTAGATCATCCATGGCATCGGCTATGTTGGCCTTTGCCTTGGTCTTCTTCTTCTTGGGCTTTCTGCATTCATTGCTGACATGCCCCTGAATGCCACAGTTGTAGCATTTCCCAGTGAACGCGATCTGCTTGCCTTTCTTGTTCACCCCGAGTGGCCCTTCTTTTTCTTGGCCTATGCAACATGAGCCTTGGCCTGACCAGAGCTTGATTGTGGTGTTCTCTCATATCTGCGATTGTCTTCCTCAATGCGGAGTCGGACAATCAGATCTTCCAATGTCATCTTCTTTCTCTTGTGTTTGAGATAGCTTCTGAATTCCCTCTGCGAAAGAGGTAGCTTCTCAATCACTGCAGCCACAACGAAAGATTCACTGAGCAACATGCCTTCCTCTTCCATCTTGGCAACCAACGTCTGGAGTTCCTCAACTTGAGAAACAACAGTGCGAGAATCAGACATTTTGAAATCCAGGAATTTGCCGACAATAAATTTCTTAGTGCCGGCATCTTTCGTACGGTATTTCTTTTCCAAAGCCTGTCATAAAGACTTTGTGGTTTTGTACATGCAGTACAAACCATACAAGGAGTTTTCCAAACAACTAAGATTATGGCTCAAACAAACATAATTGTTGAAGTTCCATGCTTCAACGGAATGTTTGTTCTGCATATTCTGGGTTTAGTCCTCCAACGGATCCACCACAGGTGGGTCTTCGGTCAGAAAGGTAGCCAACCCCATGGCAGTCAAGAAGAACAGTATCTTCTGCTACCAACGCTTGAAGAAGCTCCCACTGAACTTCTCTGGTTTCTCCACTTGCACCACTGCAGGACCCTGTGCAGGAGGAGCATGTCTTGAAACCCCAGCATTTGGTGCCATTGGAGCAAAACTGTGTACGTCTGCGCCTTGAACCGAGCTAGAGCTTGCGTTTTCCATGAGGTTTCTGTAAGAGCAAAAACAAACAGGAATCGGTACAGAATCAAAACCAATACGTCTTAAGAATTGTTGGGAATAATTCACGTCACATTGACTTCTGTACAATTTGCTCTTGGAATAAAGTAGTGGCCGACCTGCCGAGCTCAGGGTAGGCTGGATAGATCTGCTAAGTCAAGACAGTTCAGATACCGCAAATGAGTTTGCGTTCTGAACAGTCAGCCGACCTGCCGACCTGAACTGAACAGCACTTCAGAATAGTGGTTATGTGTTATCAGCCCTCCAGCCGAGCTGAACTAAAGTCAGACAGATCAGATCAGTCCAGTCAGCGCAATTGTATTTGCATTCTGGACTGATCACCAATCTGCCGACCTCGGCACTTCAGCACAACTACGAAAGTTAGTCTTTCAGCGCTTCAGCCGAGCAGAGCTCAGTACGGCAGAGCTGCAAACAACGAATGTCCTCAGACAAACAGCAGAACTCAGCACAAAACAGAGCTCAACAAGACGACGCTTCAGAACAACGAATGTTCTAAGCACAATAGCATAGCTCAGCACAAAGCAGAGCCCGGCTTGGTAATAACCTCAACTGCTCAGCTGAGCAGAGATCCGAGGTGAGTCCAGGACTCTGTCCTTAAGACATATTGCTCCGGTATACTGTTTCCGATCGGATAGAACAATCGTCTTCCAGGATACAAAGGAAGTCAGTTCAGATGAGCGGCACTGAAGCTATGAACTCTACGAATCTGTAAGATGCCCTGAACTTCTCGGACTTGATGCAAAATGTAGAAAAAAGAAGAGAGGAGAAGAGCACGTGTATGCAGAGAAAGTGAGGAGAATATTGGATTCTGAGTGAGTGTGACCAAAGAGGTCAGTTTAGCTACTATTTATAGGGAAAATTTTGATTAGGGTGGTTAATTGACAGTTTAGCCACAGCCGTCAGATCAAATTGCTACCGTTAGATCATATAACAGACAATCGCTTTTCAAATTTGAATAACCGATTTTCAAATTTGAATTACGGTTACATAACTGATTTTCTAAATTCGAATTACTGTTAAGTAACTGATTCTCAAATTTGAATTACGGTTAAGAAACCGACTTTCAAATTATTTTATCCCTACTTGGAGCATTAACTTCTCATTCACCCTATTTCAATTTATCCAACATATTTCAATTTATCCAACATTTCAAGCTTGAAGATGTTAGTACAAAATGGTTCATAAATAGCGATTGTTCAAGACATGTGACCCGGAACCCAAAGTTGTTCGCAAAATTAAAGAAAACCATAAGAGATGGTTTGATTATATTTTGAGACAATAATGAAGGTAAAGCATTCAGAAAACGCACGATTGATGATTGATGTCGAGAAAATATAGTTTGAGTATTTTAAAATAAATGAGTTTAAATGATTTAAAGAATGAACTAGGTGTATAGTTATATATGTGTGTGGTTGTTATGAAGTAACATATGCAATGAAACTTTTAAAGCTTGCATATAAAGGCAAGATGTGTGTGTGTGTTTTTTTTTTTGAGCTATTTTCAGGTATGCTTCCAAG